>JAUMJK010000605.1:600000-908651 GCA_033558105.1 Coccyzus lansbergi | reverse complement strand
AAGTAAAATTAATTAAGGAAATAAAATAAATCAATAGCTGCACCAAATCTGATCAGTGGAGCAGGGGGAGACTTGGGAACAGGGGAGAATTGGGAACAGCCGTGAGGGCCTCGTCCTGCCCCATGGGTGGGGGATGAAGGGCTGGTGACCCTGGGCTTCCAAATCGAGTTTTCTGGGCCCGTTCCTGTCTTTTCACCTTGGCAGTAGCTGCGCATCTCCTACCCCCTTCCTAGCCAAGGAAAAACATGGTGGGGAGGGCAAAACAACCTTCCTCCCTCAAAATAAAAAAAAAAAAAAAAAGAGAGAGAGAGAGAGAGAGAAAAACAAAAAAATAAATAAAAGATAAAAAGGAAAAAGGAAGGAAAAAAAAAAAGAGCAAACCCATCATTTCCTCTCCCGCCTTGGATTAATCTGTGGTCCCCGGGGGGTGGGATGGGAGGAGCGCTGGCCTTGACCGTCCTTTTTCCAGACTGTGGCTGCAGATCCATCACCTCGCCCCCCCCCCCCCCCCAACCGGGCATCCCTCAGCAGGGTTTGCAGGGCCAGCTCGGAGCTAATAGGAGCCCATTGTTGGAGCAATTAGCCCCAGGCTGGCCACCAGCCGCCTGAGAAGGCTCGAGGGGGTTAATTCGAGCGGGGAGGGGGCTGCGGGTAGAAAGGTTCCAGAATCCTTCGTAGCTACGGGAGCGATGGCTGGGGGGGGGGGGGGGGGGGGGGGGGGAGGAGAAGAGGGAGCAAAATGAGGGTTTTTGATGAAAGTCACTGAAAGTGCCCAAAGTGGGGAAATAAAAAAGAATAAAAGAATAAAAGAATAAAAGAATAAAAGAATAAAAATTTAAAAATTTAAAAATTAAAGAATAAAAAAATAAAAAATAAAAAACTAAAAACTAAAAAATAAAAAACTAAAAAATAAAAAACTAAAAAATAAAAACTAAAAACTTAAAAATAAAAATAAAAAAATAAAAAATAAAAACATAAAAACATAAAAAATAAATAAAAAATAAAAATTAATAATAAATAAATGAATAATAAACTAAAAATACAAAAAGGAAAAAAGAAAAAAGAAAACTAAATTAAAAAATAAAAAATAAAAAATTTTTAAAATAACAAAATAAAAAAATTAAAAAAATAAAAAAAATAAATAAAAATAAAAAAAATTAAAAAATAGACCCCACAACCAAACTCAGGGAGTTGGGTCCCTTACCCAGCCTGCCCTCTCCTCTGAAAATAAGCGGCTAAAGGGCCACTAAAGCTACCCCCACCCCCCCCTCTTTCCTCCGGTTCTTTCTATTTAAATAGACCTAGGAGATGTTTTCCTGGGGTCGGGACGCGTCCTCCTCAGCGCGCAGAGCCTCGACGGGCACCTCGGGGCGGGGACAGGCCGAGACCCCCCCCTCCCCGCCCCCCTTCAGCCCCTTTTGGGCGACAATTGACTGAAAGGGGATTAAGTTGCGTTTGAGGGACTGGAGGGTTTTTTTGCAGGCGACCAGAATAGTGCAGGTAAAGCTGTACAAACAGCCGCGAGCGACGAATCGGAGGGTTATGGAGAGGACACGGCCCAGGGCAGAGCTCCCAAGATTATTTTCCCTTTTTTTCTTTTTTTCTTTTTTTCTTCTTCTTCTTTTTTTTTTTTTTTTTTTTTTTTTTTTTTTTTTTTTTATCTCCCCCTGTATACAGCATCTTGCTCTCTTGTCTAAGGGAAAAGAACTAGGGCTGCGAGTGGCTTTGCCACCTCCTTCTCAGGGCACAGAGCCTGCCCAGCCCCTGGGGACAGTCCTGGGAAACGCTCCTCAGATAATCTCGGCTTAAACAAAAGCGGAGAGGAAAGGGAATGTTTGTTTCGGGGTGGGTTTTTTTGGTTTTTTTTTTTTGGTTTTTTTTTTTTGGTTTTTTTTTTTTTAAATTTCCATCTTCGCTAATCAGGCAGAAATTATGATCTACCTGTTCCGCAAAGGCCCCTCGAGCCTTTCTCTCTTTATGGGTAAAGTGAGAATCAGAATAAGTCCAGTTAGGGGCTGGGAAAACAATTAATAATGAGAATAAGAATAAGAATAAGAATAAGAATAAGAATAAGAATAAGAATAAGAATAAGAATAAGAATAAGAATAAGAATAAGAAAAATAAGAACAAGAACAAGAATAAGAATAAGAACAAGAATAAGAAGAATAAGAATAAGAAAAATAAGAACAAGAATAAGAACAAGAATAAGAATAAGAATAAGAATAAAAATAAGAATAAGAATAAGAATAAGAATAAGAATAAGAATAAGAATAAGAAAAATAAGAACAAGAATAAGAACAAGAATAAGAACAAGAACAAGAAGAATAAGAATAAGAAGAATAAAAATAATAATAATAAAAATGAAAATAATGAGGAAAAATATTTTTTAAAAAAAAAAAAAGAGAAAGAGAGATGGATACACTCTAACTGGCATTTCTGCCTCTCCCCTTTCTCACCCCATTCTTCCCCTTCGCTTCGAAACCAGCCACATGGGTGGTTTATGTTTTTGAAAGCCTTTTTTTTTTTTTTTTTTTTGGTTAATATATACATCTATATTTCCGTTCCCTTCGAATAATTCGGTTATCTCTTCTTCGCGGAAGGAAACATAAACACACGCAACACACAAAGAAGTGCCGAGCCATGCAAATTCAGAGAGAGAGCAAATCAACGGCTGATTCCACCGGCTCCAATTTTTTTTTTTTTTTTTTTTTTTTTTTTACCCTTCGTGAAACACACACACGCACAGAAAGACGCTTTTTTTTTTTTTCCCTTTCCCCAGCGAAAACGATGATGAGGGGTGGGGAGAGAGAGCGGGGAAACCCTGCTCTGCCGAAGAAAAGAAATTCGAAGAATTAAAATCGGGAGGAGAGAAACTGGGACTTTTCTTTCCCCTCCTCCTTCCCCCACCCCCCCCCCCCCCTTCTTTGAAGCTGCGAGGAGCGCGACTGCCCCGGGACACTGCAGGAGTAGGAGAAAAAAAAAAAAAAAAAAAAAAAATCTGAGAAAGATCAAAAACCGGCTCCGCAAGTCCCAGAGGCGACTTCTCCCCCTCGACACATTCCCCAAACTGCGCGGAAAAGGGGAGAAGGGAGGAGGGGGACACATGCTCTCCGTGTCACCCCATTCGGCTCCGGGATGGGAGGCAGAGACCAGCTTCCTCCCCTCTCTCCTTCCTTCCCTCTCTCCTTCTTTCCTTCCCTCTCTCCTTCCTTCCTTCCTTCCTTCCTTCCTTCCTTCCTTCCTTCCTTCCTTCCTTCCTTCCTTCCTTCCTTCCTTCCTTCCTTCCTTCCTTCCTTCCTTCCTTCCTTCCTTCCTTCCCTCCCCTCCTCTCCTTCCTTCCCTCCCTCTCTCCTTCCTTCCCTCCCCAGCACAGTCCCAATTCCAAGATCAACCTGGTAAGTCTCTCTTCTCCTTCCCCTCCTCTCCTTCCCCTTCTTTCCCCTTTTACCGGCAAAGCGGTGGCTTGAAAAGCGCTTCTACTGCCCTTCTTTATTTTCCCCCCTCCCCCTTCCCTTTCCAAGCTGCGCGGAGATGCTCCCCGACCCACCGGGCATCACTCCCTCCCTCCTGGCTCTGGGATAAGGGCAGTGGGAAAAGGCTTCTACAAGATAATTTAAAAAAAAAAAAAAAAAAAAAAAAGAGAGAAGAAAAACCTAGAAATCCGCTTGAACAGCCGCGGCGGAATAAGGTGAGGTGAAGAAAATGAGAAAAAAAAAGAAGAAAAAAAGAAGAAAAAAGAGAAGAAAAAAAAGAGAAGAAGAAAGAGAAGAAAAAAAGAGAAGAGAAGAAAGAAGAGAAGAAAGAAGAGAAGAGAAGAGAAGAGAAGAGAAGAGAAGAGAAGAGAAGAGAAGAGAAGAGAAGAGAAGAGAAGAGAAGAGAAGAGAAGAGAAGAGAAGAGAAGAGAAAAGAAAAGAAAAGAAAAGAAAAGAAAAGAAAAGAAAAGAAAAGAAAAGAAAAGAAAAGAAAAGAAAAGAAAAGAAAAGAAAAGAAAAGAAAAGAAAAGAAAAGAAAAGAAAAGAAAAGAAAAGAAAAGAAGGGAGATGGGGAAGTGGTTTTATTTCGAGTTTCTCGGCTCCAGCACCGCTCGGAGCGATGGATTTGAAGGAGGCTGGAAGGGAAAGCAAAGGATTTTGTGGGATTCAAACCCGAACCGCACAACTGTCTCCTCGCACCCCACGGAGTAGGCGAAGCTGCCGTCGGGTTTAACGACTTTTTTTTTTTTTTTTTTTTTTGGTTGTTGTTGTTGTTTCCTTTTCAAAAGCAGAAATTACACTGGGACTTGGGCAAAGTAAAAAAAAAAAAAAAAAAGAAAGAAAGAAAAAAAAATACAAATCGCCAGGCGGTTGGCATGAGAAGAGACAGCGGAATTAACACCAATTCCTTAGCGAGAGGCACATCCCGACCTCCCGGGATTCAAACCGGAGCGATTTTGCTCCGGGAAGCCCTCGCTTGCTGCTAGTTTAGAGCAGTCCCTGCACCCCCAGCACCCCTAAATAATAAAATTACCTAAAATTACCGTCTCCGCAGCCCCCTCCCGGCTGCAACCCAGCACCACACGGCTGCACACCCTGCTCCTTAAATGGAGGGGGGGGCTCGTATTTAATGTCCCAGGCTCCCAAATCGAGATAGCACTGGGGAGGGGGGGGGAAATCTGCAGGTTTTCTTTGCTCTGAGGTGCCCATATAGCCGCCCCAGACCCCCTGTGTGTCCCCCATCAGTCCAGAGAAGAGCAATGAAGCTGGTGAAGGGGCTGGAGAATAAGCCCTATGAGGAGCGGCTGAGAGAGCTGGGGGTGTTTAGCCTGGAGAAGAGGAGGCTGAGAGGAGACCTCATTACTCTCTACAACCACCTGGAAGGAGGTTGTGGAGAGGAGGGAGCTGGGCTCTTCTCCCAAGGGACAGGGGACAGGACGAGAGGGAATGGCCTCAAGCTCTGCCAGGGGAGATTTAGGCTGGAGATTAGGAGGAAGTTTTTCACACAGAGGGTCATTGGGCATTGGAATAGGCTGCCCAGGGAGGTGGTTGATTCCCCTTCCCTGGAGGTGTTTAAGGGATGGGAGGATGAGGTCTTGAGGGACTTGGTTTAGTGTTTGATAGGAATGGTTGGACTCGATGATCCGATGGGTCTCTTCCAATCTGGTTGTCCTATGATTCTATGATTCTACCTGCCCCTGCAGGAAAACAACTCCTTGTGTACCTATCCCCCTCTCCCTTGAAATTAAAAAAAATTAAAAAAAAAAATAAAAAATTCCTCTGTAGGAAGAAAAAATATCCCCGAGGAGAAGGAAAGCGCCTTGTCCTAGCCAAGAGCAAAGTGCCGGAGGGGAGATCACAGAATCATAGAACAACCAGGTTGGAAGGGACCCATGGGATCTTCTAGTCCAACCATTCCTATCTAACACTAAACCAAGTCCCTCAAGACCTCATCCATCTCGAGCTCCCGTTTCTCCTTTCCCAGCTTGCTGAGCCCCTCTCTGTCCCCTCTCTCCCTGCCCGGGGATGCCAACCGCGATATTCCCAGGGATAAGGAGCGGGATCCACCTGCAGCCCCGTCCAGCCCCAGCTCCCCTCGTCCCCCACCTGCGGCCCCATAAATAATGGAGAAAACAAGCAGGAGCGGTGCTTGTTAATTATCCCGTTGAGCTAAATTCCGTCACCCAGAGCCCTGCTGCGGACACGGGAGTGTAAGAGGAGCCGGGATGGATGGATGGATGGAAGGACGGACAGAAAGACAAATAGATATTTTCTCCCCTTTCCGTTTTGAATACGCTCAGTGACAGCTAACGCCTGTTTCTGCACAGCCCAAACCATTTCCCTCCTGAAACAGCCTCTGCCAGTGGGAAAAAAAAATCCTTCAAGGAGAGAAGGAGGTGAAAGACTTAAATCCGAGGGTGTCGGGAGAGAGGGGAAACTCTCCTCTCATCCTTGGGGCACCGAGATCTACCGGAGCCCAACCCGGGGATAGGAATGGTTGGACTCGATGATCCGATGGGTCTCTTCCAACCTGGTTGTTCCATGATTCTATTATTCTATGATTCTCTGATTCTATGATCATCCCAGGAGATGCGGGACGGGGAGATCCTCACCTCAACCTGCTCCAAGGCGCATCCCTCTCCGCGGATTTGCGTTTATAAGGCATTAAAAAAAAAAAAAGGGAATGTCTGCGGGAAGGGGCGGCAGGTCACCCTAATTAGATCCTATGAGAAGCCTTGTTATGGATGATGTACTGTATATATATTTAAAATTAATATATATATAGTACATCATGCATAACAAGGCTTCTCATATTTAAAATATATATGTAGTACATCATGTTATGTATGATGTACTCTCTATATATATATTTTAAATTAATATATATAATACATCATGTTATGTATGTTGTACTCTATATATATTTTAAATTAATATATATAGCACATCATACATAACATGATGTACTATATACATATTTTAAATTAATATATGTAGTACATCATACATAACATGATGTACTACATATATATTTTAAATTAATATATATATAGTACTAAACATATATATTATGCAGTATGGACTGACCTAACGTAATTATATCAATATGGGTGAGTATTAGACGTGAGGATAGCACTGAAAATCTGCTCCTAACCGCACTAGCAGATGTGGTTGGATAGAGAAACAGCAGCGAGAGGCATGTTTTGATAGGAATGGTTGGACTCGATGATCCGATGGGTCTCTTACCACCTGGTTGTTCTATGATTCTATGATTCTATGATTCTATGATTCTATGATTCTATTATTCTATGATTCTATGATATGCAGATCTGTCTATGCAAAGACACAGATGCATAAATGTAAAACCCAAGCATGGAAAGGCCCTGATCCCCTATACAAAGACACATCCCTTCTTCCCTGAGATCAATATATCATATCCAGATGTGACAGTGCCGCTCCCCATCTCTCAGCCTCGCTCCTTACACCCAGGACTAAACCAGCTTTTCTCTCACCCGCTTTCCAAATGTCGTCTCCCTCCTGGGCCAAGGGGGGGAAGGGGGGATGATTTCCCCCCAAGGTCAAGGGGAAAAGCTAATTCCTTCCACCCACTTCAAGCGAGGTTGAGTTTCAAGCTGCTGCCGTTTGAGCCGAGATCCCCATCCTAGGTCCCTCCACGTGGAGAAGGAGTGAAAGGAGGAGGTGATGGAATTAAAAAAAAAAAAAAATAAAAAAAAAACAATAGAAAGAAGAAGAAGGGTGGGGAGGACATACAAGACCGAGAAAGGGGAGCGCTCACTGACCTGGGCAGATGCTTTTTGCCTTGTCCTGCTCCGCTGGAGCTCTCAGGGCAGGAGTGCGGGAGGAGCGGAGCTGGCATCTCGCAAGCTCCCACCGCGGGGGAGAAGCCGGGGGAGCCGCATCCTCCAACCGCCCACCCTTGCCCTCCTCCTCCTCCTCCTCCTCCTCCTCCGGGCTGGGCTGAAGATCAGAGCTCTTCCGGGTTGGGAAAGGGCAGAGAAAGAGTGAGAGAAATGTGCTGCTGGCCCATTGCTTTACACACCCAGCCCGGGAATCACATGGGGAGGAGGAGGAGGAGGAGAAGGAGGAGGAGGGGGTGGGGGGGACAGGGGCAGGTATTGGGGCTCGCAGAGGTGTAAGCGTGATGTAACCCGTCCTGGGAGCCACTGTCACAGCAGGCAGCCTGAAACGCCTGGGAAGAGAGAGAGAGAGAGAGAGAGAGAGAGAGAGAGAAATAATTAAGCTTATGATCATACAAATAAAGCCGGAGCTCGCTCTGCTCGCAGAGAAAGCTTTCGAGGAAAAGCCCCTCCTATGGGGGGTTATTGACCCTATTTTCCTTTATAGCGTTTTTTAAACTATTACTAATTTTTATTTTGTGTGTGTGTTTGTGTAAGGATCCAGGATCTGGACAGAAAAAAAAGTTATATATATATTATTATGTATATAATTATATATATATAATTTTTTTTTCTGTCCAAATCCTGGATCCTTACACAAACACATACATATTATACATAATACATACATATTATATATAATATACACATACATATTATATATAACACACATAACACATATATATAACACACACATATTATATGTAATATACACATACATATTATATATAACACATACATATATATAACACATAACACATATAAATAACACATACATACTATATTTAATATACACACGCATATTATATATAACATACATATATATAACACATATAACACACATAACACATACAACACATATATATAACACACACATATATATAATATACACATACATATTATATATAGCACATACATATATATATAACACATATATATATATATAACACATACGTATTATATATAATATATATAATATATACAATATATAATCCATTCTCACCCCCTGCACTCCGACAGTGAGGGAGACTGCCCTCCTCTCCCCTTGGCCCTTCTCTCCCCCCTCTTCATCGGGACGAGGAAGGCTCCTGCATCTCTGACCTTGAGGGTCGCTCCCAGCCCGAGGGAGTGTCCCTCTGTCCGTCCCCCCTCCCTCTAATCCTGGATGGTCTTGAACCAGTGGGGAGTGAAGGGGATGGCCAGGGGAGGAAGGGGAGGAAGGGGAGTTGTAGCCCCCTACCAGCCCCCCCAATCTTCCCTCCCTATTAAGACCTGGGGGCTTTGGAGGGATGGGGATGAGGGAGATAAACCCCCCTCCCCTCTCCAAACTGTTGTAGGACCTGAGGCCTGGGAGCAGGGCTGAGACCACCCTGCAGGCTCCGGGGGATGCTCCACGTCTTGCAGTGATGAGGAGATCATAGAACCATAGAACAACCAGGTTGGAATGAACCCGTCGGATCATCTACTCCAACCATTCCTCCAAATGAGACGGAGGGACCAGCGTGGGGAGGAGGGATGATTTTTCCATATTTAACAGCCCCAGAACCTCATGCTGCAGCCTCAGCCTCCTTCCCCTTCAAGCCCCCTCCTCCCCCACACGTCGAATTTCCTCGCGAGGGATCTTCTCGAGGTTTGAAAATGCTCTTTTTCGCAAAGGTCACCTCAGAGGTGGGGGGAGTCCTTGCGAGCAAACCTGAGCAAGACCCAGAGAAAAGGACCAGTAGAGGGGGTGGAAAACGCGTCCCACTCCATTCCATTCGTGTGGGGGGAGCCCCCTCCTGGGGTGGGAGAAGAAGTGAGGACAAGTGGGGAGGAACACACACACACATTTAACACCAAACCCCACACCTCTCGCTCTCAGTGTGGATTTCAATGTGAAATAGTTCCAGGATTAAAGAAGAGACCCACTCGTGCCGGGAGGGGGATGCAGAAAGACCTTCTCCATCCCGTGGTACCCTCTGGAGAGTCAGAGCATCCCTGCGACCGGCGAAAACTGATCACTTGGGGAAAAAAAAAAAAATTAAAAAATTATATATACACACATATGGTTTTTTTTTTTTTTTTTCCTGCTGACTCTGGGGTTTCGCTCTCTCCGCTTCTAGAGTGACTCTCACTAAGGTGAAAGGTAACGCGATCGCCTCCCACTTCTATCTTTAGCCAACACCTTCAATTAAGGTAATAAGTTAGAGCTCATTAGAGCTGCGAGGGGAGACATGGATGGAAAGAACCTGGGCGCTCCAAGAGAGGGGGAGATGGGCTGAGCTCGTCTCAAAATGTGGGATTTGTTAGGAAAAAAAAGCTGCGAAAGTACCAACCATGAGTACAAACCATGAGTACAAACCATGAGGCTTGTCTGGTTTGCGCTGTGAGCCAAGCGGAGCAGCTGGAGCTAAATTCTTGCAGGGGAAATAATAATAATAATAATAATAATAATAATAATAATAATAATAATAATAATAATAATAATAATAATAATAATAATAATAATAATATAAAGGAGAAACTGTTAAAATCCCTCGGGGTGTCCTCTCCCCAGCAGCGGGCAGGGGAAAGTCCTTGGAAATCTGCTCCCCAGAAGAGCTTTACTGGGAGGGAGGGAGAGATCGACGTGGGAGATGTTGCAGGATTCCTCCGAAACTGCCCAGAAAAAAAAAAAAAGAAAAAGAAAAAAAAAAGAAAAAATAGGGAGGGGAGGGAAAGGGTGAAGGAGCTGGATGTGGGAAGTGGAAGTGGGGGTGAGTTGGGGAAACGAAAAAACGAGGATCCTCCTGCAAAAACCTCTTGGTGAGCCCACGGAGACGGAATCCTCTGTTCCCCAGGCTGGGGGGGAGGAAGGGAATTTGGGAAGAGGCGCAGGCGCATCCATACACACACTCCCCCCCCACCCCAACCCTCCCCCCATTCACCCCGCACCGTGAAGTTCATTCCCAGCTCTGCTGGCTGGCGATTCAAAGGTTAAACATAACTAATGAGGCTTTAAACGGCACCAGGGGTTTATCATAAACATCACAGACCTTCCTTGGTGTTTAGGTCCTGCAGCTTAGGTCCGAATATCCACTGAAAGCGAGAGTCAGGTAGCCAGAAGTCATTTAAATAAATACATGTAAACATGTTTTCCCTTATGTGTTCAAGCATAAGTGAAAAATACATGATATACACACACACATATATATATATGGGTTATATATGTATAAACCTTGTATATATGGATATATATATGGATATATATGAAACGTTGTATATATGGATATATATATGTGTATATATATGAAACGTTGTATATATGGATATATATGAAACGTTGTATATATGGAGATATATATGGATATATATGAAACGTTGTATGTATGGATATATGTGGATATATATGAAACGTTGTATGTATGGAGATATATATATGGATAGATATGAAACGTTGTATATATGGATATATATATGGATATATATGAAACGTTGTATATATGGATATATATATGGATATATATATGGATATATATATGGATATATATGAAACGTTGTATATATGGATATATATATGGATATATCTGAAACGTTGTATATATGGATATATATATGGATATATCTGAAACCTTGTATATATGGATATATATATGGATATATATGAAATATTGTATGTATGGAGATATATATATGTATATATATGTTTTTTTCCTTGTGTTTTCCAACTCAGTAGAGGAGCCTGTGATTCTCCCAGAGCTTGTGGTTCATCCCACCTCTTGCTGTCCTCCTGACACACATGGAGAAGAGCACCCATCGAAATAAATACCTCCACACACGCACATATAATCGATTCCCGCTCCACCTGAACTAAGATTCGCGGTGGCACCTTCTATAAATACAATCCACGCCTTATTGTTAGCGATAACTGCTCCATCGGCTGCAGGGAAGGGGGTGAGGGATGTTTTATTTGCTCTAATTAAACTCTGGGGAGAAAACTCGCCCATCTCTACCCCTACCCCGGAGAAAAGTCGTCAATAATCGATAATTCCCCCTTCCCTGGCTGTGGAAACGCACTCTCATGTCAGTTATTTTTAATATTTTTTAATATCATGGCTTTAATCTTCGTTTCCAGGGATGGGGGGAGAGAGAGAGAGCATCCCTCTCGATCTCCTTAAATCAGCCGCTTTGGCATTGATCCTGCGCTTTGTCTGCGCCGAGTTTATTCGCTTCCAAAACGATTTCCATCCAACGCAGCCTCCTACGCGGGTAGGATCGACCCGGTGACTTTGCGGGAACGGTGGGGAAGGAACCTCGGGAATTAAAATACATCCCTCCTCCCCCCCTTATCTTCCATCCCCCCCCAAAGCAGGAGACTCGGAAATAAAAGTCAAATCCAGAGCCCAACAAACAGCTCCGGCTGCAAATTCCTACTCGTTACAAGGTGCAAAAAAAAAAAATTGTATTTATAAAAATATATAAAGCACGTGGAAGTGCGGAATTTTAATTAAATCTGACTGCGGCTCTAACAACATCGAAGTGATATTTCATTCCCCAACCCGCCTCTTGCTTGTGTTTTATAGCGTTTTCTTGCCTCTGACTTTATTTAAAATATTAGGCGAGGTGCAGAATTATAAATGACTCCTTCCTTATCTGCGCTGCTCACATATCCAGGATCAGAGGAGCTGATTAAGAAAGAAGTCAGAGGCAACGCTGGATTCATAATGATTCGGAATAATGAATCCTTATCTCTGCTTTCCAGATTATCACCCTTTCAGCTCCCAATGTTTTGTTACATGGGATAATTTATTGCATCTAATACATCACAATGAATCTGATGGCGGAAAGCGATGGGCAACGTTGGGAAAAAAAATAATAATAAAAAAAAAACTAAAATAAAAAAAAAAAAACCAAACCAAACCAGGGGGTCCTTATTTTAGTTTAGTTTTGTCCTGGGGGCAGTCAAACTGATTTTATTTTAGTTTTTTTTTTTTTTAAAGTGTTATTGGGGAAATAGGAACTCAAACTGATAATAATAATAAAAATAAGTTGGGGGGAGGAAGTGGGGGGGGGGGGGGGATTTGAGGGGCTTTAATTAGTGCGTCACTTTCAGGCTGAAATTAAGAAAATCGACCGGAGCTTCTCCCTTCGGTGGCTGCGAGATCGTAATTTTACACGATTTTTTTTTTTTTTTTTTTTTTTATTTCATAGAATCATAGAATCATAGAACAACCAAGTTGGAAGATCATGCATCATAAGCACCGAATAAAGCACAGAGCCGGGTTAAGATGAAAACACCATTTGCATCTCTCTCTCTCTCTCTCTCTCTTTTATCCAACCCCCCCTTCTTTTTTTTTTTTTTTTCCTTAAAGAGAGGGCTGCCAATAATCTTCAATTTTTCTCCCCGCCCCGTTGCCGAATAAATACACGCACAGTGAAAAATCGATAAGATTTCTAGGAGTCTCTCCCTTCTCTCTCTCTCTTTCCCTGCGTCTCTACCTCCTTTTTTTTTTTTTTTTTTTTTTTTTTTAAGGCATTTCTCATAAACTGGAGAAAACTCCGCGCGTTGCTTTGTATGCAAAATACAAGCTGCTCTGTGCTTCTGGCTGCAGAAATGACAAGGGGGGAGGAGGAGGGGGGCAATTCACCTGAAACTATTGATATTCGTCTGCCTGAGGAGGGGGAGATCTGCTGATATTTTGCTGGGTTTGAATGTATTCGTTCGAATCCTCGAAGGGGTCTGCGTCCTCACCTGAGAAGGGGGAAAAGATGAAAAAAGAAACGTTTTCTGCTCCATGTAACCCCCGTCCCTGCCTTGGTAGGGATAGGGGTGAAGGGGCTTCCCAGAGCAACAACAACTCAGCCCAGAAGTTCATCTGGTCTCAACCACCGCGTGGCTCGAATCCGATAACGGCTCAACCCACACCCCCCCCAAAAAAAAAAAAAAAAAAACAAACCCCAAACCTGCGGAGGGACTGGGGGATCGTAGAATCACCAGGTTGGAAGAGACCCACCGGATCATCGAATCCAACCATTCCCATCAAACACTAAACCGTGTCCCTCAGCACCTCATCCACCCACCCCTTAGACCCCTCCAGGGAAGGTCACTCAACCCCCTCCCTGGGCAGCCTCTGCCACTGCCCAATCACCCTTTCTGTGAAAAATTATTTCCTAACGTCCAGCCTAAATCTCCCCTGGTGAAACTTGAGGCCATTCCCTCTCGTCCTGTCCCCTGCCCTTTGGGAGAAGAGCTCAGCTCCCTCCTCTCCACAACCTCCTCTCAGGGAATTGCAGAGAGCAACGAGGTCTCCCCTCAGCCTCCTCTTCTCCAGGCTCCGACCCGCGTTAGAGCATCCCTGCCTCTCAATTTCTTGGACAGCACTGGAGGGAAAATGGTGTCTAAAATCCTCTTCGTGGTCAAGTTGCTGCAGCTCGCCTTGTATCCCCCCCTACTCCTATCCCTTTTAATTTTTTTTTTAATTTTTTTTCCCTTTGTGTACAAGCACTCCCAACGCTCACATTTCTGGGGACAGCTGCTGGCAGCCCTATTCTACCTTGGTTCAAGTTCTCCTGGCTCCTTCTCATCCCTTCACTGCCTCTCATGGCACAGGGACCACATTCAATCATTAACCAGGTCTAACACGCTCCTTTTTTTTTTTTTTTTTTTTTTTTTTTCCCAGGAAACTGGAGACGCTGCTGAAACGAGGTTGAAAAATAACTTGTTTATTGAAAAATAACTTCCCTTTGCCTACAGGGAAACGCTCCCACCTGGGGTCTTGACTTGGGGTTAGGGGAGGTATACCTTCCCTCCTGCCCCTGTGATTGTTGCAAATGCATCTCTCCCTGCTGTAGGTGCATCATTCCCTGTGAGGGGGTTTCACAAATCCCATCCAAACCAAAATCTCTGCTTCCCTTCTCTTCCTCCAGTGTGTATTCCCTGCGAGATTTGCCCAGGAATTTCAAGTATCAATTATAACCACAATATAAGATCTCCCCCCAGTCTGAAGTGAAGATGATTTGATATTCATATATATATATATATATGAATATATAGGATGTATATAGGAATATATATATGAGTATATCTATATATCTCTATATATGAATATATCTCTATATATATATCTATATCTATATCTATCTAGATAGATAGATGATTTGATAGGAATATATATATATATATATGAATATATAGGCTATATATAGGAATATATATATATTCCTATCAAATCATCTATCTATCTATCTATCTATCTATCTATCTATCTATCTATCTATCTATCTATCGCAATATATAGGATATATAGGAATATATATATATGAATATATCTATATATGAATATAGATATATATATATCTACGTCTGTCTGTCTATCTATCTATCTATCTATCTATCTATCTATCTATCTATCTATATCTATCTATAGATCTATCTATCTATGTATATAGATGATTTGATAGGAATATATATATAGGAATATATAGGATATATATAGGAATATATATCTCTCTATATCTATCTATATTCCTATCAAATCATCTATCTATATATATAGTAATATATAGGATACATATGAATATATATTCATATATATACATATCAAATCATCTATCTATCTATATAGAGAGAGGAATATATAGGATATATATAGGAATATATATATATATAGGAATATATATAGGAATACATACATATATATATATATACATATATATATATATATATATATATATATAGAGTACCGGTTCTCCCTCAGCTGAATTTATTGGACCGATTCCCACCCTCAGCTGAACATTCAATATTCCAGCATTATCTCCGCACTTAAACTCGCTTTCTCCGCTTCTGTGCCAAGATAAATTTGCATAATATTTGCAGTTGTAATTAGCCGATGAGCATCTCCCTGCCTTCCCCCTTTGTTTTCCCCGCGTTTGGTCTTCAATTGATGCCACTTTTGATCTTTAATATTACAGCATCCCCCATAGAGGGTTTTATATCTTATCTGCGGCGCAGGAAAGTCGCGCAGAAAGGGAGAGAAAAAGGAAAAAAAAAGAAAAAAAAAAGGCGGAGGAGAAAGGAGAGAGGGTGGAAATGGCACTGAACGAAGCTGAACTAGTGGGAGTTTGGGAAGGTGGCTTCAGCCGCCTGGATCCGCAGTTAGGGGGCAAACAAACGTTGAAATGAGAGCCACCTCAGATAATGTGGGGTTGGTCAGGTGAGGTACCGCCAGCATCTCCGCATCAGCCGAGAAGGCGCCGGGAGGCTGGGGACACCGGGGTGGCCACTTTGTGTCCTGTCCCCCCCCCCACCTCGCCCCGACTTCGGACTCGGAGACCTCCCGGGGAGGTGCCCTGCGGACTTTTAGGGGCTGAGCACCAGAGTTGGGGTTTGGTTTTTTTTGCAGGGAGGGCTGGGGGGGGGATGCTTTTCTTCACCCGGCAATTGCATTAGGAGCCCTGTACCCCTCGTCCCCCTCCTCCCACCTCCCAGAGCATCTCAAGCGAGCAGTTCCCCCCCCTTCCCACCTCCTCCAGCCCCACCAGGGTCACCTCCGCTAGCAGAGCCGGGAGTAAGGGATGTTATCACATCGGGAGGGTTATTAAACCGCTAATGAATGAGTGTCTGTGAGACTCTGGACGGGCTGGAGAGACTGAGGGAGGGGGGCCGGGGGCGGCTAGAGGGGGAGAGGAGGCAGAAAGGCTCGATCTTCATGCCAATCTCTGGAACAAATAGCTAACATTTAACGTTTACACCCTGCTTGGCGACGAACTGGCGCTCCACGGACCCCTGATCCAGGCTAAAATGTCCAGAAAGCCTTTGGAGAGAACGAGTTCCTAGCTATCAGGTTCTTCTGATCTCTCTCCTCCTTTCATAGGGCTTTGGTTTCAGGCTGGACTTGTCCAATGTCTGCTTTACCGCTGCGAGCTCCTAAATGAGTGTCAAGGAGGCAAATATCAAATAGCAGAGAGGTCAAGGCGATTTGGTTAACCGTTGGCTGGGCTGATGGCTTTAAACTTGTGTGGGAGGCTGGGGACTGGGCAGGGGGGGATGGAAGGAAAAGGGAAAAGGAGCGGGAGTCGAGGGGAAATAAACCCGAGAAAGGAAAGTAAGGAAGCAGGGAAGGAAGGAAGAGAATAAGGTGTGGGAAGAGATGTGGGACCTGGAGAGCTTCAAAAAGGTCAAGGGTTTCATGGTGGTGGAGGGCTACGAAAATCATCAGTGGAGGGTTTATTGGTGGTCCTGGCTAGGCTGGGGTGTCCCTGTCTGTCATGGGGGGATGCATCTGGGGGTGTTTGCACAACACAGATATTTTGATGGCCTCTCCACTTGGGCTTGTGCCTGCTTGATCCTGGGTGCTTTCTATGGAAGGCTTCAGGTTGCAGATGGGTGCAACCCGGATGAGTGGGTGCAGCTCTGGAGTTAGAGGACATGGGGGGATTTTGTAGTGTGTGGGTGGAGGGACCACAGGGTATTTGTGTGCGGAGGAAGCCCTGAAGATGTGTTTGCGCAGAGGGTGCATGAGGGCAGGGCTGGCTGGGAGGGCTGACAACCTGGGTGTGGGGTTGTGGTCCTGGGAGGTGACACAGGGTACGTGCGTCTTAGTGGGAGAACCAAAAGAGTTAGGGAGATGTCATACATGTCATACATTAGGAGGAGAGAGGGATGTCTGGAAGCAGTTGCCTGTGGAAGGATGGGGGCAGGTGAAGGGCACCTGCATGTATGGAACATATAGGTGTGGTTGTAAAGCAACTGCGCCTTTAGCTAAAGCAAGAGACATGAAACTGTGCAATAAGTTCATGAAGGAATATAGACCCTTGGGTGTGAGGGGCTTGTGCCAATAATTGGGTGTGAGCAGGACATACTGTGTTACGAGCACAGGGGTGACCTGGGTGGGTGGAGAGCTGGGTGATAACACAGTGTTTTCAGGGGGCAAATCCCCTGCCCAAAGTGCTCTTGCACTTCCCGATGTAGAGTCAGGCTTAGTGGCTCAGCAGGCAGTGGCAAAACCAAAGAAAAAAATTACTTTCCCTATAATAGTCATCTGCTTAAAAAAATGAAGAGAGAGTGAGCTTCCTGGAAGAGAAAGTTTTCTATTACTGAAGTAGCCAATGAACAGAACAAATACGCGAGGCCTTTTCCAGCCACACACCTCAGTTACGAAGCTGCACAAGCCCTCCCTTCCCAACAATCACATTTTGCTCCTGACATTAGCAGAAAACTCACTCTGGTCCCTGGTAATGTAAAGCTCGTCAGCTGAATCAAGGCAAACAATCGCCATAGGAAATGTGTGCACAGTTACACACGGCTGAGCAGTGCCAGGGGTTGTAACTACTAGAGAGTCTGTAAGAGCTCAAACCAAGAGGGAGTTAATCAGGGCTTCAGTTCCCATGCCCTTGACCTGCAAGTTGCAGAGCTCAGGAGTGATGGAAGACGCTCAGGTGAAGCCACTGAGGCCCTCAGCCTAAAGCTCTAGTCTCCATATTGCCCTGACTTTTGCATTTTGAGTGTGTTATCGGGGAGCTGTTTCCTACTCCTCTTCTTTTTGGAGGTACACAAAGGACTTCAGGGTGTTCAGCCCCTAGGCTGTCCTTCAGGAACAAGAGATGTCATCAGGGACACTTTAACAAAGCCTGGTAGGGTCAGAAGTGAGGACAAGAAAATGTCAGCATCAGATAAGCATTTTGGATTACTTTTTAGCTTAGGGTTTTTTTTTTTTTTTTTTTTTTTAATTCTAATGACTCTCATTTTCTTGGCTGCCCGGAACAGCACGGAGCCTGGTGAGCACGAGGCTGCGCATCAAATGGGCATCACAAAGGTGTGTCCCTATGGAGAGCTGCCTCGTGTGTGCGTTTGGATGTGAACGTGTAGGTAGCATGTGTGCAGAGGTTGCTTGTGCACACGCACGTCACCGCTCACAGATACCTTCTGAGAGATATGTATATCCATCTCAAAGAATATATATCTATTCTAGATGAGGCTCAGAGCCATACATCTCCCCATCGTGCCTGCATACATACATCCACATACATACACCCACTAAGGTTGCGTTTCCGGAGACATTCTCAAATAGAGCAGTGTAATTTCTCCGCTGATTTTGATTGACATGCTGTCCCTGGGATCATGTGTTAATCCCTTCTTCACTCAAGCCTTTTCATAACTCATTTCTCTCTGCTAGATGGAGACTCTGATGGTTACCGAGGCAACGATGATAGCGCTAAGCCATTTCCCTCTCTGCACGGAGACCATTATTCCGCATGCATAGGCCATTTGCAACAAAGGTCGCCACAAAGTCATCCACAACACAGCACACGTTTATTAAACTTTTATTCTTTTTTTTCCCCCTCCCCCTAACAGAGAAACTAGCTGGCACGTGTGCAATCTCTCTCCCTTTTTTTTTTCTTTTGGAGATCTTTGTAATATAGGTAATAATAACGGTCGCAGATATTATTGTAACCAAACTATATATCACACAGATCAGGGGCTTAGAGTTCCTCGTCCAGAAAGATCGAGCTGAGATGGTGAGGTTTTGCACCAATGATTCCTATTTGTCTTTTGTTCTCCTATCAAACAGTAACTTTAATAGCAGTTGGAGGAAAAAGCAACCAACAGCCATTAAATGAGAGCAGTGTGAGGTGATACCTGAATGTAAAACCCACACGGGAGATTTGCCCCTCAAAACCAAGCACCTCCCAAACCTGAATAACTAAACAACCATCAACAATGACCACTCCCTCACCAGGGTGATTTTTATTAAAAGTCTTGTATTTCTACCTGGATCTTTACTTGAGCTGCCTGGTTTGGGGCATAAATTGTAGGGGGTCCTTCTTGTAGTGTTAGGAACTGGTTTAAGGGTGTTGAAAGCCTGTTCCATCTGTAAGGGGCGAATGGGTTAACACATTGCTGGAAAGGGCCCCTGCTAACCTGAGGAGCTCTCTCCCCAACAGCGAAGCTTTGCCCATATGGGACCACACTGCTGGATTTTATTTCAGCCCCATCCTTCTCCTCTGGAGACCGAATGTGATGCTTCGCTTTGGGCTGGCTTTTAGTGAGCAGCCCTTTCCCACTGGGAATGGTGGAGATAAAGGCACAAATGCGTTTTCGTGGGTTCATTAATTTAGCACTGAAGCCAACCCCAGCAAAAGTCCACATTCAATTATCTGCTGGCCACCAGTCCCACCACCTCACAGTGCCTGGGATCACAAGTCCTTGGTCTGAAGACAGTTATGTCCTCTTTTAGTTTTTGTTTTAAGGCAACTAAACATCTAGTTGCCTTAAAACATTCCAGCTACGTCAGGTTGGAAATAGGTCTTGCAGCTCTGATGCCTGATGGCAACAGGGATGGGTAAGGGCTGGGAGGCTGCTTGGACAGTCCTACAGCATCTGGTCTGCTGTAGATGTGAAAGAGGAGGAAAAGATGGCCCACGGTGATAAGCTCCCAGGAAATTTCTATGATGCCTCCTACTATTCTCTGTCCAGACAGCTCCAGCACTGCTCCAGGATCTTATCTCTCTGTATTGCTGCACCTCTCTGGCCTTCCTCCTACAGTGTCCTGCTCATCTTGGTGCAAAACACGCTTCTAATTGCACTGGCCTGGCCCAAAGCTCTGATCCCATCTGCTCTCTCTGACTCCAGTCACTGGCTTCACTGGTTTTATCACCTATTTCATTTAAATGTTTGATGCTGCCTCTTCAAAGCCAGACAGAGGTCAGCTCAGCTCCAGCTCCTCTGCTGTTTCTCCCTTTATTTTTAGTTTGGGAATAAAAATAAAATAAATTAACAACCTTCTCTCAGGCACGTGGAGGCCCTAAAATGGCTGAGAAATCCACCTGAGTTCAACCTCTCCAAGTGCACAATGTCCTGAGCTTGGAGATCCACTTAGAGGAAAACATCTCCTCAGAGCAAACCATCGCTTGGTGACAGCTTCAGGGTTTTTCAGACCAGATTATCTGCTTGTTTTTAAAGGATTGGTTTTTTTTGCAAGATATTAAAATAATCATAGACAAACAGAAGTTGTGATTAAACCTCCCAATCCACCATTTATCTGAAAAATCACTTTCCCACTGTGATGCAACCACTGTGGAAGATGGCAAAACACCACCGGTCCAGCTGACATAAGGAAGCGTGGTTTATGGTGTGGGGTGAAGTGCTGATGTGCTGATGGTGGTGATTTAGCAGAGGAGTTTGAGGAAAGAAGCTGACCTGGATCCTCAGGGGTTGGTGTCCAAGACCTGCTACATCCACCACTTCGAGCTGATGGTGTGTACAAGAGCAAATCTTGCTCTGCTAATGCAACGTTATAGTTGCAGAGACCAAAGAGAGACTGACCCTGCAGACAAGGTTTTGTGGTCAAAAGATGAACTGTCTCATGACACTTTTCACTGTATTCCCAAAGCACATCCAATCTTTCTGAATAAAAGCCCATTTTCCTTTTTTCCACCCTCTGCCACCACCCAGTACCATCTGCCTTGCACAGAATCTTCCATGGAAAGACGCCAGTCTACCTGTCTTGATATTAAAAGAAGTCAAAAAAATATATTTACCGTGTTTTCTGCTCATAACAAGCTCTCCTAGCTCACAGAGGGATGCTTGAGGCCATGAAACACACAGGGATATTTGCTTGTGATGCAGCCCTGGGCCGGTGCTGGGACTTTTGAGTGAAGCGTGGCAGGTATTTCCAAGCCCCCTGCACTAATTGATGGTCTCTCTATATATCATGCCAGATAAAGGGCTCTTGTGCAGTAAATGCTGATGTTTAGAACATCCTGATAGTGTTTTGTTAACAAGAAGATAACAGGAGAGCAAGATACGTTTGTTTAGCTGCCTATAGATAAACCCAATAGGGTCTTTGTTAAGTTTTCATGACTGATGGCAGGTACTAAATGCGATAAATAATACCCCAGGTCCTGATTGGAGCTACTGTAGCACAAATTATAACCCACAGCACTGACCTGTGAGGAAGGATGGAGGGGCCAAAGGCTAAAGGAGGGAAGACCTGGGATAATTTTTGGGCAACGGACGCATATTTCTAAACTGATGATGGTCTCCTGAGGCATTTCCAATGCTCCCGCTAAGTGATACACACCAGAAAAGCAAAGGATGGCAATATGGTGTTTGTGGCAGCAGAGAGGCTGCAAAAATCCACCGGGAGAGGGTGGCAGTGGACAACCCTGGTCTAAAATCAGCAGTAACCTCTTTTTTTCCAGGGCTCTTTACTTGTTCATCCAGGATGGGATGCCCTGAGAGTCTTTAGAAACAGAGGTGAGCAAAGCTGTGTCGCAAAATCATGTCCAGCAGATCCTGAGCATTCTTCTCCCCACCCCCTAGAAGGATGCTGAGTCAAGGCAGTGTCCGCCTCCCTCCCTGGCTCTCCTTGTCAGGGTGCTTATTAGCATTTCTCCCCAAACAACCAACTAATTACAAGGTGGGTTGCTGTCAGCCCTCTTACAAAAGATGGAATTGTTATTGAGAGGCCATGTGGTCGACCTGGCCCTGAGTCATGGGAGGAGAAGAGGGGCTATGGGGTCTGAGTCCAATGGCATGAGGTTTAACATGGGCAAATGTCAGGTCTTGCACTTGGGACACAACAACCCTGTGCAGTGCTACAGACTAGAATTCTGTCTGGAAAGCTGCCTGGAAGAGAAGGACCTGGGGGTGTTGGTCAACAGCCAACTGAACATGAGCCAGCAGGTTTAGGCTGGATATTAGGAAAAAGAATTTCACAGAAAGGGTCATTGGGCACTGGCAGAGGCTGCCCAGGAAGGTGGTTGAGTTACCTTCCCTGGAGGTGTTTAAGGTGCAGGTGGATGAGGTGCTGAGGGGCATGGTTTAGTGTTTGATAGGAATGGTCGGACTCGATGATCCAGTGGGTCTCCTCCAACCTGGTTATTCCATGATTCTATGATTCACATGGTGTTTCCTGGTGGTATCTCAAGGGTGTCCCCCACCGATGTGCCAGCTTGAGAGGCCAAGACTCACGACAAGCTGGTGAACAAGCTACCAGCAGGGGCAGAGTTGCTCTGCAGAGACTCTCCAAAGCCTATGGTTGCAAAACCTGACGAGGTTTAGAAGTCAGGCTGTGAAACAACCAGACTGCTCTCAGCTATTGAAAAGAGTTATAATTACACTATCTTCAGCACCATCTTCCCTGAGAAGCTGCTAGCTTGCTCGTGCTTTTCTATTTTATTTGTTTTATTCATTTCGTGACATTGTTTTCTTTAATTCTTTTAATTCTTTGTGCTGAGGTGATGCTAAGAGCCTCTATGACCCCCAGGCAGTCACCTTCCTGGAGCATCCCACCCAGCAAAGAGGGGACAAGGAGGGCTGGATGCTGGGTATATTGGCTCCTTTTCTGATGGAGGAAAAGCCAATGCAAAACCTCCAAGCTGCTGCTGACTCTTCATAAGAATCTTCTGTCCTGCCTGATAGCACATTTTGTCTCCCGAGGAACTGGAAATGAGGAGCTCAGAGTTCTAGTTTCCACTTTAAAAAGGCAGCACCAAGAGGTGAAATGGATCTTTGGTTGTGCAGTTTAGGTTTTGTTTTCTTATCCCAGCTGCTCACATACATATTTACTTATTCGTTGGATTTTGTGGTTGTGTTATGTTTTTGTGTTTTTTAAATCTTCTTAAGGAGGTACAAAAAAAGTTGGAGAAGAAAATACCAAACCTGTTTGTGTAGTATCCCAGATTACTTATATCAATACGAAGACCCCTTCCACTCATTGCCCAGGGAGATACCAAAAGCTCCAAAAGATACCATTTCTGCTCCTAATTTCTGCTCCCACTTCAGACACATCTCTCATCACAGCAGCCAGAGTGTACCCGCACCCATCCTCTGACCAGCTTGTTTTATTTTTTTTTTTTGAAGGGCAGCTGTAGGATTTGGCTGTGGATAAACCTGCTCTTGGATTTTATGTTGTAAATCTGAATTAATTTAGCTCATTTCCAGTTGTGGATTCTCCCCAGGCAGAACTATGGAAAGAGGAAGGAGAGCTTGTTCCCGAGGCTAGACTGTATACATTTAAATATTCAAAGTTTAACACTTTAAGGATGAGGTAGAAACTCTACGCTATACCTGGTCGGGAAAATTCTAAATTGCCATTTCACAACCATCTGTGATGCACGACTCACCTTGTGCTTGGCCCTGGCATCAGAGCCAGCCAAGAGCGATGGAGAGATGTAAATGAAGAACTAGTGGGTCTTCCTGAGAGAACTTTGAACAGGCATCCAGAAAATGAATGTGTTTTCTTCTAATTAGGAGCGCTCGTTATATCTCATGGTGATCTACAAAACAAGCCACATGCCAGTTATTGTTGGTACAAGCACAACAATTCTAACTGTGGGAAAAAAATATTTCCAGGCATGTAGGACACAAAACGGCATTTTAATGACACTTTAATTAATCTCTAGGCATAGGTTAAACTGAGAATATCTAAAAAGGTGTGTATGTGTGTGGGGGGTAATAACAAAAGCTAGGACTCAAATCAAAAGATGCTTTAGTACCTGCACAAGCTATTAAATATAATTATATTCATTTAAGCTATCCCCACGCACAAAAATTGGTAAACTGGAATGAAGGTTGCAAGCAACTCTCAGTAAACCAAGGCTGTAAAAAAAAAAAAGTATCAAAAGAATGTTTTGATTATCATATGTGCAAAATGTAACCCGAATACATTCAGAGTTAAGGTGAGACTTAAAAAAAGAAACCCAAGGAAACTAGGTGTGGAGAACCACGGTGGAGGCAGCTAAAGTACTTGAACTTGGAAACAGAGCACAATAACATAAAGAAAAAGCAAGTGTGGATTTAGAAACACATTATCCTGACACGGGACCACAGAAATGGAAATGCGTTTCTCAGATGTCGTTTGGCTGATAGGGTTTATCACGACCAGTTTGCTCACCAGACCATAGTCCTCTCTAGATGCACACCTGAGACAAATTGACCAGGGGCTCTGCAGAGATGTGTCTTTTGGTTCAAGAAGAAATTAATCTGATTTTGTCTGAAATTGCCACTTCGTGCCAAATTCTTTTAAGTCCTTTGCTGAGCTCATTTTGCATTGTAACTCACTTGTGGTTGAGAGGTGCGTCAAGCAGCCCTGGGGGGAGCCCACATACAGACATCTGCCCATGCCTTTGGCTTGGAAGGACCTTGCAGAGGGATCCAGGCTTCTGCGTATCTGTTATGTGAAGATCTTGGCAGCTGGGACCCACTCTTGGGATAAAAACAACGTAAGCTGGTGCCCACGTTGATAAGTTCATATAAAGGTGCCTGGAAAAGTACCTGGAGAGGTATCCAAGGATGAAGGAGGCTCAAAAGTGTGTTTTGCAAAAGATGTCACTATTAAGGTGAAGATTAGCAGCTACAGCGACCTCAGCCTTAGAAAGCAGAAGGAAATTACTCTTCTTTTATCATCAGATGACTCTTCTCCACAGATACCGACCCTCTCAACTTCAGGCAGCTGTAACACCAGCCTCATCTTCTTGGTGTTGAGGGGAGCTGGGACATTGGAAATCATAGAATCATAGAATCATAGAATCATAGAACAACCAGGTTGGAAAAGACCCATCAGATCATCGAGTCCAATCATTCCTATCAAACAATAAACCATGTCCCTCAGGACCTCATCTACCAGTGCCTTAAACACCTCCAGGGAAGGTGAATCAATCACCTCCCTGGGCAGCCTATTCCAATGCCCAATGACCCTCTGTGTGAAAAACTTCCTCCTAATCTCTAGCCTAAATCTCCCCTGGCGGAGCTTGAGGCCATTCCCTCTTGTCCTGTCCCCTGTCACTTGGGAGAAGAGGCCAGCTCCCTCCTCTCTACAACCTCCTTTCAGGTACTTGTAGAGATTAATGAGGTCTCCTCTCAGCCTCCTCTTCTCTAAGATGCCCATTTCCATCTTGGCTTTGCCCCCAATGTGCTCCGTGGCCTGGCACGAATCAGTTAACAGTCCTGTTTCAGTTGCACTCTTCGTAATGCCAGCGGAAAACAAATCAGTCCTTGTTCACAGAAAGTGAGTGATGCTAGCCTGACCCCATGATTGCTCCAAGTACATCTGATGGGAACTGTCACAGCTTTCGAGTCCTTAGGCCATTAAACTAATACCCATGCTGAATGGTTATCTGGTTTTATCGCCTTCTCCCAGTGCTTACTGGGGAAATCCACCCACCTGGCCCAAATGCATGCAAGAGTAGGAATGACGCAGTGGGACACTTTGCAGTGTGATGACAAGTTTTGCCTAGATGTCTCAGGAGGTCCCCTTCTGTTTTAAATTCCTATAAAGAGTGATCAGTTTTGTTCCCCAGCTGTAGAGGGTGTTGCCAGCAAGGAAGGGGTAGGTTTCTGGCTGATAAGGTCTGATTTCCGGCAACTTCCATGCTCCTGAACACCAGAGGCATGGAAGGTGTATCTCTACACCTTCTACTCTAGGGGAGTTTTGAGGAAATGGCCTCAAAGGCCACCATGGGAGGGTCAGACTGGACATCAGGAAAACATTTTTCACGGAAAGGGTGATTGAGCCCTTAACTGGGAGGGGGTTGAGTCACCTTCCCTGGAGGGGTTTAAGGGGCAGTGGACAGAGTGCTGAGGGACATGGGTTAGTGTTTGATGGGAATGGTTGGACTGGATGATCCTGTGGGTCTCTTCCAACCTGGTGTTTCTATGATTCTATTCTATGATTCTAGAAGATGACAACAGGCTGATGCCTTGTACAGAGGAGAAACTTGCAGTGTCAGACAAGTAAAAGTGAGGGACCCATTTCAAGCAGCAGGACACTTCTGATTGATGTAAGGATAACTCAAAATGAAGATAAACTGCTAAATTACTAAGTCATTGCACAAAATTGGAATACCTTGAGGGAGGCAATGCCAAGAGCGTACTCAGCTCTGAAACTATTTTGCAATGTCTGCATCCAAGGCTGGATTCATACCAGAAGTCTGAGTAATAATATTTGGTAAGTGTTAACTCCATGACCAACGTGTGCAATCCAGAAGCGAGAAGAAAAACAAAGATGTGATGCAGGCTTGCAGCCGTTTAAGCGTGGCTTTGGTAAACAGAGCTGGTATAATACTCACTGGAGCCTCGGGCACTAGCACTGGCTCCTCCCTCCACCCACCTGCACACTGGATGACTTGTATAAAATTTGGCCTAGTGGGAGCCCTGGCAATTAATGGTCCCCCCACATCTCCCCGACACCCTCTTTCCCTGACACCAAACCGGCATGTTTGGCTCTGCTTGTAAACACAACTGGGCCATTAACGAAGGCCAACTGAAAACAAGGAGTCAGGCGGGCATCTCAAGATCTGTAGCCTGTTAAAAGCCCAGGGAACATTTTCCAGCGAGCTGGTGGAGCGGAGCTTTGCCAACATGGGCACCTGGGTGTGGGAAGAACGCTGGCAGGGCGATGAACTCATTAAGGTGGAGCTCTGTCACCACCTCTTGAAGGAATCTGAGATGAGTCCATCACGCAGCTGTACCCTTGTGCAAGGGAGTGTAGGAAGGATCAGTCACTGGAGCTCTGCGCTCTCCTGCTCTACACGCCAAAGTCAACACCACCAGGGGAAACAGGAGCCCTTTCCATGTAAGCAAACTGATCTGGCTGATATCAAGTGACTCATTAACGGCTTACAAAACTTAAGTAGACCATAGTGTTGCTCTCTAGTAGTGGGAACTTCTTGGCTTGAAAGGAGGATTTGATACCTGCCTCACCATTGTTAGCAGTAGACGATCTGCCCGTTGCACATGCCAGAAGTTGCAAACTGTGCTGCTTTAGCTCTGAAGAATTAAGTTTGGATTCCAAAGACCCTGGGCACAGAGATGATCTGGACCTGCGCTGGGCGAATCATGGAAACATAGAATAACCAGGTTGGAAGAGACCCTCGGGATCATTGAGTCCAACCATTCCTATCAAACACTAAACCATGTCCCTCAACACCTCATCTGCCTGTGCCCTAAGATAATGAACTCCAAAGCTTGCAACACAGGCAATGAGGGGTGAAGGTGGGATCCAGCTTTTTCCACACTAAGAAAAATACATCTTCTCAAACCGTGTGTTTTCTCACTTGTTTGCAACATTTCACTCTCTGCTTGCCCCTTCATCCATTTCCCGTAGAACCACCTCAAAAGAATGAAAAGTTCCCATGATGATTAGATTCATTAAAGACAAATGAATCTCATTTTCCATGTTCACAGAAGCCACGCTAAGAAAAATAGGTCCATGCCCTTAGTGTTTCAGAAGAATCTGTGTTTGGCAAGATGTGGGAAAAGGACACAGAATGCTGGAAAGGTGACAGAGAAGAGATGAAACTTTGCCACCAGTAATATGGATCATGTAAGAACTACTTATTTTTTCTGCACTTTTTGTTACAAATGTGCCATCTCCAGTGTGCTGCTCCTAATTATATTTCTGTTGTCCACAGTTTGTTTGTTTGAAAGGTGTATTTATTGTACTCAAAATACCTAAATAGTTGTCTTAAAGACATCTGAATTGGAATCACTGTGGCCTGGGAGCTCAGGGCACAGGTCGTGTTGTCAAATCCTGCAGAGCACAGAAACATGAGATGTAGAGAATCAAATGGAGCAGGATTAGCTTCCAAGGGATTTGGTAGGTAGATGTTTTCCTGACTGTAAGGGACATTAGAATTTTGCAAATTAGATTTCCAATGGTCTGAGTAAAATGAGTAAATACAGTCTTAATAAAGGTTAAGCAGATGCACTGTGATGGCTGCTTGAGCCAACGGCTTTGCCATATTTGCTATGAAACCTTCAGGTGAAGTTAAAAAACATCCCAGACAGGACAAACGTGTGAAACCTGAATGTTAGGGTCAGTGAATCTGAAGGACATTTCTCCACTGCAAACTGTCCACCAAGCCTGAGCATCTCAAGGAGGCTCTTGCTCAACACTTTGTGTAGGTCATGGTTGCATAGATCATGGTTATATCTAGTGGGAGGTGTCCCAGCCTATTGCAGGGGGACTGGAGCTAGATGATCTTTAAAGTCCCTTCCAACCCAAATTAGTCCCTAAACATCATGTCATGACGCCTTCTTGACCTCAGCACCAAATTGCTCAACATCCTTGCTTTGGGAATATTTTTATCAGACCAAAGACTATGAATCCAGCCTTTTGGAAAGCAGGTGGCACTAAGAGGCAATGGTTGGGCTGGGTTATTAGGTACTGAGGCCAACACCTGGATTTTGGGTTTTCTGAGCATCTGTCTTCGCAGATAACATCGAGATCAACAGCATCCCCTCATTCTCAGCATCTCAGTACATGCCGGCACTGAGAACTAACTCAGATATTTCATAGCCCTCAAGTCCAGAGAAAGCAGAGGTTGTAAGAATTACGAGATGTTCCTGAAGTAATTTTAAGCAAGAAGATGTCCCTCAGATAAATCCCACCAGATATCCCAGGAACTAAAGAAGAACCAATAGAAAAACAAGTCTCAATGTGAGCCCATTCTGGGTTCCTTCCACAGAAAAGTTCAAAACCAGCAAGAAGAGGGTTGAATTTATGTTGGAAAACTTGTTGGGAAAGGGTTAAATGCCACCTCGAGTGCTGTGTGCAGTTTTGGGTGCCACAGTTTAAAAAGTGTATGAAGCTACTGGAGTGTGTCCAAAGGAGGCCATGAAGCTGGCGAAGGGTTTGGAGGGGAAGCCATATGAGAAGCAGCTAAAGTTACTTGGTGCATTCAGCCTGGAGAAGACGAAACTGAGGGGAGAGCTCATTGCAGTCTACAGCTTCTTCACAAGGGGAGAAGGAGGAGCAGGTGCTGATCTCTTCTCTCTGGTGACCAATGATAAGACCCAAGGGAATGGCAGGGAGATGTGACAGGGGAGGTTTAGGTTGGATATTAGAGAAAGGTTCTTCACTCAGCGGGTGGTGGAGAACTGGAACAGGCTCCTGAGGGAAGTAGTCATTGTACCGAATCTGACAATATTCCAGAAGCATTTGGCCAACACCCTTAGACATGTGGTGTAAATGTTGGGGTCATCCTGTGGAGGGACAGGGGTTGGACTTGATGATCCTTGTGGGTCTCTTCCAACTCAAGACATTCTAAAATCTGCATATTCAAAGGGTCTGTCTGGTTCAGGAGTGTAGTAGATGGTTTCCAGCTCCCCACTTCAATGAAAACACAAGTGCAGAGAAAGGTTCAGTTGAGGAGCAAGGTCAAGAACAGACCTGGCTCTAGGGGAGCTCCTAATAGTTCTGCAATTTTATCCACCCCATGTGAAGGGTACGACTCTAGTTATTTAACCCGTGGGAAGGTCTGGGCTGTCTTTGCAAGTTTCACATCAGACTAGGTCCAAGGCTGAAGCAGAGCTGCCAGAGCAAGAAACATTATCCTCCTCTTGTGAGTGGAAACTGGGACGTGTGCCGATCCTGTACCCGACTGCAGCAGTAAAGCCATGACAGAGCTGAGAACTGTGTCCGACTTTCCCCATAATAACACAATATTTCTCCCTTTGAATAGGTGCAACAGCTACCACGTGCACAACAAAACCTACGAGTAGATGAATGCCCTAAGCATGACAATTCTTACAGTAGTTATTGGAAAAGTGCTGCAAATGACATCTTGATGAAAAAGAAACAACTGTACACTATTTCCTGCCCCTATTTCTGAATGTGTTTCTTCATAAGGGTGTTTTTTTAAAAAAAATTGGATGCCAAATATAAGAAATTCACAGTAAATAGTGCCCAGTCTAAGGGCTCATCCAGGAGGGATCAGCTTTAAGGAAGAAGACTGAAGGTCTCCTGCACGCAGCTAAGCAGCAGCAGCGCCGGAGGCCCTGGGTGACACCAAGGTAGTGAGATGGTGACATGTCATCACACTCATCGTTAGTCCCACAGTAAGGAAACGACAGGTGCAGTAAATTGTCAGAACCATGTTGGCTTAGGGAGGAATTGACAGGCAAGGCTTTCTTATTGATAAATCAAATTCCTTCTCGTGACAGGTGATTAAACCTAGATTTTTTGAAAATGTGTTTAAGTCTCTTTCTCCCTCATCCCTTCATTTGGGCAAAAAAATAATCTAATTATTTTCTGTTTGGTTTTATAAATCTGTTTCAATGTCCTTATGGGAATGCTCGCATTGAGAACACAACGAGGAACCGTGTATTCATTAGAGCTGCCTTTCTCCTTGTGGTCTAAAAAATAAGCTGAAGACCTTCCATGTATCCTGCTTGTATTTGATATTCTGCTTTTTGAATAGTTTCCTTAGTCATAGCTCGAGGCAGGAAAATTCCACCAGATCTCAACTACTGGCACCTGCTCAGTGCCACCACTTTGATAGAAAGTCTCCATCTGTGTGAAGCACCTGACAGCAGCTGAGATCCTGTGGTTTTGGCACTGGCCATCAGAAACCTGAGACAACGGTTAGGGTCTCTGGAGCAGACAAGAACTGGAAGGAAAATTATCATAGAATCATAGAATCATAGAATCATAGAATCATAGAACAACTAGGTTGGAAGGGACCCATCGGATCTTCTAGTCCAACCATTCCTATCAAACACTAAACCAAGTCACCCAGGACCTCATCTACCCGTCCCTTAAACACCTCCAGGGAAGGTGACTCAACTGGGCAGCCTATTCCAATGCCCAATGACCCTTTCTGTGAAAAACTTCCTCCTAATGTCTAGCCTAATTCTCCCCTGGAGGAGCTTGAGGCCATTCCTTCTCGTCCTGTCCCCTGTCACTTGGGAGAAAAGGCCTGATCCCTCCTCTCTACAACCTCCTTTCAGGTAGTTGTAGAGAGTAATGAGGTCTCCTCTCAGCCTCCTCTTCTCCAGGCTAAACAACCCCAGCTCTCTCAGCCGCTCCTCATAGGTTCTGTTCTCCAGTCCCTTCACCATTATGTGGGAGACTTCAAAGGGAGAGTGGGTGAGGAGGGCAGAGTGGTTCTGTAGCCCCCAACTCTCCTCCTCCCACCCTGTGGCGATCATCACAGGATTTAAAGTCCTGCTACAAAAAGTCACTCCACAAGCATGAAGAGCTACATCTTAGAATCAAAGAATCATAAAGAGGATTGGGTTGGAAGGGGCCTTTAAAGGTCATCTGGTCCAACACCCCTGCAATGAGCATCTTCAATGAGATCAGGTTGCTCAGAGCCCCATCCAAACTGACCTTGAATGTTTGTAGGGTTGGGGCATCTTCCACCTCCCTGGGCAACCTGTGCCAGCGTTTCACCATCCTCATTGTGAAAAATGTCTTCCTTCTGTCCAGTGTAAATCTGCTCTCTTTTAGTTTTAAATTATTACCCCTCGTATTATGGCTACAAGCTCTATTAAAAAGTCCGTCCCCTCTTCACCTGGCATAAAACTTAAAAATGCTGAAACAGCACCTTCAGGGGGAAAAGCACACTGGGATCAACTACCATTGCTCACGTTTAAAGGCTTCTGCTCACATCAGGCAGGTACGAGCTGTTTGCTGGCCGTAAATCTCCCGTTACAGCCTCCTCTGCTGTGCAGTGCACATGGATTAATACCAGCTTTCTACTTTTTAGGTTACAGCTGATCCAAGAGTCCCCAGAAGAAAGGGAGAGTTTCCTAAGTAGCATGACTGACAAGACTGCGAAGAGGGAGTTTATTCAGAGCATTATCTAATTCATTCACTGGCAAAGGAAACTCATCTACTTTGGAGACTTAAAACTTCTAAAGAAAACTGCTATGATCTAAAGAGATTGGCCATAAAACTATTTGTATTGAAAACTTAGCCAGCATGCCTTTAGTGAACTTCATTCATTAACATTCTTCCTGGCAAGGTTTCCATATCTCAGTGTTCATTTTATACTTTAATTTGGTTAGTAGGTCTTTGTTTAATCGTCCTATTGAAAGGAGAACAAAGAAGGTTTAGGTGATACAGTGAAGTAATACACTATATTTTATCTCTGGAAAGCCCAGACAAAGTCAGCAAGCTCTGATACCCTCTGATTCGTGGTTTTTTTTTTATTCCCTTTCTCTTCCAGGACATTTGGAATCACAAATCAGTTTCAGAGCATAAAGATCCTCACTGTACTTAGCTGCGGACACCTTCTGAAGAGAAACACCTTGTCAAGCAGAGAAATGATGCTTTGAGCATGACATACAGCTGCGAAGGAAGATTATCTCAGGAAAAGTGCATCCCTATTACTCCAAGGATGGATGCTGTGCATTTATATCTCTGCCCTCTAATAAAAATCAGTAGTCAAGATAATTTTTTCTGTTTCTGAGCTTTGTACTTACCACTTTGATATTAAAGTCCTGGAATTTTCTGGGTGCAAAACTTATTACTAAGTCACAATTATGCCTAATAACTAAAATGCTTTGCAGTGAGCACTCAGCACTGCCCTTCTCCCCAACGACCTGCAGGCAGTGGCTACCCTGAAGAAGGATTTACAGAATAAAAAAGGATAAAAAACCCCTTCTCGTTTCACAATCAACGGAGCTGCTCCCCAGCCCCACAGTCGGCTGCTCGAGCAGGCAACTCCTGGGCTGGTGTAAACTGACACAGCTTCAACTGACTCCCAACTGACTCCAGATAATCATCTGGCCCCAAAGTAAAGGCAGGATTCAACAAGTTTTTCTCACGGAATAGCTTTTATGCTCCTTTTCTTGAATATTTGCTACCAAGACTCACTGTAATGCTTAAATTCACTATGTATGGTACACCAATAAAGGGGGGGAACTGTATTTGTCTTTTCTTTATACCATGGGCAGATGCGAGTTGTCTTCTCCTCAATAAAAATTCTTCAGTTCTTTGTTTTCCAAACTTTTAACCAGTTATGCTTCAGCTAGCCATGGGAACAGATGTTTTCCAGAGGCACTGCTCATAGCTGACTTTCCTCTTGGATGAAGATGCCCTCCAAAGCAGGAAATCGATTCAGAGACACTGACAGGAGTGCCATGACATTCAACCAGCAAACCAACCTGCAACCCAGTTGCTGTGCCCTCTTCCCATGGACAATGGTGTCCAGCCCTCCAATCATAAAAGGATTCAGAACGCAAATGCCCGACCACAAAATCAAGCAGGAGATCAAGGGAGCTGCCCTAATTCTTGATAGAGTTTATGGAGAAGAAACACGACCTGTGAAGTGGCCTTCCAGTAGCTGAAGGGAGGCCTACAAGAAAGCTGTGGAGGGACTTTTTACAAAGGTTTGGAACGATAGGACGAGGGGGAATGGCTTTAAATTGGAAGAGGGAAGACTTAGATTAGACATAAGGAAGAAAATCTTCATGATGAGGGTGGTGAGGCCCTGGCACAAGTTGCCCAGGGAAGTGGTGGATGCCCCCTCTATGCAAGTGTTCAAGGCAGCCTGGTCTAGTGGGAGGTGTCCCTGCCCATGGCAGGGGTGTTGGAACTGGATGATCTCTAAGGTCGCTTCCAACTCAAACCATCTGATGGTTCCATGAAGTTATAGCAGAAAATACAATGACCTGGGTTTGCTCATTGTTGGTTTGTACGAGGGGTTGTAAGGAAGGCCCAAGCCACATGGCTACTCTGGGGGTAACTCGGTGGGTAACTATTTTTGGAAGCTGGTTATTCTTCTATACCACTGATTCCTGACACACACCAGCCTAAGTGAAAGGGAAGGCAGCTCCGCACAGCTACGGCCCAAGGCTGGCTTCAAACCGATGACCCGGAGGTGAAGGGCCCCTTCTCCCGTTACTAATCCCGTCAGCCACACAAGGCTCCTGAAAATGATGCTTTGGTTTTATTGCCACAGGGGTCATTTATAAAATCATAAAACCCAGGGCAGGAAACCAACCCGGCAGCAGCAATGCACAAGCATGCATAGAAATAGATGAACAGCCGTTGAAACGGCAAAGTTCAGCCCTCCCAGGGCACCTTGAATAATTTACTTGATTAAATGTGAGAAGTTCTGATTAACGGAGTGGAGGAGGAAATGGATAAACGACTTACCAAAAGCTAGTTCTTTATTATTGCAACCAGAAATGACCAAAGACTGCATTTTGTATGCCTGCACATTACACATGGAAAAATAACCCAAAAATCAGGTTTGCAACATCCAACAATTCCAAATAAAATTAAAACAAATAAAACCCAAGAAATTTCTCGGCTGGCAATTAGCAGGGACGGAATATAAATGAGGTGATATTAAACAAAGAAGGTAACAGTGCACTTTTAATAAACTAATTTCATCCATATCTCCACTGATTTGCAATTTAACAGTTCTATCAGCAAAGCCTCATTTCCTTAACTAGACCGGTACTTTTAAAAACATGACTAATTCATGCTCATTAATATCAATTTGGATGCATTTAAAATATAGCTTTTAATATCTGTGCAACAGGTTAACGGGCCGTATACTCAAACATCAGGTGTTTCTCACTGTACGATTTAAAGTAGAAATATCCTCAAATTAACCAACAAGGTCTAAAACCACTTTGGAAATGAAGGGTATATTTTTTTTTCCCAGATTTATTCTTATATTTTATTTAGCTCTGAGACCTATTGCATTATAATGTCTAATACTGTCTTGTTTTTATTTTGAATGTGCAATTTCCTCCCTCATTTTCAATTTTCAGTTCAACTTGTATTGACTTTATTAGTCTTTCCAAGGAGAATACACCAAGTAGAGTAATGCATCTTCTGCAACGATGTCATTCTGTTTCTCCTCCATCTAAACATGAGCCTGATTGCTTGGGGAAGTTTGCTGGCACTTGTCAAATGAAAAGGAAAGAGGAAAAAAAGTTCAGCTACAGATGAACGTACTGCAGCGACCACTAAAAGTGCAGAGCCTCCTCGCCTCAGCTCCCAATTCAAAAGCCATTTAAGCACATGTGTGGGAACAGGCTCCTTGAAGGCAACAGGATTACTCACTTCTTAAGAAGTTACCACATGTTTAAGTATTTGAATCGAGGCCTAATTATGGTGCTGGCCAACTCCTCGTGCACACACCACTGGGGCAGATCTTGCCAAGCCCTTAAAGCCATAAGGACAGGCGTGTGTCGCACGGGCTTTTAATAGCTGGTAGGTTTGTATTCTCAGGCAAATGAAAACAAAAATCCTCAAGCCCTAAAAAATAATTAAAAAAAAAAAGTACTTTATAAATATCAGGTATTTACACGTGTGAAAATCTTTTAGTGGGAAGTGTTTTTACACACCAATGAAATGTACAAGCAATGGAAAGGTATGTTGACTAAGACAAAAAAACCAAAACCCAAAGTATAAAATATATTACAGGTCCACCAAAATAAATTCACACGGAAGAAAAAATTGACACAATAGAAACTTCTTTTTTAAAAAATAGAAGATATATCACAAAAGCTCGAATGTGTTTATTTTATGTTAGTACTAAAAATCAAGGAAAAAAGCCTCATATAATCTTGTCACAAAAATATTTACCAGCCACTTTTTATTTCCACATTATGATTATCTGGCTCTGCAGAAGTAGAGGCTGAACTGTACCCAGGCTACAGAAAACATTCCAGAACGTCTCCTCAGTTTACAACTTACTGCAATTTACATTTTCTCCTCCTCTCGGCACCTTACTGCAAAGGTTCAAGAGGGATTAATAACAAATTGAGAAAGAATAGGACAGGTATCTGTATTTACAACATTCATTTTCGTGGCTGCTGAGCCACTGGAGCAGGAGCGGTACCGTGAACTACCGAAATCTTCATATTGCTCTGTGCAAATTTCCCTCAGTTGGTCAAAGACAGCTTCAGAATGCACCCAACTCCAACCCCCTGGGCTCGGACAGTCTGTGAAACGCAACAGCCCCCGACGGAGAGCATCTCCTCGCCATTGATTCACTCCGGAGTCATCACCCAAACAGCTGGTGATGGACGGTGAGACGTGAGCAGGCTGGATCTCCCCTGCAACCCAGTCAGGGCAGGAGGTGCAGCGGCAACTGCACAACTTCGATCCTCCGTGAAGTCTTCAGTGTGCCCTGTGCTTCCTCTTCTTGTGTTTTTTGTCTTTCTTTTTGTTGGCACACTTGGAGCAGAACCATTGCATCTCTTCTGGGGGGGCAGTTGTAATCCCAACGCAAGGCCTGTGAAGGACAGGAAAATATCGTATCGTCTCAATGGAATAGCAGCACTTTAGTTTCTCAGCCAAAGAAATAAAACTTTTCAGTGGGAGACAGGATCTGGCCTTCAAATTAATATAGCAATTATATTATCATTATCTTAATGAATATAATGATTGAACGGAAACCTAAAAAATGCTTGCTTTGAAACAAAAAAATACATATCGAAAGGACACTCAGATAAGAAATCTTATTTTAATAGAAAATATGAGTGCAATTCCAGGTATAATAGGCTAGATTTAAAATAATTTCAAGCACTTCCTTAACATATCTGCAAAAAACCTTATGATTTTATGTAGTTGTTTAAGAAAACGCCTAAAAAGTGATTAATTCCCTCTAACTCTTTTGTAAGAGCTGACATTTATATTACTGTTCACACAATGCTTCATAATTTGAAATGTCTCTCTGTATACACTAGGCTCATAATCCTGTAGTTCTCACAAAATTACCGGAATCAGCAATATTTGCCAGCAGTTTCCAAAACAACTGTTATCACCAACGCTCATTAATTAAAAAGTAACTCCCCTTCACCGCTTAAAATCTGCTTTTTCAAATTCCACAGAAACAGAGATAAAAATATCTCCCAGATTATTAAATTGGACACAGCAAAGCCATTCAAATATCCTCAGCGTCATGAACCATAAAAAACCAAAGAGATTTTAATAACATCACCCCGATCCGCCAGGGAACGACACAACAGGATGGATGAGAGCAACTTACCAGTGATACCAATCATCGCAGTCATCACAACCTATCATTGGACTGCCATCATCTGGCTTGTTACAGCCAGGACAGATCCAGATCTGGTTACCCCACTCGTCTCGGATCTGGTGCAACGAAAAGGAAAGTTAGATGGTTTTCAGGGCTGAGCAGGCAGCAAAATTGATATTATTTTTTAAAAATACAAGGTTTTTTTGCTTATCCGACAAAGCTATTCAGCTGTCAGCTACGAATTCTCTGATCATAACTACTCAGCATTACGTTTTAATTTATTTTCCTAAATTGTACACGATGACTAAAGCATGCGTTTTTCTGTATTGTCCTGAAAACCAGTAAAGCCAGTTACACCACTGACCCCAGTACAGTCATTCACATACAGCAGCCAGGGCTTAAGGACACAATTCCTTCTCTGTCTATACCATGGTGACTTTTTAAATTCTACCCTGTAAACAGCAAGAGCGAGCCACGGCACCCTCTGCGTAAGATAACAGGCTCATATGCATGTAAAATATACAGTGCCATGTGTATATATTGCCGTATTACTTATTAGCCAAAGTCTTCAACTTCAACTAGCTGATAAGATCAGGATATAAAAAAAGTTGTTACTGAGTAACTTTCCATTCCCCTTATGACATTTATGTCGCAGTACAATTTACTAAAGGGTAAATGAAACAGGAGAGGCAGATCATTTACAGTACTAGGCAGCTGCCTACTGGATTTACCATATTCAGAGCAGTATGATTGTTTTTTAAAAATGTTTCTATCTTGTTAAAGTCATTATTTGTATTTTTAAATTTCAAGCGGTTTCTTTAACAATTTTTTGGTAAAAATACACATGCAAAATGTCACAAAATCCACGCCAAGAAGCACAATTAACAATTGGACGTACAAAATCTCCAGGGTATTACATTGATTTTGTCATTCCTTTATGAAGACTTGCACCTTATCACCAAATCTCAAAACCATAAACTGGTTTGTTCTCAGCTTTTGTGCATTAGCGCATTTACACATATCTAAAGTAATAACTTTTTGCTATCTGTACAGCTTACAGGAAAGATATTAAGAAGTAGTATATGAAAAAACCCAAATGCTCTCAATGCACTCCCCTCCTGCAAAAAAAAAAGCTACTCCATGGTGGTCTGTACATCTTGCACCATTCCCAAAAAATCAATAGGAATGTACCAGAGCTGCAGCCAACACATCCCTCTACAATGACTCCTCTTAAAGCCCTTTTTTTAATGGTAATTTTAAACTAGAAAATACAAAGCCCAGGAATATAAACCATGGAACAATGACATGAAGTAGGCAACATCATAAACTGAACTCAGTTTTAAAGTTGCTTGATTGCAATATGCACTCCTATCTATGCATCTGATATCACATCTTAAAGTCATTTAAAGTTGGTAGAGAAGCATCTGCTCCACAGGTAAATCGCCTGCGCCTGGAGTGAGAAGGTCTGCAGCCCTTTCTGTTGGGTAATCCTGCTGGGGAAGGAGGAGACGCTGCACCACGCTGCTGCAGAAAAGCAATGCTGCGGGTTGTTGGGCTGACAGCTACAGCCCTGTACAATCTGCTCGAGCAGCCTGGCTGCACCTGCACCATCCTCCGGCACTGGCACTGGTGTTCGGCACATCCCCAATCCGTGGTGCTGCCTAGTTTAGGCACCGGCATTGCCAGGGGTAGGCAGCACTGCCTGATGTTGTCCAGCCGAAGACAGACATCCTAAATTTTCCAAATGTGGGTTTTCAAGGGGGATGTCTGTCTGCAGAACACCTGCTTCAGGCTTTCAGGGGCTGGAGAGGGACAGGGTGGTCTATAATCACTGGAACTTCTGCCTGTTGGTTAAATAAGAAATTGGTCTGCCGGGTGAGGATGTTAAAAATATTGCATAATTTCTCATTCCGTAATGAGTCAAGGGTCATGGGAGTAGGGAATGCTGGATGCTATTTTAGTACAAACTGCTGAGAGTTAATGATCGCAGCACTCTTACTGAGATGCTATCCTACTGGGAGATCCCACATCATATCTTTTATTTTAAACTGCAAGATCATCCTCCTGTCCTCCCCTGAAGAAAGGAGTTCCTCACCTCTTGTCACACTGGCTCCAATCTTATCTCTAGATGAGTTTTCCTGTGCCACCTGGGGAAAGCCATTTCATCATCCATGTCCTGGATTCCCTCTGTACAAGTGACTAATAGTTATTAATTATTCCCTTCTTCCTTAACCTCACTCTCAGTTTTTTGACTTAAAATGTCTCACACTAGGACTCTCTCTGCCTGTGCACACAGTTGGACTCTAATGCAGGAAAGCCTTAGTTTCAACTACGGTGTTGAAGAAAGAAAGAAAGAATCTGGAGCCTACATGTCCTGTAAATTCTCCATAAAGTGCTAACAGTGTTATCACTAGGAGCACCTAGGAAGAGCGTTAGGTTTTTCTTCATTAAACTAAAATAATCTCTAAGTTATTTGCTTTTAATGCTTCCCGAGCCAAATGGGATGTCATACAGTATTTTGGAAATATTTCTCTCTTGGGGTGAATTTCCAGGACTCTGGGAACTACTGCAGTACCTAAGAATGACAATTCCTTTACACCTGTGATGCAGAAAGTGAGGATGTGCATTCTATGTCCTGAAGATACACACAGTCTATGTGCAGTCATCTAGTCTTTAACCAACTAGGGGGTGAAATGTAGCAGCTGTTTAAATAGAGACCAGTAACATGATACAACAGTTTGAGTCTAGCAGCGAAGAGCACCTTTTTCATTAGAAACGGCAGGGTAGATTTACACTAGGAATCATTATAAAAAGAATGAAAAGAAAGAGAGAAAAAATATGCACAGGTTGCAATTAAAGCATAGGAAAGTCTGCAATAAAAGCAAGTTTCAGGTGTTTTAAATGGTGAGACTTTCAAACTGCCAGCCACTACTGATAAGCAAGGTGTCACCAACCAAGCTGGAACTTAGCCAGGACAGGGAGGATAACGACACTGCTACCGCTGTTAGTAGTATTTGCTGCTTTTCAATGATCAGAAACAGTTGGGACTTCCATTTTACACTGCAACTAAAGCAGGAATTTTCTGTAACACAGCAAACCTACTGCTGCCCAGAGGTATGTCACAGAATCATGGAATGCTTTGGGTTGGAAGAACCTTTACAGGCCAACTAGTCTAATCCCCCAGCAGAAGTAGGGACACCTCTAACTCAGTCACATTGTTCAGAGACCCATCCAACCTGACCCTGAATGTTTCCAGAGACAGGACGTCCACCACCTCCCCGGGCAATCTCTGTTTCACCACTCTCATCATAAAAAACATCTTCCTTATTTCCAGTCTAAATCTACCCTCCCTTAGTTTAAAACCATTACTCCTTGTCCTGTCACAACAGGTCCTGCTTAAAGGTCTGTCTCCAGCTTCCCTGTAGGCTCCCTTTAAGCACTGGAAGGCTGCTATAAGGTCTCCCTCAAGCCGCCTCTTCTGCAGGATGAACAGTCCCAAGTCTCTCAGCTTGTCCTCGTATAGGGGGTGCTCAAGCCCTCAGATCATTTTCATGGCCCTCCTCTGAACCCCCTTCAACAGCTCCATATCCTTCTTGTGCTGAAGGTTCCACAGCTGTCCAAACTCTTTTAAAGAATGCAGTTCCTGCATCACGTAGGGTGGGACACTTCCAAAGGAATGAAGAACTCTTAATGGTACCACGAGAGGTCAAATTCAAGGATATGTCAAAGAAACTAATGAACTACCTACAGAATTTCTGAGATGCAAAAACATTTGCAATTTCTGTATGTTGAGGAAACCAGGAAAGAGATTAGTGGACTCTACACATTTCAAATGAGGGCTAAGTCAAATTCTTGATGTTGTATGAGGGTTTTGTACGTTACCTGACTGACAGCAAAATCCATGGCGAGTTTGACATTTGAGGTTTCAATTCAGCACTTATGAAAGCATTTATAAAAAACATCTTTACCTCCAAAAATAAATGGTCTAGTTCAGTAAGCAGAAAATACCAAGTGAGATATAATTGGGTTTGTCAGAATAAACTTAAACATTGAACTTAGAATCCAGAAAGAAATCAGTCTAAGCACTGGTGTTTTAATTAAGTTATTACCTCTCAAAGCAACTGCATGGGGGCAAGGGCCAGCTAAAGAATAGCTTAATAGAGAGCTACATCACAAGTCCAGGTACCATCAGTTTGAGATGATGAGTCACCCAGGAGCTCAACAATTCAAGAGATGAATGTCTCTGGCACTGGGACAAAACATGGCAGCGTGTGTTACCTACCACGTATGTACTGACAGTCTCGGTCACCACACTCCGAACTGGAGCTTTGGAACCTCCTGCTGCCGAGATAGCTGGAGAGGGTGGTGGGATTAGGACAGGCGAGACAGTAGTTTGTGGAGGAGCAGGAGCTGGGACTGGTGGAGGGGTGACATGAACAGGAGCAGGTACTGGTGATGGCACAGGTGGAGGTGTTTTGGGCCGGTTCACGGGAGTAGCAGGTTTGGCCTCTGGAGCTGGTACCACTTTGCTGATGACTCTGTAGGACCAAAAATGAGAATCGTTAGAGCTGATGGGCAAGAAAGCAACAATTGATCACTGACCATATACAAAGAAAATACAGGGCAGCTAATACACATCACATTTGAGTAATCAAAGAGGCTGTTTCAACCCAACACAAGGACTGTTGTCTTAGCCACCCCCATCCGCGGGACAGGATAAAGCAAAGAGCCGTTACAACGTGATTGCCAGGACTGCTCGAACCACTCTGTAGCTCACTGTCACATAAATATTCTCTGTGGCTTTACTAAACCTTGTTTCGTTAAGTTTTATTACATTAGCTCAATTTGTGGGAAATACTAGAAAGGAAAGTTAATCAGCTGTGAACAGCACTGATTTTAATCTTCAAACTGAGAGACGATATTCATCCTATTAGGATCCTACATTAGGAGGTTCTCCAAATATTTGCTAGTTTGGTATTTCTTGCCCCAAATGTTTATGGAATCAGCAGTGGATCTAGTCAGGACAAATAAATGACGCACACTATATACTCAGCAGTTAAAATATTGCTACTTACTCAAGTAGCTGAAGTAGACAGGATGTAGCTCTAGTAAATATACAGTATAGGAAAACCTTGCCCAGGAAGGTGGCTACACAGAGGACTCAACGTTTATTAATGAATGTTGATACACAGAGTTAGTGACGTGCATGCAATTTAACGGACAAGACTGAAAAATCCCTTAGTATAAGGCTCTAGATGAGAAATATAAGGAGAAGGAAAAGCATAGCTTAGAAAACAAAACAAAAAAACCCTCAAACAAAACACAGGATAGATCTATTTGTTTTACCATGTTTTGATAAATCATTTAACTAATTTATATTTGAATGGTAACTGTGGGAGTGCAATTGATTTGTGATGGGATTGCAGGAAGAAGGTGATTTAAAGAAAGGTTAGACATTCCAGAGAGGAGGAGACCTTAAGAAAACAAAAAAAGGAGTCATCAGTAGGAAAACCATGATGAAAATTAAATTCCAACAACTCCCAAGAATGAGGAAAGTCCAGCTCCACTCTCAGTAGGAATTTTACATTCAACTTCAGAGTTTACTGCAACTCTCTTACGATATTCAAAAGGCAGTATCACTATGACCAGAGACACTGCCTGCATTTCAAGGCAATAATTCAAGCCATCATTTGAGAAAGGCTTCGAATTAGACAGTGTTTAATGCTTGGCTGAGATAGTTGCGTTCTCCTCTCAAGACATGCCACTTGCACTACTAAATCAGAACTATGGAAAGTTATATTAAAAATAGACTTAGTAAAAGGAAACAGAGCAATGGGTTTGGTATTTCTGCCTAACTTGCCAACTGTAGCATCACATCTGCTTTCTGAGACCTACTATGAGTGACCGGGGAAGAAAACCAAACCCAAAGAAGTTTAGAAACTTAGAGCAGAGTACAATCCAGAAGGCATGAGGAGTGACCTCATTGCTCTCTATAACTACCTGAAAGGAGGTTGTAGAGAGGAAGGAGTTGGCCTCTTCTCCCAAGTGACAGGGGACAGGACAAGAGGAAATGGCCTCAAGCTCCACCAGGGGAGATTTAGGCTGGACATTAGGAAAAAATTTTTCATGGAAAGGGTCATTGGACACTGGGACAGGCTGCCCAGAGAGGTGGTCGAGTCACCTTCCCTGGTGGTGTTTAAGGCATGGGTGGACAAGGTGCTAAGGTGCATGGTTTAGTGTTTGATAGGAATGGTTGGACTTGATGATCTGTTGGGTCTCTTCCAACCTGATTATTCTACTATTTTTCCATTAGCAACAACGAGGGCAGTCACACCTCTTGATGTCTAGTGATTGTTTCAGGTACCTAATCTGGAAGCTCAGGCTCTTTATTTGTGTCAGCAACGTGCTAGACTGTGCAGAACTCAGAGTATGGATGACTTGCAGAAAGAATTAAGTCCTATTATCACGCCATCCTGGAAGCAATCTATGCATCAAATCCAGTCTCTTTCTTCTATTAGTGGGTTACATCTGAGAACCCGCTGTTCTCTCCCTTCAAGCAAGTTTTCTCTTTGGTGCTTGTATATCTTTGATGTGCAACAGGTTCAACAAAAGTCTTAGTGCAGGGCTTCTTCGGGCTCCTGATAGACTGGCCTCCCTGATTCAGATGCTCATTCTGTGCCTTCTTCCTTCTGCTGCTCCCACAGAGAGCCCTGGCTTCCAACCCTGAACAATCAAGACCTTGGTTGGTGGCAACACTCCCATAGTTTCCAAAGTTACCCTCACGACTTGAGAGTCAACTCTCAATAAAAACATCTCAGCAATAATAAAAACAAGGAAAGGGACAGGCAGCAAAATGTTTGGCACAGCAGAAGTAATTTGGACAGTTTAAAACATTATTACCCCTTCATCCCTGCCACTCTTTTCCACCCCCTCCAAGTAAACAAAGTCCTGCTACGAGGCTCTCCTTCAGGGAGCCAATTCTCCCTGAGTCTAGACTAGCTAATAGGATTTTAAACACAACTTTGCACACAGTGTAAACAGTCTTAAAGAAATATTAGCTAATATAATTTGAACAAGAGTGACCATGCCCAGCTAACACATGAAATTAAATCACATAGTTTCTTGGTCCAGATAAAGCCAGGGTCTTCGAAGCCAGTGTGCTAATAACTTCAGAAGCTGCAAGGAACATCAAATATGAAACCTTCTAAAACTACAAATATTCATTAGCGGGCGACACACATTTGCTGACTGGCTGGTTTGCTTGAAGTCTGCAATTAGGACATGTTCAGTATATAGGGCATCTTGTTTATCTTGATTTTATAACTCAGTTATCAAAACAGGAGATCGGCATTTTGGAGTACGCTTGTTCCTACCACTCCCTTGGGCTAATGAAGTTCAGAGACTTTAGACTCCAGAGTGGAGCAATGAAAGGCTTTGCACTACACCATTAGAAGTGATGGAGTAATCTCAGTGATGGTGGTTTAGCCTGTCCTCTGTCCTGAAGAAGGGGCTGCACACATGGCAATACGGAGGTGGGAAGAAATCAAAAGGAAATAGCAGTCCCATGACCAGTAATTAATGTTACTTCAGACTTGGGGAGAAAGATGACACCAAAACAGTATGTAAATGATGGCAAAATGTATGAGCTCTATTCCATAGACAGGGCACAGAGGACACTGCAAGTAGGCAGCACTCACTGCAGCAAAGCTTTGATCCTCCTGATACCTTGGTTCTTGCTAGGATTTAGACTCTGAACATCACCATACATGCATCATTACCTTCTTCCCCAAACACGTTTTTCACACACTTCCAAAAATTAGCACTTGTAAATTAACAGTCTGGAAGTACAACACTAAATAAGACAAAATTTCACCTCCTTCCCCATTCCAGTTCAAAAACTCTAAAACCAGGTCTGGATTAATATTTTTTGACGTAATCAAATACAACTATCAAGACTCTCAGAGGCTAATGGCAAGAACTACACTTCTCTGCAGGCTGCTTGTCTGAGAATACATCACAAACATCTTCTACACAGAAAGATAAAAAGTCAATTAAAGTTGATTTTGAATTAAAGTAGTTCCTCCTGAATCAAGGGGTGTGAGAAAACCCTTGGAATAAATGTGGTAATAACAGCCTTCATAAATCGTGAGTAAAGCTTACCACTCCCTTTGAAAAAAACCCAGAATTAATGTAAACATTGTGCATGTGGTTGTGTCCAACCTAAATTCACTCTGAATTTCTTTCAAAATGCCAGCAGGAACTGTATTTCTTACAGACCCTTAGCACATTTATAATTGAACACATGTATCAATACACCTCTTCATAATGCTAGAGTGAATAAAACCCCATCTTCGTCATTACTGTGGGCAATCACCCCATTCACAGGTACAGATCCAAAGCCAACCAGGATGCAAATGAAGTACTGGCTTGCAGGCAAAGTGCAAATCCTACCAAGATTTTAAGTGTCTCGACAGCTGGTTTATAATCAGCTCTAACTGGCATGAGCTGTGGCATGCTACATCTGGAGCAAAATGAGGCTCTGAGCTGTGAAATGGTTTCCTATCTTTGATAGCAATTTATTTGATTTCATTCTGATCCTTACGGCTGAAAGTCCCATTTACTTCCTTGCATAAACACAGGGAAAAGATGTGCAATGAAAGGAAATGGCTTTTCAAAAATAGGATATGAGCCACAGGGTTGAGTGATTGCTATGGGTGATGAGCTCCAAAAAAATGCTGTATCAGTGCTTCAAAAGGTCTAGTAAAAAAATCACAGCGATCTTTGTTTCTCAGAGGCAGAGCTATAAAAAAGATACTTTTCCGCCAATAGGAAAAAATAACATTTGGAAAGTCTTAATTATTTTCTGAATCCCTGACCTATTTTTAAACAGGGAGCAAGACCTAAAGGGGACTTTGTACCTAGGAAAACATACCATCAACTGCATTAACATAATTAAAACTAGTACAACTCGGATTATTACAAGTGATAGTCCCTTACTAATATAAGTTCCTTGACATTAGAAAATTAACTGGTGTAACTATTTTATTAGTGAAAAATCTCACACTTGGAACTGAGATTGTTGCACCAAAAGAAAAAAAGAGACCTATAGGTAAGAGTGTCAAAACCACCTAGAGGAATTAGGAAGATTTCCGTAAGGTTTAGATTCTTCACAGATTAGAGGTGATTTTGAGACGTTTATTCCAACCCTAGAGGAGAATCAGTGTAATTTAATCTCTGTAATGCAAAATAATTCCTATATTACTTTCAGAAAGGGAAACTTAGTTTTTTTATCTCTTATACCCTGCTGTATATTTTATTCTGTGCAAACAAGTCACATTAGCAAATACAAGCTCCACAAATATGTGCTATGACCAACTTGTGCATTTGCAGAGTGCCTAAATGTATCAAACCTCTGGTGCAGCCTCTAGCACTTTCTCCAGACTTCAGTACTTAAACTTGAAATAAAAAATGTATTTTTATGTTATAAATTGCCTGCAATGTTACGTTCTTCTCTCTCAAGGAAAATGAACCTACTCCAAGATGTCCATTTTTTGTGGAAGCTGCCTGGTCTCTCATGAACAGCACAATTTCCACCTAAGTGTGTTGACCTTCAGTGGTGCACACAGAGCTCAACAGCCCTCTTGCCATTTAATCACTATGGCAAAACCCTGCAAACAACCCCTCATGGGCAAATAAGTTTAGTGAGTTTACAGGCATTCGGTCACTTGTTCACCAGTTTCTTGCTTCATCTTAAAATGGTTTTAGGCTGAAAGATGGGAGATTTAGGTTAGATATTAGGGACAATTTTTTTTTCACTGAGAGGGTGGTGAGGAACTGGCAAAGGTTGCACAGAGAAGTTGTGGATGCCCCATCCCTGGAGGTGTTCAAGGACAAGTTAAATGAGGCTTTGAGCAGCCTGGTATAGTGGGACATATCCCTGCTCATGGCAGATGAGGGTTGGAAATGAATGGCCTTTAAAGTCCCTTCCAACCCAGGCCATTCCATGATTCTATGATTATATTGTCCCAGGATCTCACAGCTCTGGTGGCACAGCAACCTCTTCTAATTTCCAGCCTACATTCATAGCAGATTAATTCCTATTTGGTTTTATGCCAATATTGTTCTTTAGCTTAAATATCTTTCTTCTTCAAAACTGTTTGCTTGCCTGCTGTATTTGTAGCCAGCAATCACACCCCCTCTTCACTTGCTAGACTAAACACACAGAGTTGTCCTCTTCTCCTATCACAGCAGACTCCCTATAGCTCCCTCCAACCATGCTCCAAGCTCTGTTCTGCACCTGCTCTTCCCAATTCATCTTTCCTGAACACAAGGTGCCTTGAAAAACTGAATAAAACATGTCAGATGAAGGATCAACAGTTTCTCCTATGATGGCCCAGACATTTCCACTACCTCTGCTAATATTGCCTCTTGCAGTACATCTTATGGTCATGCCTGTATCATATTGGCAACTCTGTCATTCTGTGATCAATTAATGATCCCTCATCCACTTAAAGCACCTACCATAGTGACATATCTACTGATCAGCTCTTTACTTCTGGCTGAAGTTTCTATTAGTACACTTCAAATGCAAAGCCTTAACCGCAGTTTTTTTTTCATTTACTGAATTAAATACCATTTCTTACTTCTATTCTAGGGGATCCGGTTCTTTCCAGACAATCATCAGATCCTCATTTGTACTGACATGGTCCTTCAACATTCCTGCCAAAAAAAGCATCAGTGTCCTACCCCCTTCTGTGACAAAATTTTAAATGAGATTATTAAATCAAACCAGTCCTGAAAGACATCCTTGATGCTTCCCCGCTCACTACAGGGGGGTTGGAATAGATGACTTTCATGGTCCCTTCCAATCCAAACCATTCTATGATTCTGTGTTCACTGGTAACCTCCTCCCTGGTTAGATAAGCTCTCTTACAACTCTCAGTTGCTATCTTCCTTTCAGTTAGTTCCTTCCTACTGAGCAGTTCCTCTGTTAATCCTGTCTTTGCCAGCTTCCCTGTGAATGTTCTGTGTGATAGTATTAAACATTTTCATGAAATCCAGCTCAGATTTGCCATCTTTTATTCATCCAGAAGAGAATATCCCCTCTCCCAGTGGTAAGACAGATGTCCACTTCATTCCAGCTATGGCCATGCAAATTTCCCACCTCTTTCCCACCACAGCTGAGATTTCTCCTTGGAGGGTAAGTGATTTGATCCTGCACCCAGTGACTGCCTCTCCAGTCCAGCAGAAATCACTCAGCAGCAGGAAGCGGAGGAAGCTGCTCTCAGCATTGGTGGTGGAAACAGATCATAGAACCATAGAATGGTTTGAGTTGGAAGGGTCCTTAAAGATCACCCAGTTCCAAACCTGCTGCCATGGGCAGGGACACCTTCCACTGAATCAGGTTGCTCAAAGTCTCATCCAACCTAGTCTTGAACACCTCCAAGGACCATCCACAACTCTGGGCAACCTGTTCCAATACCTTACAACCCTTGCAGTTAAAAATTTCTTCCTAATATCTAATCCGAATCTCCCGTCTTTCAGCTTAAAACTGTTCCACTTTGTCCTATCCCTGCACTCCCTGGTAAAAAGCCCCTGGTTTTCCTGTAGGCCCCCTTTAAGTACTGGAAGGCTGCTACAAGGTCTCCATGGAGCCTTCTCTTCTATAGGCTCAACAACCCCAACTCTCTCAGCTTGCCCTCATAGCGGAGGCTCCTTGTGGCCTCCTCTGGACTGACTCTAACAGATCCATGTCCTTCCTGTGCTGAGGACTCCAGAACTGAATGCAGGACGCCAGGTGATGTCTCAGGAAAGCAGCATTTGATGTAGCCCATGATACTGTTGGCTGAGATGCATACTTGAGATGCATGGCAAAAAATCAGCCACTGCCACCCAGAGCTGTTTCTGGGACTGCCAATGAAAATCAGTTGCTTTACCAAAGACTTATATCAAGGCTGTTCTATTTTCTGAGGTATTCCATTACTTCCAAGCCTTTAATGAGCCTTTCCTCCAGAATTTGTTTTATAGTTATGTGTACTGCTGTCACTGGGCGTCCAGTTCACTTTTTCTTTCTTCCCTTCTTCACCACTTTTATTATTTTCCTATTATTTATTAAAAACAGATTTAACAAACACTGCATTTTAAAATAAAAAAATGCATTAAAAATTACTTGTCACTGAGTCTGCAAATTTACAATCCAATTCCTCTAGAACTTGGGAGAAAGACTATCTCATTCCTTGATTTCAGTGTCTAAAGGTCCCTATATTTTGCTTCCTAATTCTTGATGGTATTTTTCACTGTCATCAAGCTATTGCTATTTTCCATCTTGCCCCTAAGTTAAAGAGAGGATGAACATAGGGTCAGAAGGAAAGTATTCTTTCTGTTCTTGGCTCACAGCTATACTATCCTTCACCTTCTCCCTGTCTGCATTTCCATGGTCCTTCTTCCCTTCTCTTCCTATTTGCTCAATATCCTTCACAACATTTAATTCAGTTTGACTTCTACCAAGCCTGACTTTGCCTCCACAATCTTTTGCCTTGAAAATGCAACTTCTTTGCTAACAGTCCCTTTCTCTTAGAGGTAAAATACTTATTCCCAGTGTTCTTTTGGAAAGAGTTACTCATATAATTCACTCTGAATTAATTTTGCTGAAAGTGCCTCTTTCCCACAGGCAGAAAACAATCATTTTTTAATCCATTAGGTCTTCAGGCCAGCTGACATTTCCAGCTAATTCCTTTGGTTTATGGACATTTACACTCTGGAAACTGGATTACAGGTCTCTACTGTTTATTTTTCCATTACTTTAAGGGAAACAGAGTTCTGCCCTTGGCCTCTGCCCTTAGTATCTGTTACACCAGGGTATTTCTCGCAACAACCATCAACACCTTTCTGCCAATGACTCCAAAATCTCTGTCTCATTCTTTCTCACCATTCTGACTTACATCTCTGGATGGTTCATTGCCAGTCTGACAAAACAAAACTGAGCTGGTAGTGTGGTGTCTCGGTATCTTTCATCTTCTTTTCTCTCTTATCATCAATAACAAGCTGCTCACAGCCTCAATGTGAAAACCACCTGGCATTATCCCTTTCTGCTGAGCTCTCAATAGCAAACCCAGAAGCTGGTAGAACATGTTTATTATGCCAATGAGCTCTCTGCAAACTTTCTCTTATGTGCTTCTTGCAAAATGTCCTTTATGGTCGTTTGTTTTGAGAAATGTTATGGGATGCATGATCTAGAAGTCTGCGCATAAATCAGTCCTACATCCATCCTCACCTATTGTAGACCATGAATTTTATTAACTACCAGAGTGTTACTTCCAGCTTTTCACTAAGAAATGTTTCTGTAAGAACCAAGCGAACTGGTTAGTCCTGAACTTGGAGGCTCTGTACAGCTATAGCTCAACTGCTCACAGGACAGTTCTACTAGATTCAGGTAAGACCATAATTTCCTTTTGTGTCTACAGATGGTTACTTCTCTATTACCCTCTTGTCCACATCCACCTCCCAGAAACTATAACATAAATCCTTGGGTCTACACAGTTTCTGCACTTTTGTTTACAAACTTCAATAAAAGAGTGAATAAAAAGAAGTGACTCTGACAATGACAAGAATAAATCAGTTCCTTTCTGTTGCACTCATCTTTTACGGAGATAAAGTCTATTTTTTAACCTAATACCCATCTGCCTTTCTAATCTTTCACACATATTTGATCAGTTTCTCTTGTGCTTTATAAGGGCAGCTGCTCATGCCCATTTACACAAGCAATTCACTTATGTGTCTAAACCTGCCTGAAGTACCTTTATTTATTTTTTTTAATTGCGGAATACAGTACACACTATTGTTTTTTACTCTTGAGTAATAAGCAGCAAAATCAAAGAATCTCACAGTAAGCTGTTTTGTTTTCTAATGACTCAAGCCTTTTTATGGATTCACTTTTGGAGTCATTATCCAGTGTGGCCAGCAGCAAAATGAAAATAATTTGCCACAGTCTACCAGCAACCATAAACAGGATGAATAATTAGTCTGGGTGGTTTCAGTAATTAAAAAAAAAAAAGGCATAAAAAAATCTAAGGATGACATCTGAAGTCGGAAATAACTCACATTCACAAGAAAAAACTCTTCTAAATCACTTCTAGAAATATAAACAAAAATTATCATTTTCTTGTTTTTGGTAAAAAGGATATGGTATTCTTCACTTTTTTTTCATGTAAAAGCTGCAATCCTGCAGCAAGGGAGAGGTTTGGGGAACCTCCACTGAAGTGAAGGAGACTTTGGGATGGATACAAGACCACACAAGGGGATTTTACTGCAGGATCAAGGCCAATATGTTACACTAAAAAAGAACAATTGGGAAGGGGACATGAATCAGACCTGAAACAGTATCTTCATTAAAATACATTCAGCATTTAAAAAGGCATTGAAAAATCAGTCCTCCAGCTCTAATAATTTAAAAGACTACAGAACAGAAAAATGCAGGTATTTATATATACACACAAAGATTTATGAAAGCTGTAAAGATCACTGGAATTCCTTAAGCACACCTCTGCAGCCTTGGAGAGGAGCAAGATCATTTTTCATTACTCTGCCTCCTCACTTAGGTGGTCTGTTGATCATATCAAAAATGATTTCACCATTACATGCTCTCTTCTGTCTTACAGCAAGAGCGGGATTGACACCCCGAGCATTAATTCTGTTAACCAGTCATTCTCTGCTAAGTGCTGTAAAATAATTGGGAGACCCATTAGTACTGCAATAAACACAGACTTGTGCTGCCCTGACTCCATTGTTTGATTTTTCCCAAACAGTGGTTTACCCTTCCACATTTTTCTCCCTGAAGTATCACTTTTTCCCTCTTCTTTAATTCCATAATAAGTTCTCCTCCAGAGCTTTCTGTTGAATAAGCAATGTCTTGCAGGGTAACCAACACCGCCCACAGCTGTGTCCCACAATAGCCCCATGCTGCTTGCATTACGTCTTTTGGAGGATTTGGTCACGGTGCCTTAACTGCTCCAAACACTGCTCTTATTCATAAAAACATGTGGAAGGAGGGGCTTCCAGCAGGATTCCTTTACCTGTTTCCCCACCACAAAACACTGAAGTTAATAGAATGGGTCATGAGCTACTTGGATGGAAATGCAAACCTATGGCTTGACAAGTCAATAAAAAGCCAATCCTCGCCTCCCCAGCCACACGTAAGGAGCCAAGGCTAGAGGCAAACAATTTGGATATGCCTACACAAGGAGGTTAATGAACCCCATTATTCAGTTATTGTGGGCAAACACTATGAAGACCGTAATCTAAATTATCAAAGCCTGAGTACCTCTCTACTAAACAGCAGCCAAAGTTCAAAAGTTTCTTCACATGGCCTGATGTACTCAGACAAGAATAACACCATCAAAAATTTAAGCTCCTTGAACACCCACCAAAGATGGTACTGTAACAAGAAGAAGCACTCTTGGAAACTACCTAGGGCAGAATTATACTTTAATTGAAGTTAATAGCGAAGTCCTGTCTTGAATATTTATTTTTTTTCCCACAACTCCCAGGAAACTGGAACAATTTTCAAGAAACACTTATTCATGTTACAGCAGCAACTACAGATTCCCATTGAGCTTAGGGGAATACCATTGTGGTCCTTGCCTAATTTCTTGTCTTCAACCAGGTCAATAATAAGTGTAATGATGGATTTGTTAATACCTTCTTCTTCTTCTGTCCTCCCTTGGTGCCATTACCTTTTTAAAGTCTGATTGTGTATGCGTTGTGCATAGTTTCCCCAAGAAAATTCAATGTCTGGAGAATTTGCAGCTCAACTCCTATGTAAATTAAGCTTGTTGCAGATAGAAGATCCATCATTTAGGTACCTGGGTGTTTTTGGAGAACATTCCCTATAATAAACTTGGTGGTACTGTGCATACTGCAGGTTAGGTAATAGTTTCATAGAAATTTCAAAAAATATTATTAAGGAAGCATTTTACTGAAATTCTGTTGCCCAACCATGTTTGCAATTAAAACAACGAATTCTTGTGCAAGCAGCAGTGATGTCCCAACCCATGCGAATTTATAAAAAATAAACTCCTCCAATAGTCTAGAAGTGTTTCAGGTAGGGTTATAGCTTCAACGAGGAGATTTTCTCAAGCTGCATTTCCTTTCAGGTTTCCACTCTTTCAGACACATCCTATATAGACAACTAATAACAATATGTGCTATGAGAACCTTACTACTGTAGAAGTTCTTAGATGGATGATCGCAGAAGCTCGGTGTAATAAAACAGAAAGCAACAGGACAGGTTCTCCTGTCCTCTTAGTCCCAAAAATATGCTTCTGGGTCACCAATATTACACAGAGAGGTCACACCTGCTGGTCACAAAACAATTTGGTCTATATTCCCACTTGGCTTTAGGATTTCCTACAAAGGATGTCAGCTAGCTATTCTGGTGGCTTTTGTCATGGGGGCATCATGCAGTCAAGTGAGCCTCCAAACAAATATAAGTGAGGTCTTGGACTGATAATACCCAAACAAGCAATAAAAAGCCTTAGGGGAATCATCTAAATATCTGGGCAACAAAACTTCTCCTAACCTTTAACACTTCTAGGATTTTATTGTACAATGCACAGGTTATTTGATATGCATTTTTATAGACACATATCTGAGCATGTGTGGTACGTTTTGGGGAGAAAGTCACATATCAACTCACTTTAAAAATAGGTAAGACAAGGGGCAACTTCATTGGAGTGGCAAGGCACATTTACTACTTAAACACTGTTAAAACAGAATCATAGAATCATTGAACGGTTTGAGTTGGAGGGGACCTTAAAGACCACCCAATTTCAATACCCCTGCTATTGGCAGAAACATCTTCCACTGGACCAGGTTGCTCAAAGCCTCATCCAACCTGGCCTTGGACACTTCCAGAGGTGGGACATCCACGACTTCTCAGGGCAACCTGACTTTCTCCCTCTTATGTCTGGTTTCTAGATTCCTGCCTGATGGCAGAGCTATGATACTAAGTGGTATGAGTCTGAAGCCTGACATTTTAAACTAAATTTGGAGACCTGATTTCCCCAGAATATATATCCTACTTCTAAGTTACAGAGCACTGAAACAGCAACCAGTAAGTGATGCTCTCCTTTGTGGTCAGGCATGAGTGTCAGAAGCCATGTGGTTATTTTTAAAAACTGTATTTAAATGCAGAATAAATTTATCTCACAAATAACAAAATTATTTATTACAATAAATAAATAAACAATTTATCTGTAGAATAAATTTATCAAAAATTACAGCTCATACTTTTTCTCAGGTTTATATCAGCTGTGGTAACAGCTGGAATGTCAACACCTCATCAACAGATATTAAATTTGGCTTGTCACTTGCAGTTGATGTAAAATTTAAAAGTCTATACTAGCTGTGCTTTCTTGTTTTTTTTTTTTTTTTTTTAAAAAAAAAAAAGATAGCATCTCTAGTTCCTTCCTATGCTAACTCAGTTAGAAATCTCCTTTGATAACACTGGAGTAGGAAAAAAACCCAGTGAAAACCCCTTCCAACTTATCATTCAAATCATATCTAAAAAGGTGGTCATAAATATTTTAGAACCCAAGCAAACTAATAAGAGCTAGGCCCATTAAGGATAAGATCTTTTACAACAAATTAAATAAAACAATTTATTGAAGCCTGGACTTGAGATAAACTAGATTTACTAGCTGACCTTTTATTCATTTAAAGAACAAAATTAGCTCTAATTGCATTAGAATGGAATCCAGTAAATTTCTTCTAATGTGGCATCCATGCAACTATTGCTGTAATTGTTTACAACTAAGATGGAAATGCTCTGATTATAATCTACTTTCTTCTTGTTTTACTGTGCAGTTAAGATACTTGCAAAAAACCCCAATACTGTTTTCTCCATCCTTCAGCAACAGCATATTTCCATGTCTATTCACCTAATGTTATTAACAGCCACTTCTTTTGAACTGATGCACATTGTAAGAAGGTTTGCACACCAGAGAAGCTTGAATGCAGAGATCACTTTGAATCTAGGAGCAATATGTACTCACATTCACAGAACCAAGAAAAAAGATGATTTCTCTGCCATCACTGCTTTGTATGGTGGTCCAAGCAGAGGAGCCAAGGAGCAAAATGACAGAGAATAAACTGCTTACTACACTGCAAAGGCTTTTTCCTCACCATAGCCGCTTTATTTGCATTCACTTGTGTTGCTGTGCTGTGTTTATGCTGTGATGTGAATCTCCATTTCAATCACCATCAATCTGACACTTCTTCAGACACCTGAAAGACTTTGTGGCCTCACCAGGATCTGTAATTACTTCCATTAAAGACAATGTTTTATATAAAGTTCCCCCAAACAAGCCAACATCCAGTTGCACAGGTTGTTCTCTTTAACAGAGGAAACTGAAATAACTCATCAGTCCATCTAGTTTTTACTCATCAAATGCTATGAATCCTCTAAAAACTTTTCTCATACCTTTCCATGGTCATTCATGGTATTTTCAAACAATTCCATGCCAGTAAACTCCAGAGAAGTGCTCACTGACACACAACATTTCTAAACCGATGGTTGGACTTGATGATCTTAGAGGGCTTTTCCAGGCTTAGTGATTCTATATGATAATTATCCGAGATTCAGAACTTCATTATCAACACAGATGAAACCTAGGTTCAACTTTCCTTTTACATAACTCAGCATAAAAACACAGCTCTTGTTTCTGCCTTTTATGAGCCACTTAAAAGGCTATGATCCTGCTATAGTCTTTTCAACTAATAACTCTAATCGAGGTCAAAGAGACTTCTGGTATCATTTCACAGGTCCAAGCCTCACACAGCTGTGTAACGCTTCACCTCAGAGCCATGCCAGTCCTTTCCATAATGATCACAACATAGGAAAATCAAAATATACTCTGAGTTCAGGCTGAATATTAATTGTTTAGGATGAAAGTAAAAGTACTATTTAGAGCAGGGCAGTCCTGACGCATTAGACACCAGATCAGTATGCAACACAAACAGTTCCCAGAGCCACATGTCACAAACTGTATTTACTTGTGCATGGCAAATCTCTGCCTGGCTTTTGCCTTGGGAAACAACAAATCCTAGCAGCTATTACAAAGCTCCATAAGTTCTTGCTTGCCATCAGTCAGAAGATGTAACTGGGTGATAAAGCTCAACTCGCATTTGGTTATGAAGCCTAAATTAATCTCAAGGATGAGTGTCATGTGGAGAAGATGAAGTCCCCCTCCTAGGCCCTGTACAGGTGCTGCAAAAAGCTGGAGCACAACCACTTTTTAGCATTTCCTACTAGCTACCATGAGCATTCTTGGTTCCCTGAAGATCTTGACCTTGGTGTTTAATTCTCCCCTATAAACATTGAGCTAAATTAGCTTTGTGTATCTCTCATCCTAGAGCCGGGGTTTAAACTCTAGGTTCTACCATGCTTAGGATGAAAACACCTGATGTCCCTCAGATGGTGGTCAAGGTGCCAATGAAGATGCACAAAGGAAACTGAGATAGAAGTGAGTTTCCCAAAAAGCCATAAACCAAGTTTTCAGTATCTTTGACCTACTTACTACAGGCTGGCAGGGCTGATGATGATCTACGCATATGATTTGTAGTAAGCAGATGTGAGCCTTAAGTTCATTCTCAAAATGTGTGGAGGTATGGGGAAGATAGGGGTTACATAAGATGAGAAGGAAAGTCAACTCTTTGGTGATAAAACATAGCTTCGAAATGTTAATTTAGAAGTTCTGCCTTGAAAATACAACTTAATTTTCCCTTTAATAAACACTTGCGTATTTCTTCCAAAAGAGGAGTTTTATCGATAGCTCCTCAAGGAGGAAAATGGATTTGTGGGCTTTAAAGGGACATTCAAATCTGCACAGTAAGACAGATAACGGTTCTGAGAAAGCTGGAGCTTTCACACAGCAATCTGTGGCACCAAAATTTTAGTTCACATTCAAATATTGTGAAAGGAAGACAGCAGAAATGGTTAAAGAGCAAGACAAAGTCCTGATATTTGGAGTGGGTGTGTCCCATAGGAACTAAGAAGTGACTGAAGTCCTGTAGCAACATCAAACCAGGAAAACTCACAGTTACCTACTGAGGAGGAGTACAGCACAGAAAATGAGAATAATCATCAAAGATGCCATTTAACATAAAGCGGAAAGATGAGCGATTTAGGAGATTCAGTTCGTAATGTCTATAAAAGAGAAACAACTACAGTAGCAATATTAAATGTGATGAATGTAAAAGAAAAATCTGATGTTCCTGTTTACCATCAGACATGAAAGTGTCCTCTAAGCCATTGAAAACAACATGAATAACCTGATCAAAAGAAAACCTTTACATACATACACAGGACCAGCCTAAAAGGCTCAGTGACGCATGGTTTCCCCAGCCTCTCCCGCCACCTGTTGATGCTGTATGATCTCAGAATAGGGATCATCCTATTTACGCTTCTACAGTACAAAGTAACTATTATTTGTATAACAGCACCCAATAATTAGGGAGCTAATGAACCAACATTTGAAATGCGTTAGGTACACTCATGAATAATCATCAGCAGTTACAATAAAACAGACGTGTACAAAGGAATTTCAACTATTATACTTTAAAACATAAAACAACTGTTAGCTGAAGCGTGTTATGAAACTTAGCTCTAGGTTACACTAGGGATAACCATCCATTATGGAAACCACAGTAAATGTCACTGGAGGCACCACAGAAGCTGAGATGGAGCCTTGCAATCTATGCCCTAGAAACGCATGAAGTGGGAAACACTTATGGATGGATGGATGGATGGATGGATGGATGGATGGATGGATGGATGGATGGATGGAAGGAAGATGACTGGTCCAACTTGGAGAGTAGAGGAAAAGGAGCACAATGCCCAAAACATTTCTATTGGTAAGTGCTCTGCTTGTTTTTTTCATTAGAACAGTCAAAAGATGTCATTTTCATAGAATCATAGAATGCATTTCCCAGTGAAAATAAGAGCTACCACAATTTACAGAGGATGTAAGCATACATCCTGCAGATGGATTTATTTGTACTTACATCTTGTCTTGGCCTGCACCTACTCTCAATGTCAGCCGAGGAATAACCGGTGATGGAGCTGGAGCAACTGGTTCCACCTTTATCTGTACAAGGGAACACAATCATCAATCAAAGTTTGCACGTAAACTCTCAAAGTATATTAATAACATGAAAGCACTGATGGCGTTAACCATACAGAGCATGTTGGCTTAAAGAGACAGACCCATGGCAGACTAATTGCTGCTCTCTCATGCTCCATGCTGTAGCATGGATGGTCAGTTCGTTGGGAGCTACCAGCCAAACCAAATCACAAATATGTGTTCTAGTCTGAAACATCAACTTGAAATTTCATTGCATTTGTACCTGCTTATACAATTTTTCTTCCCAATTCAGTATTCTTTAGGAGAGTCAACCCCCCATTATGTTTCTAAACAATGACATGAAATGCTTTGACTTTAGTACTCAAACTTGATAGGTGCCCACTGGTGTCTGAACCTTTTCCTGAGATTTAAATTCAATCATTTCCCAGGTTCATCAAATAAATATACTGTGGCCCTCTTGAATCAAAATGAGACACATAGGAAGCCCAAGCAGCAACACAGAATATGAATAAAGTTCTTATTCACATAGGTGTAACAGAACCACTGCTTTTTAATGCAACTGGGCTGAGGTTTCTAATGGCTATTTTTCAAATGGCCTCATTTCCAAACTCAGTATCTGATGAGATTTAGATGACTCAAATATGTCCTTAAACTCTTGAAAGCAGTATCTGACAGAATTTTGAACATGTGTATCTTCATATTTAACAAAATAACCATTTAGCTGAATCTGGTCTAGGAATTTAAAGAGGAAAAATATAGTATGTATACACTAAATGGAAACCTGAGCAAGTGTCTGACAGAAATCTGTTTTAAAAAGCTTTCATAAAGAACAGGAGGGCAAATAACCAATTCAAAGCACACAAAGCAGTGCAGGAGACAGCAGGCCAAAGTGGGAGAGCTCAATTAGGACTTAGACTGACGAATGGGAACGACAAAGTCCCGTGCCACATACTTTGCCCAAAGAATTGGAGCTGCTCATTAGGAGATGTCTACTCCAGAGAGAGAAGGGCTACAGCCTGAACAGTATTTCTTCTTTGACGCAGTTAACCAAGCTTTTCAATAAAGCTCTCTATGGATATGTATTAGCCTACTGCACAGGTTTCTTGCCGCTCTTTTGTTTATATAGCAAGATTTTTTTTGTTATGTCATTCCCCTGGAGTGATCCAAGACGACTGCTCCTCTGGAGCTCCTAATGTCTGGAACAGTTTCACTGCCACTTTTCATAGGTAAGTCTCTTATCTGCTTTCATGGCACCTTAACCAGCAGCATTTTCCACTGGACAGCGACACGCAAGTGAACACAGGGTACATGAGGCTCAGATTACCTTACCTCTTTTCCCATTACTTTTTTTCCTCCTTCTGCAGTGCATATTTCAAACACAAAAGTTCCTAGGACAAGCACTGCTAGTTAGCTTCCAGCACACAGTACAGACAGGTAACTTGTGTCTCCCATCCTTTGTATTAAAGACTTTTGTATTATTGTTTGTATACTACTAAGATGTCCTGAACAATGGTGGTGTGGGGTAATGTGTCAGAAGAAACGAACACAAAACGCTTCTTCGTGATCAGATAACAAAATTGCAGTCTGCTGTGAGAGTAAAAGGAATCCAGATGAGGGTCATGAAGATGATCAAGAGTTCTGGAGCACCGCTGCTATGAGGACAGGCTGAGAGAGCTGGGGTTGTTCAGCCTGGAGAAGAGGAGGCTCCAAGGAGACCATATAGTGTCCTTCCAGTACTTAATTGGGGATACAGGAAAAATGGTGAGGGGCTCTCTATCAGGGAATGGAGGTACAGGATGAAGGGTAACAGTTTTAAGCTGAAAGAGGGGAGTCTTAGATTAGCTACTAGGAAGAATTGTTTTCCTATGAGGTGGTGAGGCACTGGAACAGGTTACCCAAAGAAGTTGGGAAGCCCCATACCTGAAGGTGTTCTATGAAAACCAGGCTTCACAACGATCCTAAATCTTATAATTGATATAAAGGGAGAGGAAACATCTTTCTAAAACATGAGTTTGTGTGTAGGGTTTGCATGAGTAGAACAGCAGAAAAATTAAGGAGTATTCACAGTTATTAATACATCCTGGATTTCCCCTACATGATAGAATGGTTTGAGTTGGAAGGGACCTTAAAGATCATCCAGATCCAGCCCTCCTGCCATGGGTAGGGACACCTCCCACTAGAGCAGGCTGCTCAAGGCCTCATCCAATCTGGCCTTCAATACTTCCAGGGTTAGGGCACCCCCAACATTGATGACAGGATTTTGATTCATGCGAAGGGGCAATTTACTTTGGGGCAGCTCTGGCAAGCCCCACTCTGATGCAAAGAGGGCTCCATTTCTCACGAAGCACTTCTTTAACTACTTTAGTTCACAGCTCAGTGTAATGAGGTTAGCTGAAACTGGGTCAGCAGCTGCCTTGTGAGTTGCTCCGTCACTCCCACAGCACGCCTGATAATCTGCATTGTACGAACGGGGTGAAACTGCTTCATCTCTCTGCTTTTAATTCAGTACTGCATGCAAGCCCTTCGTAAATGCTACGCATCCTCGGTCTCACCACCGAATGCTTCTAGCATGCAGCCTTTGGCTTCTGAAGGTCCTGCAGGAAAGCTGGGGAGTGGTTCGTTATCAGGGAGTACAGTGATAGGATGAGGGGTAATGGTATTAAGCTGAAAGAGGGAAGATTTAGATTAGATATTAGGAAGTGTTTTCCTATGAGGGTAGTGAGGCACTGGCACAGGCTGCCCAGAGCAGTGGTGGCTGCGCCACCCTTGGAGGTGTTCAAGGCCAGGTTGGATGAGGTTTTAAGCAACCTGCTTCAGTGGGAGGTGTCCCTCCCCATGGCAGAGGGTTGGTACTGGATGATCTTTAAGGTCCCTTCCAACCCAACCCATGCTATGCTTCTGTGACTGTTTGCTGCTGTTTGCAGAGTGTTGGTTGCTGTTCTTTGTCTTCCAGCAACTCAAGGCTAAATTACAAAGGAAAATCCTGACAAAAAGTTTCAATTCACCAACACGAAGGGATGCACACATAGGTAATAGCTATAACAATACTCAAAACTGGAAGTATTATTGCTGAGTCACACTTCTATTTAAACATAGCAATATTAGAAATAGAAATCTGGTATTTTCTACTGGCCATCAAGAGCTGAAACTGCAGTTAGCCCACAACTCATCTTGCAGGTTATGCACGTGCCTCCAAAGTGGACGCGCTGTGGAAGGTTAAGTGCCCAGGGAGTAACTTGATCATTTGCTCTTAGAGCACAACTGCTGGCTAAATAAGTAATTATGATCGAAAAGCTAAATTAAGGAAACATGTACTTTTAGGGGTTAAAACGAAAGAGCAGCATTCTGGAGTAATACTGGGAATTGGGGCCAGCAGAAGAGCATTTACAGTGGATTACTAAGCTTCCCAAATCACCAAAGAGGTAAAGTCCAGCAATATAAGACTCCTTTGTAGCTAACTAAAAATACATTGTCAGTGGATTTGTCCAGTTTTATGTATAAGCAATACTTCTTTCACCTGAACTAATACTAGTAGTCATATAAGCCCCTTATTGCCATGTGCTGCATTTTTTTTGCTAATCTTCAAGGATTTAGCTTCTTTGCCACATACCTCAGGGCACCAACTGATAAAGCTCTAACTCTCCATTTTTCCAGGACACCAGCAGTGCGGCCTTGCAAAAAATGAAAATCGCTCAAGAGATTTAAAGGGGAAATTTATTTTTAAAATCCTGACTTGCAGCAAAGAGGTGGATTTAAAAAAGCTTATCTATCAAGAATCAGTTTAAATTTTAATTCTATCTGGGGACTCTTTCATGCATTCTAGCTTTAAAGTTTATCTTTTGGCAGGGACTTTTTGCCAAGTTAATGGGCAGCTTTGTCAATTTAATTTGCCCAAGTTTTTATTACTGTTGAACTCCTTTTCCTAATATATATCCTCAGTCTATACCAAAGCTTTACCAGTTTGTATTTGTTTGTGTATCTGTTCCATTGCTCTAAAGCAAAGTAGGTATAGATTTACAGAAGAAATGCAAAAGTGAACGCATGAAAACCAAGCAAGTCATTGTCTCTATGTTATATATATAGATAATTTAACTTAAAAAGAAATCTCAGCAGAAATTCTCAATGAAATATCGACAAACTTCTCAGGCATGAGGGGCAGACAGACAGAATGGGGAATCTATTAAAGTGCTGCTGCAGTCTAAAACCAGACAGTAAATTAATGTCGACAAATTCACCACCACCTTGTCGTTCACTGACTCATCCACAGCAGGTACACGCTAGTTCTTGTGATCACCTGGATTCTGCACTGAAAAACCCCTTGTCAACTAAAGAAATATGTCAAGTTTTGACATCAGCAGTTTGTTTCAAGTCCAGCAGGTAGCACAGCAGAGTACACTGACAAAAAGGGAAAGTGAGGCATGTCCCAAAACAGAGCTTATATGAACTGAGTACTACACACAAAGCAGGGTGTAAAGGGCATCTTTGTAAAACCAGAACTTACAAAGTACTCCCTAATGCCAAGGATAGAGATTCAGGAAATCCTGTATCCAAGGTTATCACCTATGAAGACAATCACTTTTTTTTTAATATATTAACAATGTAATACGTATTATAAGGTGAAGTGACAGAAAAATTAGAGCAAACCCTGAATTAGAGGAGCCTTTTCTAATGGGATTTTCAAATCTGATAACATGCAAATATGCGGGTTTCATTTCTTAAATATATTCTCAAGATTAGGTGATATTGGCAAGAAGAAATTATCTTTACCTGATGTAAATCAGTATGAGTTACAGGAGTGGAAGGAGCACAACCCTCTTGAAAACCAGCTCTTCCCTTCTCTCTCCCAAGCATAAAAGTCAAAATGAAAGGTGACATTTGAACATTTTAGACTACAATTTGAAAACAATTCTCTTACTTCAAACAAACTCGCTCCTTGAATACTGTGTTCAGTTCTGGGCCCCTCACCACAAGAAGGATGTTGAGGCTCTGGAGAGAGTCCAGAGAAGAGCAATGAAGCTGGTGAAGGGGCTGGAGAACAGGCCCTGTGAGGAACATCTGAAAGACCTGGGAGTGTTTAGCCTGGAGAAGAGGAGGCTGAGAGGAGACCTCATTGCTCTCTACAAGTACCTGAAAGGAGGTTGTAGAGAGGAGGGAGCTGGCCTCTTCCCCCAAGTGACAGGGGACAGGACAAGAGGGAATGGCCTCAAGCTCCGCCAGGGGAGATTTAGGCTGGACATTAGGAGGAAGTTTTTCACAGAAAGGGTCTTTGGGCATTGGAACAGGCTGCCCAGGGAGGTGGTTGATTCCCCTTCCCTGGAGGTGTTTAAGGCACGGGTAGACGAGGTGCTGAGGGACATGGTTTAGTGTTTGACAGGAATGGTTGGACTCGATGATCTGATGGGTCTCTTCTAACCTGGTGATTCTATGATTCTATGATTATAAACTGGATCAACAAGAGGTGGTTTTGCTAAGAGAGGATTCAGCAGCTCTCCTGAACATCTGAGATAACTGGTGAATGTGTTTATTTGAAGGCAATCTGCTCCTCATTTCTGTCTACCTTGTACGTTACCAACTTCTACAACTGTTGAAACAGTAGAGTTTTAGAGGCCAAATTTAAAGATTATATGAAAGGAATATGGTTGCTGGTCCCTGCTAGGGGAAATCCACTGTACAAAATTCGTGCATTGCAACACAACCTCAATTTGCTCTGTGTGTACTGTTGTTGAGCTGAAACACAGCTTTTCAAAGTGAAAATTGAGTTGAGGAAAACCAGCAAGACAACCTTACATTTCAAATTCAGAACACTGAAATTCCATTGTTCTGTCTTCCAAAGAGGTGGGACAATCCCTGAAACTCTTGTTGGAAGTCTTCCTTGGAGTTATTTTTCAGAAATACCAAACCTGTTATCATGCATCTCTTAAACAACTCTCAGCAGCAAACACAGGAATCCATGTGCATTTTTCAAACACTTATGCCACCTCAACTCATCTAAACACCCTACCTTTTCATGTTTGTGTTTCTCTTTTTCTTTCTCTTTCTTTTCTTTTTCTTTCCTCTCCTTTTCCTTCTCCTTCTTTTCCTTTTCTTTGTCCTTCTCCCTTTCTTTCTTTTTCTTCTTCTCTTTTTTGTCTTTCTTCTTCTCTTTTGGTTTCTCTTTGTCCTCAAACAGTTTTTCAGGAAGCACTGGAGGCATGGAAGGTAACATGCCCGGAAGCCTCATGGCAGTTGGTGTGCTGAACAAGGGCAAAGACATTTCTTTGGGAGGTAACACAAGAGGTGCTGATGGAGCCTTTACCTTATCTTCCTTACCCTTATCTTTAAGTTTCTCTTTGTCTTTCTTATCCTTGTCTTTCTTGCCTTTCTCTTTCTCTTTCTTTTTATCCTTATGTTTTTCTCTCTCTTTTTTGGTATTGCCATCTTTCAACTTTACTTTTGTGTCAGCATCCTCAAAGTCCTTTAGTTTGTATTTATAGGGATCAAGTTCTTCATCTTTGAGCAGTTCCTTCCACTGAAATTTCGCTTCCTTATTTCCTTCCTTGTCTTTATCCTTCTCCTTATTCTTTTCCTTCTCCTTATTTTTCTCCTTGTTTTTCTCTTTATCTTTTTCCTTTTGTTTTTCTTTCTTCTTCATTTTTGTCTTCAGCTCCTTTTTCAATTTCTTTTTCACTTCTACTGACGAAGTCAACTTGGTTTTCTCCTCATAGACTTTGAGAAGAGGTTCTGGGGTTGGCGGTGAAGCAGAAGGAGAAGAGAAATAAGGGAAGTTGGTAGGTGGATTAGCAGATGTCCCCATATTTGCCTTTCGAATAACCTCATCAATTGAGTCATCCATTGTCCATGAAATGTCTGAACTTGAAGTCCCACCTGAGGGAGGTATTGGAGTTGCTCCTGCCTTATTTGCATTATTGGCAGAAACAGAAGGTTTAGGAGTTGCAGTCTCTGAAATAGAAAGTCTTTTAGGACTGGTAAAAATATCCCCTTCTGATTCAGAACCAGAGGAAAACTCAAAGGGATCTGGGTCTCGTTCTGCACATGCACGAGCAATCACAGCATCAATTGAATCATCAATAGTCTTGTCCATCACTGGTACTTTCTTAGTCTGGTTTTCTATAACTGGCTTGGGTGCAGGCTCAGGTGGTGTCTGTCCCTGTTTTACTTGAATGTTTTCCTTTCCTATCTTGTCACTTACTGCAGCCACAGGGGGTCTGCTTGGTGTTTCGGGCTTGACAGGTGGTGGGGGAACATGAGCAGGAACCTTTGGACTCTTAGGACTTTTTGGGCTCTTGGCGCGACCTGGTGACTTTTTTTCTTTGGATCCAGTTTTTGGTGAACGTATTGGACTTCCAGTTACCACTGGTGAGGGCGTAGTTTTAGGTGATTTCGTCTTCTGTCCTGGAGAACTTGTTTTGGACTTTGTTTTGGGTACCAGTGGCTTTGTCTCTAAAGTTTTGGGGGTTGGCACTTGTGGTTTTGCAATAGGAGCCAACATTGGTGGTTCTGGTGAAGGAGGTGCTAAGTCTGTACTGTCCTGAACATGAACTGGAGAGAGCATCGGTGGTACTTTTTGAGTATTTATTGAGCTGAGAGGCTCACGTGGTTCCAAAGCTCCGTCCAAAGCATCCCCTTTTGAAACAGACAGTTTTGGCCGTTTCACAGGTGGAAATTCCTCAGCATCAGGACTTTCTAACGGTCTCTTGCTCAAGTAGTTCTCATCATTAATTGCCTCATCCTCTTCCATATCCTCCTCTTCTTCCAGTGGCACCTGCATGGCCTCTGCAGATGTACCTCCATCAGTAGGCACCTGCTCCTCTTCCTCTTCTGTAACAAAGAACATTTTAAAAAAGCATTAGGATAATTAAAAATGTGTTTTACAGAAACAAACAAGCCTCAGAGCAAGTGTTCACATGCATTTCAGTCCATAAGAGACAACTGGCCACCTAACAGCTTCTTATCGGTCTACTTTGAAGGGAAGTGCGGCATCTGCTCTGTCTTCCAACAGCCACTTTCACAACTGGCAGGTGCCCTCATCTCAGTGTAACATCAAACCTATAAGCAAAGGATGTGAGAGTAGAGGTCAACTTGTGGTGCAGGTTGAAAGCGACAGTTCTACCTAGACATGTCCTGATTATTTCTTACTGCAGTTTTTGGGAATACAATAACAAAAACCTGCTTCGTTTTAAACAAGGCGAGAGATGTTGAAGCACTTTTTCTGTAGAAAAGTGGACCACAGAACACATATAGAAATAAAATTTACTGGGAATTAGCCATCTATATCACACACTTGTGCCTATATATCACACACTTTTGACTGCAGATTAACTACTAGGAAAGTGTCTTCTTCAACATGTTTTATTTTTACTCAAGCAGCACAGTGCAAAGCTGTAGACTAAGACCCATTCAACCTGTCAGGTTCTGTCTCTGATACCATACCAAAGGCTTGATGCACAGAAATGTTATGGATTATGATTATATAGGAACATCGCAGCATTGTGTGTGTGCATGTTGGTTTGGTTCAGAAGCACAACTTTGAAACACATCTCCCCATATCCACGCTCACTCTTGTTTTGTTTGCAGCATGGAGCATCCTGGAGTCCATATGCTGGCTTCCTGCTAGTGAGGTCAAAATGAATCACAGAATCACAGAACAACCAGGTTGGAAGGGACCCATCGGATCTTCTAGTCCAACCATTCCTATCTAACACTAAACCAAGTCCCTCAATACCTCATCCACCCGTGTTTTAAACACCTCCAGGGAAGGTGAATCAACCACCTCCCTGGGCAGCCTATTCCAATGCCCAATCACCCTCTGCGTGAAAAACCTCCTCCTAATCTCCAGCCTAAACCTACCCTGGCGGAGCTTGAGGCCATTCCCTCTCATCCTGTCCCCTGTCACTTGGGAGAAGAGGCCAGCTCCCTCCTCTCCACAACCACCTTTCAGGTACTTGTAGAGAGTAATGAGGTCTCCTCTCAGCCTCCTCTTCTCCAGGCTAAACAACCCCAGCTCTCTCAGGCGCTCCTCATAGGGTCTGTTCTCCAGCCCCTTCACCAGCCTTGTTGCTCTTCTCTGGACTTGCTCCAGAGCCTCAACATTCTTCTTGTGCTGAGGGGCCCAGAACTGGACACAATATTCAAGGAGCGGCCTCACCAGTGCTGAATACAGAGGGAGAAAGGTTTGCTTACAAACATGCTCCAGTTGCGGGTGGGCATTCAAGCTATGAGACCAAAAAAACAGCTTTTGAAAATCAGATAAAGCTGAAACATTCACAGTGCAGACGTCAGGTACCAACTGTTTCAATTCAGCATGGCTACCACCTGTGTGACTGCTCCATTTTTTGTTTAATAGCAACCATTTTTTTCCCCCCTAAGTGTAACACCATCTTCAGTCCTACATGTGTGACATTATGGTGCAGAGAAAGGAGAAAATTCACTTCAGAGCTCCCAGAAAATCCACAGCAGGTTTGAGGAGAGAACCTCTGATCTCCCTAGCCACAGCCAAGCACTTTATCCTCTTGGATACACTTCCTCACTTTCAAAATGGAATTATCCAAGCAGGAAAAAGGATTCTTAGTCTGGAATAAGAACGAGCACACCGACATTAACCTGACATATTTATATTTGCCATAATTACATCATTACACCTCTGCCAGATAACATTCCTCACTTCACTTTACCCCATGTCTCTGTTTACCCACCTGCAAAAACGCATGACATTTTGTCTAGTGGATTTTCTATGAAAAGGTATCAAGTGCCCTAAGATTCTCTCATGAAATTATGTAGTAAAAACCATTTAATTATGACAGTGGATAAACCCCAACTTCTTAATGAGCAGGTGGTTTTAAGGAAGCAAACACCAAGAAACTTGTAACATTACACAAACACCATTTAAAGCTGTGTATTCTGAAATATCTCTTTTGAAGGCATTTATTTTCAGGTTTTCTCTGCTGGTGTTTCTCTACTGTAATGTGTCAATGCTCTGATTTAGAGAGTTGAGTCAAGAGCCCTGGGCTGCAGCACAAATCTTGCCAGCATCACAAATTAAGTAAAATGAGCTAGCAACTCTGGCTTTTGCCAGGGCCCAGAGGATTTACAGCAGCCAGCCCGGAGAGGAGACTTTGCCTGAGGATAGAGTCTTAGTCTTCCGTGAAAAACAGAAATGTTAGGGAGTTAGGTTTTGCCTGGCTGGGCACTGACATTACATTTTTTGAGCTGCAAAGTTAGAGTATAACTGAGAAATCACTGTGGACTAAGTCTGCACCTGCTATGGAGGGGGAAAAAAATCTGCTTCCAGATCATGGAAGTCATTTCAATCTCCATTTAAGCTGCTGCAGAAATCAGCTGCCTTCATCTGCTCAAAACTGTTTTGGAGATGAAGAATTAGCATTTGTCAGATGTCACACAGCACCAGTTGCTACTGAGCGATTCCCTCCCAACCCCATTCAACCTAGTTCATCATTGAGCTTTCATTTAAAATTTTAAAGAGTGATAAAATTTAAAACAAACACTTTAAAATTGTGATATAGAGAAGTCGTCTGCCTCTGCTACAAGATGAGAAGCGTAGCCAAATTCAAACATTAGGAAAGACAAGGTTTGATCATGCTGGCTTTAGGCACAGCAACATAAACCATTTTACATTTAAAAAGGGGGATAAAAAGAGTTAATAAAGTGGAAGAGAAACTACTGTAGTAAACAGTAAAAAAAAATACATATAGTAGAAAAATCAGAACATTTATTTGCTAAGGATTTCTGTCCAGTGTCTGCTTAAACCTATACATACTACACTAACAAAGCCATGCTGTTAAATTGTGTCTCACAGAAGTGCACTGCAATGTTTTGTATTTTTGTAACTCCTTCCCATCCCAAGGTGCTTCTCATGTTTTACCTACTCAGGATTGCAGAAAACCAGCAGCTGTGGGATCAAAGGTGAAAAAACAATTTCAGAGGAGGTTTGGAGAACAGGGATCGGAGTTTTGTACAATAAAAAAAAAAAAAAAGAGCAATGCTTATTTTTTTTTTAATAAGGCCAAGTAAAGTTTGCACCAGGCCCACAAAGTTTCTGTGATCTTGTGTGGAGATGCCAGGGAAGGGCAGGAAAGGTTAAAGTGCAGTTTGTAGAGGTGAGACTAGAAATCGGGTTGTCTTGGCTCCAGCTTTCATGCACATTCCTGCAAGCCACAAAGACAACTTAGCAAGGAAGCAGAAGCATTACCATCCCTTTAATATGGACTTGGATTCCCCAAAACATCTGGAAAAAATTGCCTGGGTCAGTCCTGAACAATCCAGGGACTAAGGAAGTTCACGAGCACTTAACTACTGACACACATTCACCACTTTTCAGACATGCTCAGATGACAATCTGGAATCCTATCGTAGTCAAATGAAACCCAAATTTCTTTTGGAACAAGGCCACGGTCTGATCCTTGGTGAGGACTGGTTTTCTGCCAGGCAGCAGCTCTCAAACCTGAGCAACCACAGCTGTGGCCACAGTAGAAAACAATAAAGCACTTTTTTCAGGGGGAGTTTAATTAGAGAAAGTGAAATCTCTGTCTTCTGTTCAAAAGCTACAGGGTCCTTTTGCTCCAGAAGGGCTCACACTGGAGCAGGAACCAAATATGGGAAACCAGCAGCTTTTAAGTGTAATCTTTTTGAGTTGGCAATGAGCATTTAAAACCACACAGCCACTTTTTCACCTTTGTCCATCTCATTTGCTACCCAGCATTTCTCCTTGTGCAATCCTTTGTTCATGGGATTGCTTTTTAACTCTCTTTACTGCCATCTCTCCCTATCTTCGGCCACCTTATTAATGATCCGACTCTTGAGTTAGCATCTATAGGTCAAATGGATATCACCTCGGCCATCTGCCCTAATAACTCTCCCCTGTAATGAAAGGAGACTCGAGCTGTTTGGGAGGTTTCTCAAGATAACAAATACTTTTTTTTTTTTCTTTTGGTTGTTGTTAGGGAAGTCAGTGCTGGATCAATATTAATGCTCACATTACAGAGCAATTGCTTATTATGTCAGCCGGCCCCATGTGCAGAGTCCGGGTTCAGACATCGCCCAGGTTACAGCAGAGATGGGCTCAGCATCGCAGTGCAGCCCCAAAGGTGAATTTGTCCAATGCTGAATAAAACCAGTTGACAGCTGTTAGCATGCTACCACTGAAAAAAAGCGTTTGTTAAGACAGAATCTCTTACTGGTGCATATTAGGATGTGCAACAGTGCCTGTGTCTGTGTAATGAGGCAAGTTCAGTACTTCCACAAAAGGATGATTTTGACATTAACGGAGGCAGGAGGCCAATCTTCTCTTGACACAGGGTTGCAGCTTGATCTTGGGCGAGTCACACTATGTGCTGTTGTCTTCTCATCTGACAAGCAATGATAATTTCATCTTGCAGAGGCGCTGTAAAAGCTGAACTTGATAAATATGTAGCTCCTTGAGATGTCTGGACAGAATGCACTAGAATGACAAATGCAAGCTGTGGAGATCTGTCACTATTTCAAATGCTGGAAAATTTAAGCTGAATTCAGGCAAGAAATCGAAACTCTCACACCTTTTTAACAAAAAAGCACAAAAGAAGCACAAAATTCCTTTATTTGTACACCCCTGCACAGAAGGGGCTCCAAAACCAGAGGCTTATTGAATATATATCTTCTTAATTTGACCATGGCTAGGTTTCAGGACAGCAATACTTGACATTTCAGTAACAAACTTCTGAGTTTACGATGATCAAGGGACTATTTGTCCCTAAAACTGACACAGGACTATGAAAAATAGGAATTCCGTCTTTATTGCAGAAAAAGAAGCGCAGTCACCCGTATCACACTATCACACCTCATTAGCACACACTGCTCTTTCAACAACAGGTCAGGTAAAAATGAAGGCAGGAAAAGAGATAAAAAATGCACCAATGTATAGACATTCCTCAAGTTCGAACACCTGACATACACACATATATAAAATTAAAATTGTCATCATCTTGGTCATTACCAGACTCTATACTTCGTACCTTCAGAGACAGCAGCTTAAGCACTTACAGTAAGATGATGTCCTAGTGAACACAGAATAGACTGAGACAGACACAGACAGCTCTTGACCCTGCCAAAAACTGCCTGTTGGTTGGTATTTAATTTGAGCCAAGTTCCAGTCTCACTTCTGGAAACTGGATTAATATTTCCCTATGTAAGAGGGTGATGGTAGGATAAAACCATCTGGCTAAGACCTAGAGATCTAAGAAGAACCCAGTGTTTCTTAAGTACAAGATGAAGCAGTCTCATCATGGTGTCAGTAACAGTCGCATCTGACCTTCAATGTAAAAGCTTACATATTAATGGCACAAAGCTCTGGCAGGTAACAGTTCCTGTGGAAGTCAACTCTTGTTATTATAATAACACAAGATTTTAGGTTTTGGTATTAATATTAACTTTAATATGCCAGGTAAACAGTATCAGCAGTCAGAGCAAACCCAGTAAGGATATAATTATGAATGAGCACATATTTCCATGCACCTCATACATGTGTATTTTCAGCAACTAAATTTCTTCCATGACATTGAATTTGAATGTTTTATTTTTTCTAACAGAATCCAAAATGGCCAAATACAGACCTAGCAGAAGACTGAATTTCTTTCATGCACAGTTCTCATACCAAGTCTCTGGACTGTTTTGTACTGCATAGTATCAAGTACCTAAGCATGGAAGTTGAAAACTTCAAGAATTTTAAGGAAAATTAGGACTTATAAAAGGAAATACTGTGGCAGTGCCTGAACTGAAATCCCCAATCCATCTTTCTTTCCAAGCATATGCTAAAGGTTTTATACACAAACAAGCTCAGCCTCTCAAATGGAAGAAAGGAAGCGATTATTCCACAGCATATGAAAGTTTTTAAGGGGGGAAAAAAAACTCACTCAAAATTTTCCTTCAGACTTCCAAAATAATTTTCCTACTGTCTAGATAAAAAATGAGATCAAGCCAAAGATACCTTGGGCAATTTTAAGTCACTAAGTCAAGAACTTAATATCCCTATCATATCCTAATAAGAGGGGTCTATTGACTTCTGTTAAAAGTGAAAGGATTTTTTTCACTCCATGATAAAGGTTTTATCTCTTTAATTTGTAATAACAATGGCCTTTTCCCAAAACAAACAGAAACTGTGCTTGTAGTCCATAAAGGAAATGAATGGAAGAGCAACAAAATTCAATCCTGATATCCTACAGGCCAATATCCTGATACTCTAATGCAAAATGAACACACTAAGATACCTGAAATACATTTTGAGCTTAAAATGCCAGATTTTATATAGATATATGTGTGTATATGTATGTCTTTTATATATATAATTTCTCTTCCATGTATGAACACAATCAACCACTGATGTGACTTGTTTACCCAACAGACAATACACCAACAGGTTTCTCTTTTACTATTTAAAGGAGACCAACCAACCTAATACCAAATCCAACAGACACTTTCGATGAGAAGAGACCTGGTAAAAAAGCACCACCAAGGAGCACATCTTCCATGGTGTCTCAAATTTTTCCACTGACATTGCCAGTGAGTTCATTCAGGTACCTCCTTGGTATGTTCTAAAATGCAGAAACCACAAAAAGTGCTTTCAGGTGTGGCTAGTGATATCGCATACAGAACTGAAACACTGAAGCGGACCTTAGGGATGCCTGAAGTTAAGAATCCAGACTCTGTCACATCAGAAAATTTTGGCTCAAATGGCTGGGTAGTGCTTTCAACAATCAGTATGAGACAGAACCGAACTTGAAGGTGTCCCATAGGACTTAAAGACTTGGTGTATACATTTCTCAGTCACTCCCAAAGTAGTCATTAACCTGTCCAAGAAGCTACAAGTGATCAACACCTCCCTGCCTCCCTCAATCTCCAGCGACAAAATACACCCATACACCTTGAAATATGGATGATAGCAAGCATCTAGGTCAAGACTCACAAATTTCCAGATCAATCCAGGTACCTCTCTACCCTGTCGAACAACTGTTTCACACTCTTGAGTAGGCATTTCTTGGTATGAAATAAATGGAAATGGACTTTTGAAAGCCAGTGTAAGAATAAGATATGGATAGTTTACCAGAAACAAGCCACAACTGCTAAAGCTGTAGTTCCACACCACAGCATTGCTTTAAGAAGAAACAGTCCCATTCTTTTGTCACGGTTCAAGCTTTTATGCAGAACAGGGAACTAGTCAAAATAAGAAAGAGTATCTCTTAGTTCAAACTCAAGTCACAGATCTGGTCAGTCACAATACTAATCAAACTTCTGGGCTTGGACAAGCCAGGGAAAATCCTGCACCTCCTTTCTTATATCATCACCTTGCGTCTTCTCCATAGTGAAGTGACTTAACAGGCTAACTGGGATGGAAATATATCTGGGGGTGGAAGGAAAAAAAAAACCAAGAGAAAATACTTCTCTGTCCAGTTGGCAAAGTAAAATGACCACCTCAAGAACATGCATGCCTAAGGGTGTGGGAAAGAAGAGAAGAGAGGTGCAGAGCATCTCTTCAAGCATCAGATCTTGGTTTAGAGCACAATGTGCAACTTTGGCTTCTTGTGCTGCTTTAGAATATGGGATGAAATGAGAATCACACTTCGATTTAGATCAGATATTAGGAAGAAATGTTTTCCTCAGAAGGCGGTGAGGCTCTGGAAGAAGAGAAATTGTGGATGCCTCATCCCTGAAGGTGTTCAAGATCAGGCTGGATGAGCAACCTTATCCAGTGGAAAGTGTCCCTGATCTTTAAGGTCCCTTCCAACCCAAACCATTCCATGATTCTATGATTCTATTATGGCTTAAGGTACAGCGTGCAACTTTGGCTTCCAGTGCTGCTTTAGAATATGGGATGCAATGAGAATAACACTTTTAAATACTTACTACTGGCAGTCCTCATTCTAATATTTTTTTAGAATATGCAATGTTTATGAGGCCAACCTACTCAGGATTCTTAAAAGGACACACCCAGCTTCCTGCTCAAGACAGAAAAACAGCACTGGCAGATTATTATCAGCTACGCTCACAATCTCTCTCTGACCTGACAAAATATCAGTCCAGCAATTGTGCTGCAAGCAAACAAAACATATAACTACAAAGATGAAGACTTTATTTTCACTTTTGACTTTTTAATAGTGGCTCAACTCTATTTGTAGATCACACATACATATATGAATAAATGCATGCATGTGGCAGTGCTATGCTAAGATGTCTGGAGCTGTTATGCAGACTTTGGATGGAGAGTAAAAACAACCACAGAATCGTCTTTAGGGAGTCACTGAGTGAGAAGCTGTGTGAGAACCTGCCAGTTCCCCAGCAGCAGGGCAGCACTGGTCCAGTCACTTTGGTGTTGCTCTGAGTTACCTGTGACTGAGTCTCTCCCCTGAAATCTGCAGAAGGGAGCGTGACACGAAAATCACTGTGTTTGATCAAAACATGCAGCCGGAGACAGAAACCCTCCATAACAAAATTTGCACAGATCTGCATGCTTTTTATTACACTTTTCCCTCCCCCTGGGGTGTATGATCCTTAACAGAATTGGGAACTTGCCCTGAAGTATGTGTGCAGGTGTAGAGTTTTTCTCTTTAAAGGAACATTCTGACTTCTGAAAAAAATGAAATTATTAGCAAAGACAAGGTAATTAGGCAATGACAATTCACAGAGTACAGCCAATCAATAACACAGTACATTAGCAAGACTGACAGGGGGTGAAGCCAATACATTATAAATGGCTCTATACTGACCTGTAAAAATGCAGCGTTTCCCTAACATTCGGCACAATAAAAAACTAAAATGCTATATAAGCAAGCCAACCTGAAATGACACCTAGTATTATAAATGGCCTAATCTATATGTTAATACTGTTGTATCACATAACTGCAGCAAGACTAAGATAACAATATGACTTTGGGGGTTTCTATGGCTACATCCTGGGCTAACGTGCCTGAAAGGGCTTGCTGCTGACACCACACAAGCTTTCTGAGTGCTTCTCTTTGGTTATTTATGATATGATTTATGATAACGACAACATCTCCTATTTTCTCCCCTCGTCAGATACAATAAATTGCCATCGTTAATCACTGTTCTTGCTTCAGCTTTGATTACAATAGTATAATAGGGCGTAGCTATGGTAATACTGTGTATTAAGGTGTTTTTTTCCCCTCCCTTTAAAGAAATATGCACAAGGAGATCTTTGTATCCGATGTCAGTACCTGTAGTATTATAATAATCTTCCTGGAAGTATTTCTGGATGAGAATGTCTGTTACAACTAATGTTTGGCACTGCTCCTCTTGCAAAGATCAAATTTATGATCTAAAGACTCAAAATCCATGTCATATTATCTGTATCTAACAATTCTCAAATGTAATACTAGGGGTTTATATGTATTTTTCTTGACAAAAGGAAAGCAGACGGTCAGCCTTTTCACTTCTCATCTCTCTATCTAATCTTCCTGGCTGAGATTTCCAACCCAGCTTTTCAAGTATCACAGATCTTACTGAAAACAAAACCGCTGAACCTATATAAACAGCTGGAAGGATTTTACAGTGCTTTTCCTTTTATACAGTCTTATATAAGAAAATATACTGTTCTACCTTGAGTAAAATCCTGTGCTAAAAACCCCCAGACTTACAAATATTTCAGGAAGCAACTATTTATAGCTCCTAGCAGAGGAACAAACTAGATATTTATTCCATTGGGCGACCTGTACTTCTGCACACCTAATAATTTTCACTTGGCACTGCAAATCTGTGAAGGTCTCAGGCAAATTCTGTAACCTACAGCGTTCAGGTACTTAGATTTGGAAGTAAAAAAAAATAGAGTGATTATTTAATATCTTATTTTGCAACTGAGCTAAAGAACCCCAGAAATGGTTAAGATGTAATTGTACTGTAAACATCACATAGTTCTTTTACCATTTTACCTCAGACCTCACCTTTTCTTCCAAAAAGTTCTACATTTGTACCCCCAAAGCTTTGCTTTCTGTGTAACACACCCATGACAGCAGAACTCAGGTGTTGGAACTTAAGAGTCACATTTCTTGTCCTCTGGAGTCTGTCAGACAGCAAGTTAAGAGACAGACATGATGGCACGATGTGGTGTTTTGGATTATATGAATAAGCATATCTCTAATTATATTGTTTCTATAAATAGCTAACATGCCCTTCAGCCCAGTGATCATTAGTAACTCAACTTGCCATTAGTTTTGTGGCAAAAATAGAAGAGATGGGAGGGGAGACGGTGGCCACACTGATGAGCAGAGGGATGATGTTTCGATGTGTAAGTGGCAGCGTGGAAAATGTGGGACAGTGGTCTCCTATCAAATGATTCACTCTTCTTGAAGTTCAGAGGATAAGTATGGACACCACTGGACTAGGCGTGACAAAATCCACATGGAGAGGGAACACCTCTGTGAGGTGAGGTCTGCAATCAGCTCTGATTACTCGTGTCTGCGTGTGTCTTGCTTTACTCCCTCAAAAGTAAACCAGAGTTACTTTGGGTATTAATCTGTTATATACTTGCTCACATGATGGAGCCTCAGCAAAAATGCATTACTAGAAGGAAGCCTTGGCTCAACACAGCTTAAAGACCACCGTCACTCTTGCTATGCAGGACAAAGACGCAACTTTGCCATCGTAAAAAGGCTGTGAGTGTTTATATCACCTTCAAATAACTTTTTAGTTCAACAACTCATTTGGCCATTTCCTCTCCTCTTCCAATTGCACATTACTTGCAATTGCAAGGGTATGTTGCAAACCAAATGATAAGCTGCTCAGGGCAAGAACCGCATCTGTATTTTTCAAAGTGCTTTGGTTACTTCTGGGCACTATTAAAAAAAAAACCGAAACGACAGAGCACATAGAGAAACTTCCATCCATCTGATTGTCTTCATTGGATAAGAAAGGAAAATTAAGTATTCTCTTAGCAATAAAAAATGTTTTGTAAAAATGAGAAAGACTGGGGAAGGGAGAAGCTGATTTTCAATACAGGAATTGAGATGTATAAAAATGCCAATGAGACCCTGCACTCTAGAACAAATTGGAAAATGTTTGTCCATGCTGTTAGGCAAACCCCTGATCTGTGGTATCTACCTATTGTGGTACAAATGAACATAAGTTACTGAAAGAAAATAATTACAAAAAAAAAAAAGTGGCCACTGCCTGGAAACTCTCACTACTGCAAATCGAGCTACTACAGCTTGAAAATAAAAAAGGCATGTGCTCATCCTCTCTCTTAACATATATACATACACCATATCCAGAAGTGTTTACCAAATATCCCAGCTGTTGGGGATGAGTGTATCAGTTTGTTTCTTTAAGGTTACCAGCAGCAATTAGGAATCCTTTTGCCATCCAGAGCAGCGTGTTTATTCAAACAGTTGCTAACTCAGAAATACAAACGCAGTTCCAGCTTAAAACTCTGAACAGCATCCAAAGTCTTTGAGAATATGTGCTGACAATGCACACCCCAGGACTTCAGTGTGCTCAATCGATAGTGGTGAGTTTTGGTTCATACATGAAACCCCACATTTACTGGGAAGAATTCTGAGATATAATATGAATCCTATAACAAATATAATCTTCTTGATCTAGCAGAGAAGGAAATCACTGATGATAAGGTTTTAATAAAGCTTGACAAGCCTCAAAATTAAATTTGCTGAGAAGGGTTCACCCCCGAAACAGATACTTTCAAGCGGTCTTCACGGAAGGAGCCAAGGCAAGACTTAAAGAGAGGAAAATGTTTACTTTAAGAGGTTTTTTTTCTTACAGCTACAAATCCAATTAGTGAGACTCGCTGTCTTTCAGCCTCTCTCCTTTATTCTGCATAGGAGCACATGTGTGTCCCTGGTTCTCCCTGTAACCCTGCCCTGCAAAAGGTGCCCATAGGCAGAGAGAAAACTAATCAGGGCAGAGCAATCACCTATACCTCCAGACAACTGCACTTTCCAGGCGGCACTCAGCAGCCATTTGAAACCAGATCGGACAGCCCGATGCTAAGGAGGGTTCAAAATGCTGCTGTCAGCACCACTGGAAAAAAAAAGTGCTAAGAGAGCATGGGGTGACCGTGCTGAGTAATAATTCTGCAGGCAGCTTCCCATTCCAGCGAAAAGCCCAATTCAGGAGGCCATAGGAAAATTTAAACTACATCCAATTTAAAACCTCTGGGGTTTTTTTCCAGTGACCTTATAATTTTTCAGGGACAGTCACTAAAATCTATTGCTCCTTTCTGTAGGACCTCATGGATCATGGCAACACCTTAAAATAAATCTCACTTCCCAGAGCTCAGAGGCTACAAAGAGAGCAAAGGAGTCTGTCAGATGCTCTCACCGCACAAGGGATTTTTTTTGGGACAACTAGAAAGACCTCATGGTCTTTTGCAAAGCCATAGCCAGGAAACAATCCTAAGCTTCTGCAGTTGCTGCAAGCCTTTGTAGGGCAAATAAGCAAGTAAAAAGCAGTGGGAAAAAAAAAAGCCAGAGAAAAAGAATAAAAGAGAGATTCAGAGATATCGGAGTCCTGCATGTGTGCAAGGAGAGCTGGGCACAGAGGTGCAATGATTGTGATACTCTTCTCTTGGTATCGCTTGCAACAGATGCAAAATAACAGAGGACATTTTGGTGGAAACATTAGGCAAGTTCAAAAATACTGTCTCTGTTTAGAAATAAAATATCACAGCTCTGACAAAGACCTCAAAGCCAATGTTGTGTGATGCTGCACTTAACGCTCAACTTGCTGTGAAGTACAAGGCAGCCTTCATTTTGATGCAGGGTCTGCCCCAGTGCTCTCAATGACCTTGACAAAATTCTTAAAACAAAACAAAAAACAAAACAAAAAAACATACAAAACCCCTTCAGGACCTCAGGCTCTAAAGCTATTTTAGAATTAGCTTTGAATAATTGTCCCACAACAAGAGTTTTCTTGATTAATTGCTTAAGATAAAGCCTCCTTTTCCTTGCTGGCCTCCAGTGACTCCTTCTACTTCCCACAATCACTTCTGTCTCAATCTCCTGTTCACTGGGAATGGCTCAGAGAAAAATCAGAGATACACCAACTCCATTACCTGAGGATTAGGCACAAGATAACCCTATGTATTCCATTACTGACCATTATTTGAGTAATTATTCAATCACGTTTAGACCATGTGAAAGATGCACTAATTGTTTTTCAAAACCTGACTGAGCTGTATATCTAAGGGATGCAACCCGTGCCCTTTAACAAAACAAAAATGATGTGCTGATTGCAAAGGAAAACAAGAAGTGGTTTTGTATCGAATGCTGATTTTTTTTTCTAAAAAAAGAAACCTAATTAGGCTTAACTAACTAGAAGTTAAGGATCTGTTTTGATCAAGTTTCTGCACATACTGTATTCTATAACTACTTGATTATGGAAATTTTGCAGGATATTGTTTTTCCATCTGAATTATTTAAAAAATGCTATTCAGCCATCAGTTTTTTAGCAGTTTATGAGATAAGGATCCTGAATATAGCGAAAGCAAGGACAGTGGAGAAACAAAGAGCCAGTAACCAGCAGGCTTAATTCAAACAAGAAACTTGTGCACACACATCAGTACGAGACTCAGAGGGCTTGATACCCTGATTTAAACTGAATTAACGTCTTTTAGCTAAGTAATATTTTTCTTGGGACACAAGGGAGAAATGAAAAAACCCTATGAAAACAAATTTAGCAGAGGAATTGGCTTCAGTAGGCAGTTTTACGTAACATTAACTTTCCACTCAAGACATTAGAAAAAAAAAAATCCTTCATTTTAGAGTTGCTGGATTCCTATGTAATCTTCCCGTTTCATGGACCCAGGACTGGTACACTACCAGGTGACTCCCTGCTAAGAGGGAACTGCAATTCCCAAGAACACCAGCCAACGCTCTACAAGGACTGTTGAATAAGCCACAAACTAAAGTCAACTTCTTAATCTTAAAATACAAAACTTCCCTTAGCTAACACAGGCAGCAAAAGCCATTACAGTCAATGGAAAATTAATCTGCAACTATTTGATCATCTTCTTGTTCTTGCCACAGTTGCTAAGCCCATATTCTTAAAACTACCATCAAATAAAACTTGCAGCTTTTACTTTTAAATGCTCATCAACCTTCCACCTTCAGCAGATATCACATAATACTTCATATAAGCTATTTTCTAGACCTGGTTCCCCATAATTCTAAGTGCCATCCTGGTAGATGGATATAACCAGCCCTTGCCAGCATCTGGAGGGGTAGTTAGGTAATTTTTGACCTTCATTGTTTGACTGTCTTCCGGTTCTTGGCTAATGCAGATAAAGCTTCTACACAGCTTCCATTAACTCAGACTTCCACCATATCTGTCTTCATGAATTTTGGGGGGTGGAAGGGAGATTTATCTATGGGAGTGAGCATGGACCCTTGGTAATTCTCAGGATTCAGGCAGAACGAAGCGCACTCAGCTGTGGCGAAGGAGCTCCTTCCAAGCTAGGATTAAAGCCAGTGGTAGGGAAGCTTGGGTTTTAATGGATAAATTGTTGCAGAGTATGCTCAGCCAAACACCTTTGCTGATGAACAGGACTAGAAATTCGTTGGGGAGGGGATTATCTTCCTGCTATGGCATGTAATTTTTAAGAACACCCCCCTATTAATCTAGTTACATGCCAAATAGTAAGCAGCAGTTTGACCCAAATCCTATTAGCAACAACAATCTGTCGTTACCGCCTCTCCCCAAAATGAAATATGCTCTGGGATGCGTTACAGAGAAATAAATTGAAATACAGGAGGTTTTCTGCATTAATTTCTCCACCTCCCAATTCAAATTGTAAATTTACGGGGCAGGGACCTGAATTATGTTTGCAAAGCACTACCTTCACCCACACTGTTACATGAATAAATCATGAATATAAACAACACGAAAGATTTTCTTTCCCATTTCTTTGTTTCTTCTTTTTGTTCTAATTCTCTGTTTCTCCTCATCCTTGTATTTTCCTTCTTTTGTTTGGTCTTCACTGTCTGTACCTTCCAAATACTAGGTTTTTTTCTGTATTAGGTTTTTTTTCCCTTTTTCCTGCCCCTCACTCTAAGCTTTCTCTTTTGCTAGCATTTAGCAGAAAGATAAAAACCAGAAGGAAGAACACATTTTCTTTTTGTGTCGCTCAGGATATTTTTCTGAAGGAGATTGGTGGCCAAAGACAAGACTGAAACAAAAGGTAAAGGACAGGACATCCCAGAAGCCCATGAAACACTGAACTCTAAGAAGTACTGAGAAGAGGGAGAGGAGACAGAGGAATTAGTCTAAATAAGTATTTCAGAGGCAGAATCACAGAATGGTTTGCAATGGAAGGGACTTCAAAGCCCAGCCACTTCCACCCTCCTGCCATAGACAGGGACACTATCCACTGGGTCAGGTTGCTCATTGTCTCATTAAACCTGGTCTTGAACATCTCCAGGGATGAGGCATCCACAACTGCTCTGGGCAACCTGTGCAAGTGACTCATCACCTTCATCGGAAAAATAATTCTTCCTAATATCTAATCTGAATCTCCTTTTTCCGGCTTAAAACCGTTCTCCCACTCCCCAGCTTTCCGTGACATAAATGAGGATGTCGTGGACACATGGTCAAAGTGGGTGTGGAACAAGCCAGATGTGAATAGGCAGCAAACACTTGCTAGTTTGGTTTCTCCACCACATAATGCAAAATCTGGCAAGTTTTGGTCTTTGAAGGTTCCTTTAGGGAGAGTCTCGTCGCTCCTCAGTTCTCCCATCTCACACCTGTCACTGCAGATGCTATGGCTTCATTTCTCATGCACATCCAGAAAAATAAAAAATGCCTGCGGATATTCTTAGATAAGAAGCTGTTCAGTTGTGATGTATCTCGGCAGTTATTAAAAGGTAATTACATCTCATATTCTCATGAAGCATTCATTACTTTCAGAAGGGATTATATATCTAACTTTTAGATGTATAATTTTTGCAGATCCTGCTTCATTATTTCTATGTTACAGGAGAAACCAGGAATAGCTGAGGAATGCCAGTTTGGTCCCTACGTTATAGATTTTCTTGCTTAAAATGGTGAATTCAGTGTCACCATGCCAAACCACAAGAATCTATCTGTCTAGCACACTGCAGCCAAGATGAATTAGTTTACAACCTCTTGGGCTTTTTCTGGTTTCTAATATAATGCTCAGGAAGGTGAAGTTGCTTCCAATGATGAGCACCTGGAGACATGGGCTACCAAAACCATCTACCACAGGCTACCTCTGAGGGTGGCCGCATGTTACGCTTGCTTCAAGCACAGCCATACTCTGACATTTGTCCCAGAGCATCCAGTGACCATGCAGTTGCAGGGCAGATCAGTTCAGTGAGCTAAAGGAAAAGCCAAATTTTCCAGTCCATTCTTCCTAAAAAAACCCAACTCTTACCCTAATCAACTAACTTGTTTAGGCAACTCAAAGCCTAACAACAAGCCAGAGATGTGAGCATGACTCCTCCTCTTGGGAGCATCGCACAGCTACAGCAGATAAACCTTCCAGCCAGCACAAAGTAGCCCACATCCTCTGACTTAAAAGAATGGCACATGATGAAAACATAATCATAGAATAGAATCATAGAATCATAGAACAACCAGGTTGGAAGGGACCCATCAGATCTTCTAGTCCAACCATTCCTATCAAACACTAAACCATGCCCCTCAAGACCTCATCCACCCGTGCCTTAAACACCTCCAGGGAAGGTGAATCAACCACCTCCCTGCGCAGCTTGTTCCAATGCCCAATGACCCTTTCTGTGAAAAACCTCCTCCTAATCTCCAGCCTAAATCTCCCCTGGTGGAGCTTGAGGCCATTCCCTCTTGTCCTGTCCCCTGTCCCTTGGGAGAAGAGCCCAGCTCCCTCCTCTCTACAACCTCCTTTCAGGTACTTGTAGAGAGTAATGAGGTCTCCTCTCAGCCTCCTCTTCTCCAGGCTAAACACCCCCAGCTCTCTCAGGTGCTCCTCATAGGTTCTGTTCTCCAGCCCCTTCACCAGCCTTGTTGCTCTTCTCTGGACTTGCTCCAGAGCCTCAACATCCTTCTTGTGGTGAGGGGCCCAGAACTGGACACAGTATTCAAGGATATAATGTTCAAGGTCAGTATAACACAGTATACAGACACAATTTCTGTTGCTAACTCTGCTTTTTGTATTTTAGTAGACCTAAGGGCCCTTTCAGGTGAGACAGGGTTTCCTCATCTTCTCTTAAGAGTAGGTACAGACACTTGTGTACCAACTCAGCCTCTTGCTGAAGATGGAGATCCAAGTTCAGGAGCAAACTTATTCACATCTCTTTCTTTGCAGGAGAATTCTTTTTCCTGCTGGGGCAGGAGAATCACTTATCTTTCCTGAACAGCATCTTTGACTCAGCGAGATCACTCCTCAATTTACCTTTTAAATTTTGTTTTGTTTCCCTCTCTTTACACCATATTATTCCCTAATGAAGTAGTAGGAGGAAAACCCTTTCCTCTCTCCCTCCCACTGAGAACTGACACTGCTCTGAGTTGAAAGACAGAATTTTCAGATAACATCTAGAAACCTTTCTCAAAAACGAAATATCACTGAAATGTACAGAAAGAACCTGCCACCACTTATTTTGTAGGGAGCTAAGGAGCCTTTAACAAAGAATTTCAGATCCACAAATATTTGAGTTTGTTTCAAGTGCTCGTTAAGTCCCTGGCAGACATCAAGTTCAAAATTTCTGAGCTTTTGCCCCTTCCTCAACCATTTATGGGCTAGAGAAACAAACACCAAGTGTTGGTGTACTCTCTGCACACCCAGGAACTCATTAAGTTCAATCAAAATGACCTCCAGGACTGTGGGATGAAGTAACAAGAAAAATAAAGCATCAGGAATTTTAATACACTAACTACTTGCTTCCTTTTAACATGAATTCTTTATGGGTCTCTGAGATACATCTACCATGGGACAAGTATCTTGTGTCCTGGCTGTTAAAGGTCTCCTGCAAAAATCTAAGGTTTACTCACCTGTCTGCACAGAAAGCTGCTTAAAAAAATATGTGCCTTACAGGGAGAAAGAAATCTAACCATAAAATCTGTGAATAAGAAGGACACCTTCTTAAACCTCTAAGTAAGAAAGGGGTTGTCAGGACTCACACCTCTGCCTTCTGCAAATTAGAAAATAAACCCCCCAGTCAGTTATGATCAAAAGTACAAGGAACTGGGAAGAGAAAAGACAGGTAACTATTTTAGCCAGGACACCTGAGAAACTGTAAATACATTATTTCCATTTTCAATATGCAACCCGAGCAACAGAATATTACCCTTGACATATCCCAGACATGCTGAATGACAGAGTGGCAAAAAATATCATTCATCATAAGCACTGTGATTAATGAGCTCTAAGACTGCTCAAGAATAGCAGGTATTTAGAGACACAAGATACCTGATTCAGAATAAAAGTCTAAATTCATTCTCAGGAATTATATTTTTGCCAAGCCACTGTTTCAGGATTTTTCTATTACCAAAATCAGATATTTCAGGACAACCTGCTCATGCCACAGCTACATATTTTCACAGGCTCCTTATCCACAGATGGCAAACAATTTGCACAGACAAACAAAATCAGGGGTCTCATCATAGAATGGTTGGGATTGGGAGGGACCTTAAAGATCATCCTGTTCCAACTCCCTACCATGGGCAGGGACACCTCCCACCAGACCAGGTTGCTCAAAGCCACATCCAACCTGTCCTTGAACACCTCCAGGGATGGGGCAACCACAGCTTCTCTGGCCAACCTGTGCCAGTGCCTCACCACCCTCACAGGAAAAATTTCTTCTTAATATCTAAAAATCCTCTCTTTCAGCTTAAAACCATTACCCTTTGTCCTTTTACTGCACTCCCTGAAAAACAGGGCTCAGAAGGTACAAGATACTGGTGGCAGGGCTGAAAATTCAAAGTATAAGATGAGTTCGGACATCTAACATAGAACCTACCACCTTTGCTTAAGAGAAGGTGCAATTTGGCCAATCAGATTTTTTTATACAGTCAGGAGAAACAGTCCATCTCTCACTCCTTGGATTAGGAGAGATGTCTTAAAAAAAAGGGAAATGTTGGTGTTTGTTCATCTGCAGTGCAATCCTGCATCCCTTTAGGAAAGACAAGCACCTCCTTCTGCTGAAAGAAAGCATAAACAGTGGTTCTTGCAATCCCTTAGCTACTTTGGTCATTCTGAAAAGCTACAGTTTTTAACTTTAAAATACATTGCAAAAGGACGGCGAGGTTGTAACAACCACTTTTGTACTGTGTCCTTTCCCCTGCCTCCACCCCCCGCTTCCCCAGCATGGATTAGGATGGGGAGAGGGATGAATTATCTCTGGAGAACTATAAAAGATAGAATTGATTTTTGGTAAGAACTCCAAGGAAGTTCTTAATACCGCCTTATCTTTGTGAGTAATACAGAAATGTTCCTCCGCTGAGTGAGCGCCTATCTTCGAAGCTATCCTTGACAATGTTATCTCTACAGAAAAGCAGCTTTGAAGGATAGAAAATAATATAGGTTCCCCATTGGTTGAAACAGAGTTGTGTCAAAACTTGTAATACAGAGTTTAGGTTCTACACTAGGTATTTCCACAACTTAGGAGAATTCAACAAGTTCGCTGCTGTGACACTAGCATGAGGCCAAGATAAGATTTGTCCATCTCGCATAATAAAATGCAATAACTGTGATGCACTTCAGGTCACCTGCACAAACCTGAAGTGTGACACTGCCCAAATTCACAGCCTGGCATGTTAATATTTTTATTACAGTGTGAATTTGTGAAGCTTCTATAAATCTTAAAATAAATTTTAAAAATCCATCGTCCTAAAGCACTTTTTGAAGAAAGGCAGTAGGGTCCAGGTTTATAAGAGGAAGCTATCTCCTATTAGTCTAGTAACGACAGAAACAATAGATGTGGTTTTGGACACACAAGCTGTTTGCCACTACCTCAGGGGCTTGAGTGTTTTTTTGTTTTGCTTTATTTTCCTGACCACAACAGGAGGTCTAGGAGGAGATGATATCTCCTCCTACAAACTGCCTGATCCTGTCTGCAACATTATCTACACAAATATTGAAAAGTCCCACCCCTAATCATTTCAAGTGGTCTCCCTCCCTAGCTTCTGACCATTTACATCAAACAGTTGATTTTCTGAGGAAGAAAAGTCTGTGATGCAAAAGCTGGTTTCTAAAACAGGCTCATTTAAATGTGCACCAATCTCTGAATCACAGAATCATAGAATAGTTCAGATTGGAAGGGACCTTAAAGATCATCTAGTTCCAAACCCCCTGCCATGGGCAGAGACACCTCCCACTAGATCAGGTTGCCCAAGGCTCCATCCAACATGGCCCTGAACATCTCCACGGATGAAGCAGCCACAACTTCTCCGGGCAACCTGGACCAGTGCACTTTCCTGGTGAAGAAACTCCTCCTTACATCAAGCCTAAATCTGCTCCTTTCCAGTTTATACCCATTGCCCCCAGTCCTATCACTACAAGCCTTTGTGAACAATCCCTCCCCAGCTTTCTCGTAGCCCCTTCAGGTACTGAACATCACCTTCTTGTCAGTCTGAGGTTATGTTTATGTATAATACCTTCCTCTTTCTTTTCAGGCCTTGACAACTAGCAAGGAGAATACACACAGAAAGCATCCTGCAGCTCCTCTAAAACAATCCTCTGTTGCAGCCGAGCAGTCTCTCCTGAGAAAAAAAATGGGTTTTGGTCATCTGCCGAAGCCAGTAATTCTGTTCTTTGGACTCCCAGGATTTCTGCTATCTGATGGAATATTTAAGCAGAGACTTCATTCTGCTGGCAGAGCGCCGACGACTCAGCCACTCCACTCTGGTGTTCAATAAGCTCTTGTGTTCTAGTACAGAAGAAATGCGATTTTCTGCCCAGCTGGAAAATGATACTTCTTCCTAGCACAGAGATTTGTACCCCACTCTAACCTGTCTAAATAGGTCACAGTCACATTTTCACATCACTACCAACACATCCCTTCAGAAACTGCAAAGGCTTATTGCACCCAGGGCAAAGACTATCTAATGTGGAACACAGCAGACTCTACCCTTAGCAAGGAAAAATAAATAAATCAAACTAAGGAACACAATGCATCTCTATAAAACCTCTTCCTCTGATTCGGTGGGTTGGAATAGTCCGACTGCATCTCTTTTTCTCATAAACTTTCCCATTTCAAGCAGATTTTGAAGGCTCTGCCAGTGACTAGCTCGGCAATGCTAGACAAGACGCAGTTCTATGCCTTACTCCTGCCCTCTATCAAATGGGGATTATTGATACTTTCCCCGAGTACTTGGAGCTCTCCAAGTGTACCAGGAAGCCTTATTTACTCATTTGCCTGCCCCAAATGAAACAAGCTCTGCTAATCCTACTGGAAAGGAAGCTATAGCATTACTTTCTACAAGGTGCAAGTCTGTCAAAAAAATGGAGATGTCAAAAAAAAAAATATTAGGAGTTTAAGGTCCAGCGAAATGTCCTGAGGACACAAAAAGTATGATACGTTGTTTCAGTTAATTTTCTTCTTCAGATGTCTTCTGTGCATGCTTTTATTAAGCCACTTTATCAGTCGAATACGGCAATTAAGCACTGGCGAACATGTAATTCAAAAGCACGCTCTGTTCCCAGTTATCCTGGTGTAAAGCTGGACTAAGCTTAAAAAAGCCAAGAGAGTTAAAGCCTGCTGTGAGTGGACTGAAACTTTCAGTGTCAAAATACATTTGAAGTAAAACGAATCAAAACATGGGAGAAAGGGGACGCTCAGCATTGATTTTTCCAACAAGTCATTTACAGGCACTCAAAACACGATCTCCACTTCAAACATAAAATAGTCATTGTGCTGATTTGTTACAATACGTATTTGATTCCACATTATCTGGAACTCCTAGTTATCCAAGGTCTCATCTTCTTAATGGAAGGGACTGTACAAAAGCAGAGTGCTCCCTTTAACACACAATATATTATCTATACAAATTGGTACTCATTCAACAGACAAACTTAAAAACCAAATTATGGTTGACTATCAATTTGATACTCCACTGCAGAAACACCACTTAAAGCCTGGTAGTTTATAAAGCCTTTTAACAACATTTCTTGGCATTATAAAATACTGTATCTTGACTATTTCCTAAAACTCAGTTGGAAAGCTCCCACCAGAAGAAAATTTTTGCTTGTTGATTGTTACAACTAAGACCATACCAAATATTAAATAAATATTGTACCGTGGGCTATGATATCAATACTATAAAAATGTTTCTTGGCATAATACCTCACTGCTGCATCAAAAGCAAAGATACCTGCTGAAGCATCATGTTGAGCATCTCCAAGCACATGATCAGAAAGCAAATTTCACAGGCAAACCTGTGCCTAAAACGTCAATCCAGCACACACTGAATTTCAGGTTTTATCTTTGCTTAATGACAGATGCCTCTAAACTAAGTTGCCTGCAAAATAAATTCAGTTTCCCCAATTTTAGGGACTGCAGAACCTACCTGAGAATCGTAAATTAAAACTCCAACATGGAAACATACATGTTTGCCAAACATGCACATATGTATGTAGGCAAACTGCTTTTCCATTCCAACAGACTTTCTGCATTTAACAAAGTCAGATGCTAGAGGTATTACTATTTACTTAGGTATTTCTAAGTGGTAGTAAATAACAGTTCCTAGGGCACATGGGATTTTCTCTTCAACATGGATATTTTTGAACACAGAGCCATATTCTCAACAGTGCTTCCAAAGCTAGGAATAACAAACCAAATAATTTTCAGTAGAAATACTACTTTATATTTCTTAGGCACTAAGAAGAACCTACCTTAATCTGCTGACTCCTTCAATTAAAATTCATTAGAACTTCTAACTTGCAATCAAAATTCTGTAATAAAATGGAAACCCCCACATCTCATTCTACAGCTTTTCATCAGGATATAAGCCAGATCCCAGCCGGATAGCATCAGACATGCTATTAACAACACAGCGCACTGTACAGTTTACCAAATAAAAATTCAAGTCCACAGTCCAGTGACAGATATTTGGATGCTACCAGGCAGTTCATGTTATAAACAGAGGCATTTCTCTTGAAAGTTCAATAAGGTTGAAAGCCAAAACAGTGATACGGCATCAGGGATTTATCATCTAATAATAAAAGAGTGTTTGTTCCTCTGGATCTGCTCCTAGCAAGTGGAGTCTCATGCTGAAAGAGCAGGTTCAGTAGGCATGCAGCTTTTCAATTGCACTCCTTATTGTATGCTTTATATTAGAGAAAGCAATTTAACTTTTGAGGACAAGAAAATTATCTTGAAACCAAAGTCTTGCCTAAGCTCAAGGCCAAGCTAGAAAAGAACTTATAAAATTATTAAAAGGTCTTCAATTATTACTATAGCTGGAACACTCACAACAGCTATAACTCAGGGTGTCTACACGTTTTAATTATAACCCACATTCTCAGCAGGTTATAGCCTTCCCTGTCATGCTAAAATTTATCATGTCTGGCCTGTCACAACCTTTTCTTAAAAAAATAAACAGTTTAGAGTATGTTGCTCACTCTTACTCAAATTATGGTAAAGTAGAACAAAAGTAACTCCAGATCTGCAGCCCCATGGGTGACAGAGCAGAGGAGGAAAGCACTGGAGCAACCTCTCTTAACGGTGCTTTGGATTTTTTTTTGCAAAAACTAGGTATGGCATCATGGAAGCCACCCATGTAAATCCTATAAAGTATAAAACAATGAAAGGGAGAATCTACATGGCTGTCAAACCAATGTGAAACAGAGGGGGAACTGTGCTCTAAGAAGCTATATTGTACCAGGCATTTACGTGAATTTAGTGGCCCTGCTTCCAGAAGTACACATGAGGTTTCCTACCTAAACAATTCAGGACTTTTAGATCTTTCCTCATTCCTTATCAAGTAAAAGTGAGCAAAACTGGACTCTGCAGAAATCACAGCATGGGTTGGGAGGGACCTTGAAGATCACCTAGCTCCAACCCTCCTGCCATGGAAGAGACACTTCCTACTAGACCAAATATCTTCTGTGCCTCAATTTTCTACTTATGGACTTTCCTACAGTAGTAAACCCCCTTCCCGAACCATGCAAACTTTGATGCAAGGCACAACTCTGGTCATGCATAGAACAGACCAATCTGCTTGCGTACAGCCAAATTTAATCCTATGCATTATTTTTTCTTTTAAATATTCAACAAATTTCACATACAATCATCCTGAGACAGTGTCAGGGATGCCTGCTAAGTCAAAGACTGGAAGCACTTTGAATCAAATTGTTTATCAGCAGTCATGCAAATGAGGCCAGTTGATGATCTGTTGGAACTGAATAAACGAACTGCTGTCCACTGTTCTACAGTAGCACCTCTGGGGAATACTCGGAAAGTCAAAGTAGGTTGAATGACTTGCCTTGGCCAAGCCATCTTGCTCCCACTGTTTTACTTCCCTAGGTCTGCTCAGAAATGAGCAGGGAATTCCTGTGCACCCAGGGCAGGCTGTTAGGGTGCAGTCAGCTTTAAATTGGGAAGCACTGGACAAACCAGGCATACACAAACCGCTTGTACTAGGCTTCAGCAGTAGCTTCACTCACACAGCATACACTGTTTAAAATTTTACTGTGTTTCTAAAATGCTCCTCTGGGTCCTGAAACATTCAGCGTAAAGTATAATATTACAAGTGAATAAAGTTAAAGCAGAAAAGAATTTCATGTATGCACAACAATGAGTACCTACAAAACTATACATCAATGACTAAAACAGCTATTAGGTGCCTAGATGCAAATATCAAGCAAAACGACTATATTCTAGTTTTGTAGATCCAGATTTGCTGAATCAAACTCCAGAAAATCACTGCTCTAAGTGTATAACCTTTCTATAATTCTATTGTTCCTCTTCACAGAGTTCTGATAAGTCAAATATTAATGATACTATGCATGTGAGATCGTAACACATTCACATGTTAAGATTTTGTATCCAACCTTACCCCTGGTATTTCCTGACCTATTTTTAGCTTAACAAGTAAAACCTTATATGTGTCAATATTTAAAAGAATGATGCAACATAACAGTCGCTTTGAATTTATGATTGCTTTTATTAAAGAAGCATCTTGGAAACGCTGGCTAACAACAGAACTCCATTGTGGTAGATGCTGTCCAGACTTAACCTGAGAAGCCCTGAGTCAGAATAGTTTACAAATCAAATACAGGAGATATAGCTAAGATGAAGAAAGGGAAATATTACTGTAATAATATTGATTTATGGAGGAAGTGACCTCCATAAGGTCAAAAAGCAAGTCTGATCCTGATCTTCTGAATCTCAGTCCACTGCACTAATTGCAAAACTGTTCTTCATCTTCCTCCTGAGAAGAGGAACTGGCACAGCAAGGCTGGTGCTGCACTAGGAGAGCTCAGGATTCTGGCTGGGCAGGGACAACGAAGCAGCTGCAGACAACAGTCATAAGTTTAAGGATGGGAAGACTTCTCCCTTTGCCATTTTGTCTCAGTTTTTTGGTTTGGAAAATCAAGCTCAAATGGCTTACGAGGGCTTTCAAGTGACTTTCTAAATGAGGTACAATACCTTCCTTGGTGGACTAAAAAGTTTTATTGTCACACAATACTCAAACCCCACAACTGCACTGCCCCTTCTGCATCCTCTGTGTCCAGAAAATTTAGCATATAATGTTGTTCTACCACCCAGCAGCAAGTTCTTTATACATTTAATATCCTATTTGTTTGCAATCTATACGGGTGTATTAAGTGCATTTTTTTAGAATTACGTCATACTAAGCTGTCATAACACCCATTTCACAGGTGAACAAACTGAGATTAAATGATATAAGGAGACTGTTTGCTCTATCAGCCAAAGGCTCAACACAAATTCAAAGCACTCTTGAATTCAGACTCTTTATTCCAAGTAATGAATTTGCAAGATGTGCAGAGAAACCTGTTAAAAATGTATTTAACATAATCCATGATAGAGAAAACAGTCACTACAAAGATAAGTGGTCCAAGCCTTTCAACTTACACTGGCTGAAGCTGATGCTGAAGGATAGTAAAATGGGCCACTGTTATGCAAGTGCAGATGTAGCCACCTCTACGGGGGCTCTTTAAGCCCCTTGGATGTTGATATGGTATTTGTAGTGAAAATAGACAGTGCTAACACATTGTAGGTCAATCCTAAGGAATTTAACCATAGGTTTAACTATGGTATCACTAGAAAGTTCTACATGATTAAGCTGCTAATGTAAATCATCATTACTATCACTAAACCACAAGCATCCCAATGTTCTCTCAGCAGGCACAGTCTGAAAACAGGCAACTTGGAAGATGACAGATGTCCTTGTTGGTTTATTTTTGCTTCCATCTCTCTGAAAGAAAGAGAATATCTCCTATTCTAGGTTAGCACAGGATCAATTAAGAGTGTATTTCAATTGAATAGAAGCCTAGCTTTCCTTCAGAGCTGTATGGGCTGTGTATTCGCCGATGAGATGAATTTCTCCCTCACTGACTCTTCAGCAAAGGTGTCTTGTGTGTACACGGCAGCTGGAGAGACTTAGACATCAAACTTCAATTTCTGGGCTAAGTTTTTCGTTAAGCTGACTTTTAGGTACCTTTAAACTTTTAATTTAAAACACTAAAACCAAATGAGAAGTCTTACTCTTCAAACACATTCCATGCTAAGAGGGCATTTATAGGGTTACAACTCAGGAAACAAACACATTTATAGGGTTGCAAGAGAAAAGCAACCTGAGCTTCTGCAAGAAGTGAAAGGCGTGGGTGGGCAGGGAAGTGAATATAAAGGAAGTTTCAGGCAGTTTTTCCACTACCTGCATATTCTGACTTCTGGTTTTTCTGCCCAACGAATGGTAACATGCACAGAGTCAACAAGTAAAGCTCATCAGGGATTGAAATCACCGCAGGAAAAAAGAACCCTGAAAATACAGGATTGTTATCTTTTGGAGCAGCTTGACTGGAAGAAGCTGCCATGGGGCAGAAGAAAGAACCACCATGATTAGCAACCCAGAGCAAGCAACACAAGTACTTTTAAACTGCAGCTGATTTGCCACCTCACTCAAACAGGAAAGCACTGGGATATACCTCCCGTTACCTGGACTAAACCCAATTCCATTCAGGGCTATTACAGAATAAAACAAGAAAAAAAAAAATCACATTCATTGTGTCCGCCCCCCCCGCCCATAACGTCCACAAAAAGAAGTTTTGCTATTCCTTTCTCTCCCACCCCTCTCCCTGCAGCCTGGCGCCAGGCTCAGCATAGGGAACAAAACCCAGGACCCAACGACTGATGTTTTCAGAGGCGAACCCATTGACGACATGCAGCCATGAATACCTTCTCCTCTTACTGTAGGGAATGAAGAGCAGTCGGGTGGCGTTATTGTTTTTACCCAGTTACATCCTCAAGCCTGTCATCAGGTACAGAAGCAGCCTTTATGTGGCGGTTGTACCGTCCCATTTCCTGGCTTCTGTCAGGCTTAACAAAACCCAAGTACTAAACACATTTTATGCCTTGGAGTATCAAATGTTCTTTGCTATCAGTCAAAATGGAGCTCTGTTCATTTTCATTATTGCTTCATATGAAAATGTTAGTTCTATTCATATTCCATATTCAAGATGTTTAACCTGGGTTCACTGTATGAAAAGTCAATCATGTGTGCATAAATTCAATATATTTTCCCTATTTATTGGAGTACAATGAATATCTTACAGGGAGCAATGTTTGTGTACTGATTCAAAAATATTATCTCTTTCTTTTGCCCAATTTATTTTGTATTTATTTGAGGCGAGGCAGGTATATTTGGGTTAAATAAGCTTTATCATTGCTGAGGATTTATTATGTTTAGCAGAAGAAAGAAAGGTGGCGTAAGAGAAGGAAATAAAAAATCCACCTTCGAAATCATGCCAGCAAGTGGGAAGAAACACTTTTGCTGATAAACAGGAAATATTTTATTTCTAAAGTTAACATTCTTAAGTAAAAAAACAAACACTTCAGCTAAATTTGTGGGTTTTAAAACAAACTGTGGAAAACATTAAGGGAACTAAATAGAAACCATCTTTCAAGATGGTAAAACCAAGACAACTGCAAACATGAGGCATTAAACAAGCCATGACAACAAACATACACAACAGCCAATTTTAACACCAATTAAACATATCTGCAATCAAAACCTGCAAGAAATGTCAATCAAATTATTACATAATAACATAATCCCTTCACATTATTATTTATATTTCAGGAGCTCAGGCTCCAACTAGTGTTCAGTGTGTTCAAAGCATCCTACAGCCTCCAAAAAAGAAAAATTAAGAGAGTTCTTGCTCCAAAAAAAGCATGGCAGAGTTGTTGAGTTGTCCTGCCAGTACTTACAGGGGACTACAGGAAAGCCGGGGAGCGGTTCTTTATCAGGAAGGCAGGGATGGGATGAGGAGTAATGGTTCTAAGCTGAAAGAGGGGAGATTTAGATGAGATATTTGGAAAGAATTTTCTCCTCTGAGGATGGTGAGACCATGGTCCAGGTTGCCCAGAGAGGTCGTTGATGTCCCATTTCTGGAGGTGTTCAAAGCTAGGTTGGATGAGGCTTTGATCAACATGATCCAGTGGGAAGTGTCTCTGCCCATGGCAGGTGGGTTGGAACTGGCTGGGCTTTAAAGTCCCTTCCAACCCAAACCATTCAGTGATTCTATGACCATACAGGATAAGGTAGAAAGGCAAGAGAAAAGTGATTAATTGATGCAACTCATCAAGGAAAATCAACAGGAGTTGGTAATGTCCTGGGGCTGGGTTCTGCCCTAACTAAAGCATTAGTTTTATGCTGATCATAGAAGTTTTGTTCAGGATAGCAATGGTACCTACTGCTGCTGAAATTAAAAAAATATAAGCAGAAAATATCAGTCTTTTTCTTTTTCCCCTCATCTCTTCTGCAAGTTTACTCAATAATTAAAGGGAGTTTTCAAAAACTAAAGGGAGTTTTCCATCTCTGTGGCATGCTGCTGAATGGGAAAACTGTTTTTCAGACACTTTAACAGAATTGTAAGGTTTCTTTCAAAATCAAAAAAGCAAATTTTCCGTATTCTTTTGAACAATCTGTATATCGATCTGTCTATTCCATCAATTTTTTTTCACCAAGTTAGTAAACAGATTGAGTCCCAGTTTTGAAGCATGGACTGACACACTACAGGCAGTGACAGAGATCGAGTGCCCATAACATGCACAGTTTTCTTATGGGGAGATGTGCTTTTTTGTGAAAGTAAAATTAAGACTTTTACAGTCACTGTAATACAACACAGAGCACATACTTGGGTGTACTAAGCACCAGACTACTGTCTACCAGTGCACCCTGTGCACTGCAGCAAGCACTGGGCAGACTGGGACAACTGGGGAGATCCCTTAATGCAAAAGGTGCCTTGAAGCTGGAGAGCAAGTAGTAACTGCTAAGTATTATTTCCCATTCCAGTATATCATTTCAACAGCTGCTTGAGCTGATGATAAACAGAAAATATCTTGAAAAAGGGGCAGGCAGGTAAGGAAAATTTAGAAATTCAGCCTCAAATTTCTACCTGCAAAATACCTGATGTGATCAGGCACCACACAGCCATTGCAACCAATTCATGCCGTAGAGAATGGGCACATAAGAAGTACTAACAAACACCTAAACAAGCATAAGTATTTTCTTTAAAATACTGGAGTCAAGCCCACAGCCACGCATTTTGCTTAAGCACAGAGTATTAAAGGAACTTAATATTCCTGCAAGGAGGGGTGATCTGGAGGAAGCCCTGCTCTAATTTCTCTCTTCTGTTTAGGTACATACACCAATGCCAAGAAGCTGACTAATAAAGCAACACGAATATTATGTTATCACATTATTTACCTACAGTGGGGGAAGATAAAGAGTTTTAACAAGAGCGAGAGCAAGTAGAGAAAAAACTCAACTTCAAAGCAAAAACTAATTATATGTTTTACTAATTACATTTTAAAAAGATACACAGGGCATTAGCAACGAACCCTGCAAAACTGAAAACACAACTGTGTCTCAGGCTGCCTCAGCCTGGAAAAGAGCTCCTGAGAATTACCAAGGGATTCCTGCTTCCCGCAAACACAGCGCCACTAATATTCTCCAGATTTGCTGGCCCTGCTACGAACCATCTCAAGAAAATGTTTACATTAAAGTTGGGTTCAGCTAGGAGGTCAGCTAACTTTAAGGCTTTAAGAAATCAGCAGCCGTCTTGTCTCCCGAGCAGTGCAGGGGGATGGGGAAAGGTTGTTTTTTTTTTTAAAAAAGAAAATCATTAACTTGCTGCATGGAAAAAAAAAAAAATCAGTTTTTTCACTATTTCATTTGCTGTCAGTGATGTGAAAGTTCTGGGTTGTTTTTTTTTTCCTCCCTTGTCATTAGGCATTCATCAAGAAATTGTCAGCATACCTCCAAAGTTTCTGCATACTTCGGAGCTGCTTTTAGACTAAGCCACGACATCTCACATTTTAAGCCTATAATGAAAATAATAGGTTCTATCACCCACAATTAGCTCCAATTTTTATCAAGTTTGTGACTTTCAAACTGCACATGTTTATCCAGTAAACAAGATAAGGAATTTATATTGCACATATTCAGCCTCTATTCTTTAAAAATTGCTTCTATGAACACCAAGCGGATGTTGGATGATTTTCTGTTTCATTCTGTTCCACACAAGAATCAATACAATCTGATTTTATTTGAGCCAGGCTCCTAAGCTTACAACTTATTTACATCTCACAGCTGACAAATGATAGCAATAAAAGTGTGGCATTCCACAGGAAGAAAGCGAGATTACACTTCATCTAATTGTTTAAAGTAGGAGAAACAGTATTCCTACCCTGAATTAAATGCCTTAAAGGTTTCCACTGTTATAATGGTGTTGCAAATGTCTAACAACTCTATGCTCAGCAAGAATAACTGCAAATACAACAATAAAGCGTCAGCTTTTTAAAAACATTTTTCTTATAGCTATATATACAGGTAAATATGTCAGAAAAATACAGCCTTCCTTCAAGGATCTTAGAAATAATCAAAACCCATCTATGGCAATGTCTGCACGTTCACGTGCACTGTTAAATGAAATCAGATGGATGTTCGCAAAGAGCATGCAGGCAACTGCTAATGTTTGCTCCTAATGCAAAATGCGTTTAGCAGATCCAAGGTTACACAGGGTACAACTTACAACAACTGTCCCACGAGATACAGATTTGGATTGTGCCTGACTGAATTTTTATTTTTTTTTTTTAATTGCAGAACCAGTTCCTAACAGTACACAAACAGAGGGAAGGGAAATACCTGCACCGTGTACTGGTTCTGTCTCATTAACTTTAATTTATCTCTGTACTAAGTGCACCTCTTTTACGAAGAAACAAAATCGTAAGTATACACGCATGAGCTACATGGGTAAAAAAACCCGCAGAAACAGAAAAGTAAAATCCAAAATAGAAATAATATGTATGTAGAAATAATCTGTGTAAGTTAATAGACTGAATTAGCACAAGGAATGGATGCAAAAAACTTTCAGAAAGGAGTTGTTACTGTCCATATTTAACTTGTGAAGTTTGCCTTTTGGCAGGGTCTGACTCTTGAGCAACTCCTTTTCCTGCTCAATGAATCCAAATGATTTCCAAAGCTTTCACTCATTTTGACACAAAGGATACAGGAGACTGTTTAGACTCCTAATAAGCCAGGAGCCGTTAGAGCTGCACAGTACTGTTAAACACTGGATGGCGGCAGCCAAGAAAACAATTCCTTGGAGAGGAAAACAGCCAGCATGTGCCCTCATGTAGGAATCACATACCAGAGGAAAAGAACTGTTTTGGGCTGCTGTGTGACGTGACTGTAAGATGCTTATTGTGCATGAAGGGGCTCTTTTTCTCTGCTGTGCCCCTGGAACTGGCAACAGGGTATTTATTTCAGCTGCCCAACCTCACTGTCACCTGCTGAAGAGCCCAGTGCTTGGCAAGGGCTGGTTTTACTGTCAACGGGCAATTAGTAATAAGTGTTAGTGATGTATTAACATTGAATCTTCTGCAGGTTATGGAGAAAGATATTTAAATTCTACTAGAAATGTTCCTTTACTTTTTCTCTTTCCCTACCAGGAAGAGTCAGACAAATCTAAGAACTCCTTGGAAGTACATGTAGAACTGTGCTCATCTCAAGTCCAGTAATCTCTAACTATACCATAACAAGGGAAAGAGCACAGTGCAGTAATTAACACATCACTACCGTATTTTTTCCAATTCGGCAAATTTACAGCTGAAAACAATTCCGTGTAACCCAATTTAATTACATTAAAAATTATGCAACTTATTTTATTAAAACGGGATTGATTGCTCTACAAAGAATTTAGATCCAACAATGACCTTCTGTGCTACTGTAAAAGGTGTTCAAAACCCAATGAACATACAGTGAAGGCTCTAAACCAGAAACTAATTAGCTCACACAAAAAATATTAAATCTGTTTCACAAATTATGTAAATCATATAAAAAATGAAGTATAATACCAATGGCAAACTTTATAGTGCCAAAATGGAATAAGCTGTATGTATACCTGCCTTCAAATTAACTAAAGCAATTATACTGTAAAATCATTAGCCAAAGACATAGTTTAAAGTCAAGCTTTAATAACTTAATGCTACATGTATTTTCTAACCACAGAAAAAGCATTACATACATTTACACTTCCCACTAAATTTAGAGGAGGTTATGCTGCATTAAACCAAGCATGAAAAACTAAGTATTCAAAAAAAAAAAAAAAAAGGAATGCCAAAAATGTTTACTGAAGAAAATATGCACAAAATCAACCCATCGTTTCCTCTGGAGTTCTGTTTCCTCATAAAAACAATGCTTTATTATGCTTTTTGAAACAGTAGCACGATTATTCTAACTGCCACCATCAAAAAACCTACATAAACACCTCTCTTGAATAATGAGAAAATAAACCACAATTTCACGTGATCCTGGCAACACTGTAAAATGCCAATTATCTGGTCTCACGGCTGTGTCTCCTACGGCCAAAACTCTAATGTCTTTGCAGCCTGGGTAGGTGGAAGAAACAGCAAATCCTGGTATAAGCAGCTCTGCACCGCAAGGAGCGGTGCTACCTCCACAATCCTAAGGGAGGGGATTGGAATGTTCAATTGTTTTTTTGCAGTTGTGGAGTACTCAGAAACCCTTGTGTGGAATCCTAGTGGGATTTCCCACCTGCTCTTAGTTCTTTTAAGGCAACTTCCACGAAACTTGAGGCACTATGTAGGAATAAAGGAACTGCAAATAAGTTAAAAATAAGCAAGATTTCTTACTCTGCACAGTTAATTTGTTATTGCAATTTTCACAATGCTAGGATTTATAAAATGAAGTCTTCTGTGTCAACATGTGGGAGCACAAAATTTAGGCAAAGGGCTGTGAATCTACCTGTTACCATCCATGAGGGATGGCTCTGCTGTATCTTCATGTCGCATTCTGCAGGTGTGATTATTCAGATGCTTTGGGATGCCCTCAGCACAACCCCAAAATACTATGTGTGTGATTTATGGCTGAAAATGAGCCTCCATTTGAGATGATTGCATTTTTGGGGGTAGAAGTTAAAAGCTGAAGCACAACTGTGATGTATGTGTGTGTATGCGTTTAAAAACATTTGAAAATAAAGACTGTAGTTCAGCTTTGACAACAGCTCAGATCTTTTAAGGTTTCTTTTATCCGTTCATAGCTGTCAAATTTCTAATGGACAGAGACACTTTTTGGATGACTACAATCTTCTCTCAATTAAAAGAAAACAGCATTTTTGTACATCAACATTGAGCCTTATCTATTCTGAACTGCACAGGCTAAAATTTGGTGCTCCATACTCCTCCTGAATAGCTGGGGTAATGCACCTTCATGATATCAGAACTGAATTTAGTTCTAGGAGCAGATGTGGCTTTGATGTGTGAGACTGGAGGAAATGCTCTTCCAAAAAAGTAAGAAAGGTGAGAACTTTTCCTCTGTTTCCAGAATACTGGTTAATAAAAAAGCAATTTTCTGAACTTGTTATGTAGCTTTTAATACTAGAAATCCATTGGATGACCGATCAGCAGCAAGGTCAACTGATCAAATATGTACAACTATTTTTGTGTGTATACATACCTACAAGCAATAATCCCATCTAATCAATGCACACAGATTCCAAATTTACTAGGTACTGCTACAATACTGTTTTAAAATCACCTTCCTATAAAGAGTATAAAAACTATGAGCATATGCTGGGAAGAAGTACTTGGGATGAGGGAAAGAATGGAAAGAATCATAGAGGGAGGAAACTGGGAAAATCTAAGCCATATCTGGGCTAACCTGCAGTGAAAATTAATAACATCCATGCAGCCAACTGAGAAAGGAGGGCTGCAAGGCAGGATCAATGACTGAATCTTCTAATAAAATGCATTTGATTGGAAAAAGTATTTCCTTGCCTCAAAGTATTCTCACAGTGATCACACTACGATAGAAGTCATCTCCTAAATATCAACTGCCTCTTGATGTTGCATGACCACCTCCCTCCCTCTCTGCAAGCAGAATGTAAACATTATAGTAATTACGGTGACTGATGACATGTAAATATTTAATACAGTTTAGGTTTTGTCTTGAAAATGCATTTTAGAAAGGAAAGTAAATTAGTTTCCGGAGCTGACTTCAAAACTTGGTTATAGAGAACAAGTATAAAAAAGCTGACAGTCAAGGGGAGTCATTTTGTTCGCCTGGCACTCTGCGTTTAAGGGAAAAAATACTTGATGGTGTAAACTGCATTTCTACTTTGTCAAAATAATTCAATATTAGATCTTTGTCACCCAAACAGATGCAACAAAGCCAGTTCCCTGACAATATTTTATCTGTGTCTTTTTGACTTATTGCTTGAATCTGCACACGTGCCAAATGCCATGGCACTTGCTAACCACTTAATCTGCTTCCTTTGAAACTCATCATCAAATGCTCATTTCTGTACAGTTAATGGCAGGGTCTCTGTAATGTGTTTTCCTTTTAAAATGTAAATCCAATGTCTTGGGAAGGTGTTTTTTTGATGGTCTTTTTTTTTAATTTTGTTTTCCAAAAATAAAAAAACAAACCACAAACCTACAAAGTCTCATTCTACACTTTAAAACCACAATGTTAAGTACAGCACATTAAAGGAAAAAGATGTCACTGTTTTGAAAATTGTTTAGAAAATTATATTCCCCTTTCTACAGACTTCTAATATATCACTAATTTCTGAAAGACAAAAATTATAAGCTTTCTGTTGTTTCAGTAGCCCTAAAACCCTGTTTATCTCTGAGGAATTTATATTTTTAAGGAAAAAAAGAGAGAGAGAATGAATGAATAGGTCATGAAATAGCCTAAAAACAAACAGCAAGAAAAACATTATTTCAACTGCACTACAGCTCCAATTATTACTTACACCCCATTTTCCTGAGTTAGACTGTATCTTGATCAATGATATCCCAGCTGGTTTTAGTTGAAAAAGTTTCCATTTCCATCTCTACTGGTGCCACTGATAAAGAGGGAGAAATCCATTGCGTCTGGAGCAGAATTGAAACTCCATCGAGGGATATATATTCATATACGCATGCACAAACTGAAACCTCCAAGGAACATATATATTTATGAACCCTTGTCTGTACACGCAACATCTAGAAATACAGAAATCTGAACAGGGAAGTTAAGTGCAAGAAGCATACCAGTATTAAAAAAAAAAACTGGCAGAAAAAAAGATGGCAAATCTTACATCTCTAAATGCTGAATAAAAGATCAGTGGAAAGCAGAATCTTTTTGCAAAGTTACAGGAGAAACCCCAGCTTTACCGTTATCATTCTGTAGCATGAAATTTAATTCCCACTTCTAATTTTTCTAACAGCACCTGGTCTGCAGACACACATGCAACAATTAAAACAACAAGAAGATAACTGCATGCAAGGTGAAGCACTCTCAGGAAGTGACTGCTCAGCTGATCCTTGCACTCTCCCTTTCCCTTGTTTTATTGCCTTTCCTATTTACAGTGAACTGTGGGTGTAAAAATGCCTCTGGAAAGGGGGCAAGATGATATTCTCACTCCTCGCATCTCCCCAAATCTGGCAGAGAAAGAAGGCACCATGAAAACATAGTAGCATGATTTCAACAACCAGTTTCTCCTTCTACACAAGCTGAACGTGTGCTTGAGTCGGTGCCGATCTCTTCTGTGCTCGGAGATCGAAAGCACAGCCAGGATCCTGCAGCCTGACAGTGTGAGTGCAGCCATGACCCACAGCAGCCCCACCTCATCCAGCCAACCTGCCCAGGAGCGTGGCACCGCTCCCCACAACCGCAGACTGCTTCATCTATAAATTAGAATCACAGAATCATAGAATAACCAGGTTGGAAGAGACCCAGTGGATCATCGAGTCGAACCATTCTTATAGCATTGGTGTAGGGGAAGAAAAAATAAAACTCAAAGCAAAACTCATCTGAGGTTTTGCTTATTTTGCTTCTCTCCACTTGTATTGAAGTTTTTTTGGTGCTTGTTTCCTCTATTTCTTCCTTTTGGGGAGAAGGCAGAGGGGAAGGCTTGGCCCGTGTTTAGAAATGGTACCTAAACCATGAAAATTTCCTACCACATGCACCAAGGCTGCAAACTTGTTTTTCTAAAATGTTGCTACTGCATGTTTAAAAGACAAAACAGAGGAGCATGAAGCAAAGATTTGGCTAATAGGAGTAAGCTGTAAAGCCCAATTACTTGGACAGGGCCCTTCTCAAATTCTCATTCATCTTCAGAGCAAAGCCAGTCTGGCATGGAGGATTCAACAAGTCATATTGTAACTGGGTACTTGTGTGTTCTTAAAATAAACATTCCTTCTCTTTGCGTGGAAATGTCATCCCTTTCAATTTACATCTTTGGAAACAAAAGCCTCTGGAAAAGTATACAGAAAAAGCAAGAAAAATCTCATCCTAGTTTGCAAAACTGAAGTAAGATATACAAAGGAAATGAACCTGTGATACTATTGCTGTAACACAAACACTCCCAGTCCGCTGCCACATTTAATTCACATTACGTGCTTTTTTTAATCCTGGGTTCTTCAATTTAGCAATGATGAGCCACATTAAAAATGAAAATGAAAAATAATTGCAGAGATTGTGTTATGTTTAATGTCAAACCAATCAGTGAAACAAAGAAGGAAACAGCCTCTCTTTCTGCTAACAGACTAGTACAACTCTCTGTTGGAAGAACAGTGTGGGGAGAAATGTGGGAGAGAATCAGAGACATTCATATGATTTTCTTCAGACATTTAGCTTAGATATTCAACGCAGTTTAGTTCAGATATCCAATCATCTTCCTGGTCTCTCTGCTCAATGGCTTTATAGGAACCTTTGATTTCCATTTGTAAACACGTCAAACAACTTGGCTATCTATGTTAAACAATGTCAATATTCCCCCACACATTTAAAGAAGATCCTGAACCAAATCTTTCAAGAACATTTTTTTTTGTTTTTAAACATTTAGCCCCAAATTTCAGAGCTTAAGTCTCCCATCATATTCTATTAAACTAAAAGTTAATGAGATTATAGTCAAGTAACCACATGAAAGCTGAAAATGCACTTTGTAGCTGAAATTACTTTGTTCTAGGTTTCTTCTGAGTATATATTTCAACATAAATGCTCCTGTACAAACTGTACATCCCTGTCTCTACACCCCCAAATGTTTTGCGCTCTATGCACAGCTCTTCCATAGCCAAAACCAGATTTCCCACGCATGCAGGGTTCCCTATACCAAAAATCCATATTCATGTTACAAATAATGCATATAATTTAATTTGTGGACATTGTATAAACTATGTAGACAAATGTAAACAGCCCAAGTCTGATTCCTGCCTTTTCTGTCCCCATATTTCTACTGTATCATGTTAATCAATTTTTCCATTGGATTTTCTCATGTATAAGGAAGGGACTGACCTGCTATTGATCAGACACAGAAAAGTTTATTTGAACAAGTGATGTGAGATTTGAATGAAGGCACTGGTTACACTTGAATGCCCTCACACGTGTACAAGATTACATATTGAAATAAACCAAGTGGGGTCAAATTCTGATGCACTAAGCGCTGGAAAAAACCACACTCCCATTAAGTTGGAGGTGAAGATCTGGAAGGCTACAACTTGCTACATGAAAAGCTTGATGAAGACAGAAAAACACCCCAGGGACAGCCTGTAAACACACAATTTAGAAGGGGTGACAAACTTGCTAGAACCTGGGAGAAGCTGCTGTTTAGAGCCAAGAAGAAGAAACTACCACATGCTATCAAAATTCTCATGGAGCTGAGACTATGAGCTTAAGAATAACGAAGTGCATTCGAAGTTTTCTGTGTCTGTCCTTCAAATGAAGTCTTATGGTCTCAAAAACATATTGTGAAAGGGGATTCCCCCACCACAGTGACACATCTGCTAAGATATTTTTATCATCTCCATTATCAGAGGGCATGTACCTCCGATCCGAGTACTGTGGTGAGCAGTCACAAACCAGATCCACTATATGGGAATCTGTAGCAGCCTATTACTATAGCAACGGCCAATAACTAAGAACATCAACAAAGTTGTTTATGCATCTATTATAACTCTGATTTTGCTTGTTGGGGCTGAGACCTCTGAACAGATGACTGACAAAACAAAACAAAAAAATCACAGAATCAAAGAATGGTTTGGATTGGAAGGGATCATGAAGGCTATCTAGTCCAACTACCCTCCAGCAAGCAGGAACATTTTCAACGATATCAGGTTGCTGAGAGCACCTTCCAACCTGACCTTGAATGTTTCCAGGGATGGGGCACCTACCACCTCTGTGGGCAACCTCTTCCAGTGTTTTATCACTCTCAGCAACAAAAATAATTCTTTCCTAGTATCTAGTCTAAATTTCTCTTCTAGTTTAAAACCATTACCTTTTCTCCTACTGCTATAGGTCCTCTAAAAAGTTTTACCCATCTTTCTTATAAAGCTCCTTAGAGAAACTTAAGGCTACAAAATCTGCAAATATTATTTTTTTCATTAAAAACTCTAACAAAACATCTATTATTCCAATATTATCAAGCTCTTTAAGGTCATGTAAGAGGCCTGGAATCGGGAAATCTTAGGTGCTAATACCAGTCTGGATACTGATTTGCTACACAAATTGACCTAAGTTGCTCCAGCAGATTCTGGGACGGATACCTGGTTTTGCAGCACATATTTATTTATAAGGCTATCCAAAGAGGCCCATCATTATATTAATAAAGCACCTTCTGACACTGTTTTGCTTGAACACAAATAAATGCTGATGTCGCACACATGCTAAAGGAAGATTAATGGGCAAGCACACAATTCAGCAAACATCAAGTGCTACTGGAAAGGGTTATTGGGACCACAAGGTTGGTTTTCATCTAAAAGATGAAAACCCAATGTAACCTTCTAGGTCCACCAACAGTGCAATTCATGGGCACTGTAGTTCAGTGCCTCTTTTCTTCCCTCCTTGCCATCCTCCATACATCCAGACTTCCAACCACACCGTTTGTCTTGGTTACCAGCACAGCTTAATGAAATATCACAGTCATTTGGATGCAGAAACCAGTGTTCACCTAGGGAACCTGGGTCAGGAGGAGAAAGCACATGAGTTGATCTAGCAATGACTTCCATCCAGCTTTACAGTAGCATTACCAAATGGGAACTGGTTTCCTCTTTCAAAAGATTCTGCCGTGGTGAAAACGTCACATCTTCCAGGAAAAAAGCCAGTGTAACCTCCTTCCGTTTCCCCTCCTCTCCTTGCACACATTTTTAAACATTTTAGGCTGTTGCTGTTCTCCATGCCAGCTGCTACAAACAGGACCAACAAGCACAACTGCAAAGGAGAGAAGACAGGAAAGCACCGAAGCAGCTAAAACTCTCAATAACAACTTGGGGGCAAAAATATCCTGGTATTTATATTTTATTTTCTTCTCTTCCTCTTCTTGCATACAGTCAAAGGATATAAATGCAAGGACATCTCCTGCTTTCAGTGAGCCTCACATGATGTTGACAGTTTAGCATTTAGTTTCCTTAGGAGTGATGAGAAAAAAAAAACTATAAGTGGTCTTTGCTATCTCTGTATTTTAAAGCTGGTCAGAAAATGGTTTCCTGCAAAGAACTCTTCCCTATAAGTAAAAACCCCAACTTTTCTGGTTTACCACAGAAAGGCAGTTTTCTACAGAAAGCAAAATCCCTTTGAAGAAAAGTATCGGTGCAATTGAGAACCTCACTTCTGCTAAAGAATAGCCTGCAAAATTTTTTAACAGCTTTTACAGTTAAAACTGTAAAGAACGGTCATCGTTTACCGCCTCCTGCATTATCAAATCCTACATCTGATGCCTCATGACTGAGCTTTTCAGGGCAAAACCTGCTCCTTTGTGTGCATGCAAAGCACCCAGCAAACACTGCTTGAGTGCTAAGTAAGTTAGGAAACTAATGAAGTTATGGAAAATATGAAAATAATGAACTCTTTCAAGTGCTATTTCATATTTTTGTTATACAGAGCATCTAGTTATGTTCTAAAACTTCACCATGTAGAATGCTAAACTATTAAGCTGTTAACATTTTCTCTATAATGGAAGCAGGCTGCTTGGACTGGAAAATACACGGAACAGCCACATTCATACTAACAGTCTTTAAATCCTTACTGAAAGCTTAACCCTCTGATGAAACATCTACTGAAATGCCAATATAGAATATTACTTTCTATTTTACTGACATGCCATGAAAAAGAACCACACACTGTAATCTGATGCATCATCACCTCAGAAGCTAAACGTTGCATCAGATTTACTGAGCCAATTTAAATCTGTAGGAAACTGGAACTCTTTTATTATTATTAATATGGTTTCATTTTGATGCAAGTTTACAGTTCCACAGTGTATTTGAGGTTCCTTTGCACAGGCCAACAACAAATCCTTTGGAAGGGTGTCAATGGCAGAGAGAAGATAGTGTTTCGGTGGCTCCAGTTCCCAGGATAAGCAAAGAGGAACGGTTTAAACCAACTAGCACGCTGACTTCTTTGCTAAAACATCTCTGCTTCTCTCCCCATCTCCTCTGAGCCGTGTGGCTCCACTTGGCCACCCTTGCTGTTGTCTGGGCAATAGAAGGGATGTGCCAGCATCGAGTATAGATAATCCCGTTAGTGCTAATATTCCACCTGGATGTTCATACATGGATGAAGGCAGTGTCCCAATCTACTGCCCAATCCTTCTGTCCCAGCAAAGCCCCTGATCTTCCTTGTGCCTTTGAGGGCAACAGAGCAGAGGACCCTATTTCTAAGCTTATGTCACTGTTTCAAAGCAGTATCTATAAAATACACAGTTATCAAACACAACTCCAGTACATCTCAAGCAGAGAAAATAATTAGGTCATGCTACAAGTGTTACAAGAATAAAGGATAGAATATGGTTCTGCCCACGCACTGCTCCAACAACTGTAATCATTAAAAATATTCCTAACACTTCCCAGTCTAGTACTAAACAGCAGAAGAGGTAAAAACATCGAACTGTCCAAGAAAGTCCCTAGATGTGAGAAGACAGGCACTACTTCCAGCACCAAAGTGTTCATGAATTTGAAGGTGTCTGTTTTTACTGTATTTAACTTTGGTCCCACTGCCAGAGGATGATTTAAATACCAAAGAGTAACAAAAAAGTTATGAGATCCCATCTCACCTTGGTAACATGGATGTTACACGTGGTTTTAGGGGTGCGTGTATGTGTTTCTGTGTGTATATATGTTTTGTTTTACTTTAAAAGACTGGTTAAACCATCAGGCCATCTAGGGCAAAACCCAGTTCAAAACACCCAGTCTTCACATTCGTGGTACTGCAGCTTCCCTGCAAAATCAGCAGAGCAGAGCGAGGCCTCGGTCCTGCCTCCAGCCACTGGGCACTGCTCTGCTGTTGTATTTTAGGAAAGCAAAGCAACTTGAAAGATGTGAATTATCTTACAATTCATTGTTCAACATCCATCAGGCCAAAGTGCCCCAAGAAGTAATGGAAAAATGCAAAAACATTAAAGCAAAACAAACAGCAGCTAGGGATTGCAAACTGCTTCATGTCAAAATGAGATATGCACTGGAATCCTGACTGCAGATGCAAGCAGCAGAGCTGTGGATGGAGTGGAGAGCAGTTCTGACTTGCATGTCTCGGTCTCACCTGAGTAAGAAGGTGTCACATAACATGGATCAGTTTTCTGGAGCTTTTAGCAAAGCTAAAAGGCCAAATCTTGATCCAAAATGCAATTATCAAAGAACAAGAGAACGAAGAACACTTTGTGTTGGTAAAGGAGAAGCACAGGACCTGTGTATTCAGGCAAAATCTCATGTTCCCAAGTAATGGTGCTGACAAGCTCTATGTTCTTTGAAGCAGCCCTGGTGTCATCTCCAGACTCAGAGCAGGGCCTCAACCCAACGGTGGAAGGGAACTGGAGCAGCAGAGGACCCTTGAAATTAGAGGAAACGAGCAAAGGAGAAAAATCCACAAACTAGGTGTAAGGAGTAAGTGATGGAGTCACTGAAGTGGTTTCAGTGAAAGGTGATCACCACCTTCTCCCAGCAGCACCTTTAATCATCCTTGATGCAATTTCACTAAAGCAAATTCTATTTAATTTCATTGTGCCTGACCAAGCAATGCAATTCCTACTAGCTGGACGCTTTCTAGCCTTCATCAGGCTTTTGCAATAGCACTCATTCCCTTGAATTTATCAGTGCATTTATCACAGAGGTTCCAAAAGCGCCAGCTCCATGAGGCAGAACCTGGTGCTCAATACTTTATTTGTATTCAGCAGATCAACCTTTGCATTCTGTCCTGGTACACTGATAATTTCCCCTGTTTCCAAGAGAATTCCTACTGCCCTGTCACGTAATCACTCCCTCCTTTGATGAGCAGAGCATTTTCCCTCACATAAGCTCTGGCACCTTGTATACTTATACAGCTTTTAGCAGTCCAATCAGCCTTAGTTTTAACCCACAGGTATTTAATTTTGTTCTGCTACAAGAAGAACAAAAGTAGATTTAACATCAAATTTAACAAATTTAAAGATCTTTTTGAGGAAAAAAACCCCATATAAACAACAATCAAAAATCAATTTGAGACTCTCTAATTACATGAGATGCTTAAAAAAAGATGTATCTTGTAGCAGTGAGATTTTTACTGCCAATCTAAAGGACATTAGGCCCTCAAAAAACTGAAGAATCTTTCCCTTCCAATTGTTTCAGTACACAATCACATGTTAGCAAATCAGCAGGAGATTAAAGGTGAAAAGAGATTATAAACTAGATCCATGTGGATAGAAATAGGTAAAAGTTCTTCAAAAAAAAAAAAGAAGTTATTCATGTATTTCTCATGCATTACTCTCAAAATAGATCCGTCATCGCATCAGCTCCCCCTTTGGAAGTCAATATTTCTTAAATTTTAGGGTTTACACTTTCACCATCTGACATTTTAACAGTTGAAAATATGATCTAAGTCACATAATTCATCTCTAGCTTGGATTGAATCCAGGTCAAGGAGCTCCATATATTCAGCCCATTAGTCATGGGAATTAGAAGTATTATACAGTTGCTTTTAATTGTTAGTTCATGCTCAACCACTGCAACCCAGTCGATGATTGCAAAACTAGCTAAATTATATTCTCTATAAAACATCATCCAGACTACAAAAAACCTGTCCCAAAGCAAACTACATCTCACATGCATTAGTAAAATATAACTAGCTCCACAGTCAACGATCATGGGAAAAATGTTGATGACCAGACTCAATTGGCTGCCAGAGCAAAGCTCCAGCGCAATGCCACGTTCCACCCCAGCTCTCTTTCAAAGGAAAGTCGTTTGCAATGCTTGACTGGTCAAACACTACATTAAGTAGCAAGCACTAAAAAGTTAATTGAATGTTTGCCAGGAGACGAATGCCCCATTTTTATACTGGGTAATTAATTTCTTTGTTTTTATAAGAATTTTAAAGAGTGACCAACATGCACCCTGAGGGTAATGATCTTCATTCAAGGGAGACTTCTGACTTCTTGTGACATGGGACTTCTTTGTACTTGGAAACATTCCAAGATTACTCTCATGTAGGTGCTTGCTTTTAACATTACACAAACTCTTGTATCTATTTTACCTGAAGCACTTTTTTACTTTTGGACATCTTTCTTCAAAGAAGACCATTTCAGTACAAAGATCTCAAAAATAAATTAGCTGATAACAATATTTTAAAAGCATGATGAGAGGCACAAGTGAAGTACCTTGGGCTGGGGGCACACTGGAAGACTATGGCTGGTTGCAGTGGAGTGGCAACCTCTACTTCAAGTCATGTTCTTTAAACAAGACCTGTCCTTTCTCATCACGACAGTCTTTAAATCCTACTACACACCGTAACAGGGCTCTGGTGTTGACAGCGTGAGCTATTCATTAAGATAAATGGCAGTTTTGGGGTTTAAAAATGTTTTTTCTTAGACTACTATCAACTCTGTCAGGATTAATCGTTTTAAAGTATACTTAAACTGTCAAAACAGTTCCGTATTTAGAGTCAGAAAGGAAATAGGGACTATTAGCATCTCACAACATGTGCCAAAGCTCCAACATACCTGCAGACTTCTGGCCTACTACTGTTTTGGAATAAAAATCTGGCATGGTTTTACCATGAATATGCCTTTGCTGATAATGATGAACGTAGCTATACCTTAAATTTACATTCAGAAGCAATTGCTCCTAGACTGCTGCAATCTGTGAATAACTTCTATTGCTTCTGCAAACAAGTATTTAGTCAATCCCTCATACAAAAAGAAATATCAATAAATAAACAAGCAATATCGTGTCTCTGTCTTCAAGCCCTCCCTGTAATGACTGTAGGAAGTACTGTTGATCATCACAGAATCATTTAAGTTGAAAAAGACTTTTAAGATCATCAAGTCCAACCATAAACCTAACACTGACAAGCCCACCACTGAACCATGTCCCTAAACACCACATTATAGCTGTTATGAAAATATACTGATGATTTATGTGGAATCTAACTTCTTTAGGGTTTGCCATTAAACATGACCAGCTATCAGAATGACTGCAAACACTGAACTCTAAAATTTCTCTATGCTTTTACCTATTTTATTTAAAAGTTTGCAGTTTTTGGACTCTGATTTTTGACTGTCATCCTAATTGCTACGTCATCTAAAATTATCCCAGTTAACATGATGTTTTTATAATCAATCAATAAAAACAGAACCAGGACAGGAGACTGAAGGAGTAACAGGGTGATGACATGAGTTTAGCTGCTAACCTGGGCTACCTCCTGCAGGTCTGAACACGTCTCCACTCCAAAACAATCAACAGGCATTTGCAGGTACCTCCAACCTTCTTACTGCTATCAGTACTAGGAGATCTTTAAAGAAGTTTTTCTTTGCTGCCTAAATACCTGTAGGAGAGCAAATTTGAAATATCCACATCAGAAAAGGCAAACTGATGCAAAGGTGTTTGCTGACAAAGCACCTCACTACCGCTAGCAGGACCTTCTAACTCAGCTGGAATTGTTGGCAAGAGAAGAGGAGTCAGCAAAACAGATTCTGCTCACTCTCTAGGTTACCTGAAACTGGTTTGGGGTCCAATGACATCTTCCAGTTGTTACTCTTGGGACTGCAGTTTTCCTGCTTGAATCAAATACCCTCAGCCTTTACACTGCAGCTCCAAGTTACCCAGAAGATCTGAGCTGCACGGTACAGTGGTGTTCCACTGGTGAGACTCCAGTGATGGGCACAAAGGTTAGCATGGATATTCACGTAAGGAAGTCTGATCTTCCTGTCCTTGCTTGCATCTGGAAACATACCCCACAGTTATTTGTGTTGAAACAGTCCAGGCCTCTTTCACAGTCAGCAAACCCAGCTGGATAAGAACTTGCCTGTCATCCCAGAAGAGCAGTGGGGAGCCAGCAAGGCTTCACCAGCATCTTTATTGCTTCTTGCAGCTCACTGATAAACGCACGTCTCAGCTTGAGTGAAGACAGTACCTGCCATCCAGAAGAGCAATGCACTCCAAGCTAAAAGCACCTACAAATCAGATCTGCAGATCTTCTACACATGGATGGCAGAAGATTTCACTCAAAACGTAATTAAGACAAACTAGAAGGAAAATCTTCTCTCTTCCCAATACCAAAAGGGCAGAGAAGATGTAAACTGGAGAACTGGGTTTTTCACAGAGCAAGAAAAACCTGTACTCGGCCCTCTCACAGATCTTTGTTGACATGATGACAAATAAAAGAAAATCTAGTGTTTCGTGTGGAAGCGGAAATAGTTTTAGATTATGGGCATGCACACAAATACGTAGCAGCAGACAAAGCTATAGTGGTGAATAGAGGCTCAGTGTCCCACCAGCAGTCCTTAGTGATTGTAGACGCAGCATGACCTGAGTTGGAAGGGATGCACAAGGACCATTGAGTCCAACTCCTACCCCTACACAGAACTATCTCAAAATTTACACTATGAGTCTGAGGAAATTGTTCAAATGCTTCTTGAATGATTGTCAGGCTTGGTGTTGTGACTGTTTCCCTGGGGAGCCTGTTCCAGTGCTCCACCACCCTCTGTGTCAGCCTTTTCCTAACATTCAACTTAAACCTCTTCTGGCACATCTTGCCATTCTCTTGGGTCCTATCACTGGACACCAGAGAGAAGAGATCAGCGTCTACTCCTCCTCCTTCCCTTGTGAGGAAGCAGTAAACTGATCAGGTCTGCCCTCAGTCCCCTCTTCTCCAGGCTGAGGTGATAATTCACCTTCTTGTAACATGGCAACTGGAAGAGCTGGTGAAGCTACTGAGCTGGTGGCATCTTATGTCTGAGGTTGTAGTAAGCTGAGGTTTATACACACACTATCCTCTGCTCTAACATAAAGCACATACATTTATTAATTAAATATGAATTGCTTAAATGCAAATGCTTTCACACTAACCTTTCAAGACACTGTACTACCACGGCACAAAAATGGCATATTTGAGTTAAAGCTGATATTCCACTCACACTGGCAATTTTCCACTAACAACAAACCCAGGTCTACTAGATGCAACATTTCAAAACGCATGTAAACTATTTAGATGAATTCTTTTTATTGACAGTCCCAGGGGAATGGAGAGAAAATGATTTGTTTTACCCTCAGAGCTCAGAGCTCTCTTGGGAGGTAATTCAATTGAAATTTCACATTCAGTCTAGCCAGGCAGTGATAAACAGATGCTTAAATTAGCTGCATTACACCATAATCAAATATCTTAAGAGGGGGGGCAAAAGTTTCCAATAAACAATGGGGGTGGAGGGATCTTCCCAGTCTTTTGAGAAGGAATGTTTTTCATACCTCTCTTAAGCTCCTGCAGCAGCTATCACTCCTTCAAACACAGAAGCATCTATGCAGGGAATATACACACAAACACAACTGGCATTTCACCGAGATCTTGAGCAGATTAGGCAACCTGCACCCCCAACACTTCCTTTATCTCCCACACTTAAGAGACAATTTCTGTTATGATGCCCTGCTACACCATGCCACCTCTTCAGTGATTTTATAAAAATGTTTATCTTTTTTTTTTTGTTTAAACAAACTATTGCATAAAACACTAGTACACAAGGGATGCAGAAGAAGTAACCAGACCAGCACTGTTGTTCAGCATCTGCTGCTCAGAACCAAACACCTCCTTATGGCCCTAATGATATGTTGCACCTCCACCCATTCCTTCCACCACCCAGCCACCAGGTTCTCCTTCTCCCCCTCCTTCTTGGTCCCTTCCCACCCTGCAGCAAGAGCAAGAAAGTCCATGTCTTGCTCCTTCTCTGTCAGGAAGTAGAATTTCTCCAAAATAACTAAATGCATTGCCCATTTGGGTTACCCTTATTCCTGAGAAATGCATGGAAGGACATGAACAGCTCCTGGACAGTATTAAAAATACGAACTGTATACTGTCCAAACAACTACATTTACTAAACCAGGAAGCTAAGGGAAGTAACAGAGGGTAAAAAAACATATTTGAAGTTTTTTTACATTTTACCACTCTTTTTTGTAAAGAGGGATTTTGTGTTTAGGTCTACAGCTCCACGAGACCACAAGCGATCCCCGTTTTCACTGCAAACACTTCCTATTTCTCATGAATGTAACGTGATTTAAGCACATTCAGTGTTTTCAAAAATCAGGAGGAACACAATTATCAAGACTATAAGGAAGGTGTTCCAATAACCAAGATTTAGTTGCTGAGGAGTTTCTACTTGTAGGGGTTTGTGCTCACTTGATGTGTTGCTGCAGACTCACAGCAATCCCTTTGCATCCAATACAAACAAAATCCCCTGAAACAGAGGGTCAAGTTTGCAGAGGTCAGGCTTTCACACACCATGTGTTTTAGGGTTTTTTGTATTGTTCTTTTGAAGTTCACTGTCACTTTTTCTTGTCAGTAAGTGCTCCTTAGCCTGCACTGCCACTGAAATAATTTGCCTGCTGCAAGAGGTACACACAGGCAATATTACAAGGGAAAACAACATTTAAAATTCCAAACATCCTGGGCTTCACACAAAGGAAACCAAGAGAAATCCACTGCTTGTTATACTGAAGGTTGAAGTAAATGTTACAATAGCTAAATGTTCATATAGCCAAAAAATAAGAAATCCATGAATACATTAAACCAATGGGAGGTTCAATTTGGTTGAATCATCTTATGCATCATCACAAGTGTAAAATCCAAACCAGAAGCAAATGGTTCACAAAACTTATATTTTTCATTGGTCATTTTGCCTAATTTGGAAAGTACTAAATTTCAAGCAAACCTAAATGGTAATACTGGGGGTAATTCTTGAAAAGGCAACTGGTCTCTCCTCCAGGCCACCTACAACCTAAGTTTTTAAACTACCTTTTAACCAACCATGTGTTTAGTATGTGAGCTCTTATAACAGAGCCATTCCTGCACAGATCAGATCATATTTTAAAGCTCTATGGAGCACCACAATCTGAAAAATGAGGCTAGGAGCTTGCAGTTATTTATGGAAAGCTGGATTTTGCTGTTACCGATTTGAACATTAAGCGAGCATCAAAAACTTGTGTGCTGGATCAAATAAAACACAAAATGTTGCCTCGAGTTTTTTAGTCAACTGTAGCACATCCGTGGTAAAAACAAGCTACACATGAGACACTTAACAAGCCCTGTTGTAAGATAAACATGGCATGCCAAAACGTATTTCCCTTTAAATCGCATTACTTCCCATCACAGTAGCTCAGGCGAAGTTTTTCAGAAGCCACTGAAACGGAAAGGTAAAAGCTCCTTCCGACCAGAGGAGGCAAAATCAGGGGATGACATGTACTTCACTCCTTTCTCATGCCAAACACACCAGGAAGGATCGGAAGGATCTGCTTGGAAAACTGCAGCAGCAGCAGCGTGCGAGCCTGAGTCGGCAGCACGGGGAGCGCCAGTTCACAGGAAAAGCTTGATAGACATAACGACAGACCTAATGCTGCAGTTCAAGTTCGCCTGACCCTTAGGTTACCATCACACTGCAGGCGATGGTGTCTTTCTCTGAAACACAATGCATCAAAGTTGTTTGGGGGCTTCTTTTTTTAAGCTATAGCCAAGTTTTCAGCTTCGTTTACTCATAGGGTTAAGAATATACAGTAATTGCAGCAGATAAAAAGCAGCAAGGAAAGGGTCTTGAATCAATCTCTCCTTTGTAACTTAGATCTATGCTTTCAGAAACTATATGGACTCCAAGTTACTCATCTCCTAAAAAAATAGTAATAAAAGCCCCCCAAATACACAGCTTTCAGGCACTCAATGCTCATTAGTGTTGATGTTTCCAAATGAAACTCAGGTCTTTAAAAGTCTTCATGAATCTGAATATGGCCATGAAAACAGTAATTTAAATAAAGTAATATTTCAATTGATTCCAACATTGAGACATTTCTTAGCATTACCACCTCTTTCTGACCTTTCACTCAAGTGTGTTTTGCTTCAATGATGGAGACCAGCTATTTATTGCTGTCTTTGAAGTTATAAATGCACAGTAGCAACATCTGCTCCCAAAGAAATAAGAGGAACATTTCCCACTAATCTTACTGAGACCCAGATTTGGCCACAAGAAGTGTAATAAAAATTGCTTGAGAAAGCAGAAGACATGCAAACACATCCAGTGAAAGGGCTACAGAATCAGAGGCCCCTTCAATTACTGCATTTTCCCTTTATAGGAGGGTCAGGGAAAAATAATAATAGGTGGCTGTTAATAGCAAATAACATAATATGGCAATATAACAGGGCAGATAATTAGACTCACAAGAGCAGAACTCACTGGCTAAAGCTGTGACACAAGTACAGTTCTATAGTTTTCCTCCAAAAGACACTTCTTATTCTCCTGCAATATATTTAGTATCTACACATACAGGATAACAAACCAAACACTCTGCCAGGATACAGACTCAACATTACAGAATCCGGATTTCTGCATTCTTAAAGGACTTGGAGATCTTTGTCATTCCAGCTCCTGCTGACTCCTATTTTCATTTCTGTTAATTACCAAATTCTGAAGAACTTCGTCAGCTTCTGACTCATCCTCTACCTTGTCCTCCTCCCCCAAGCTTCATGTGACAAACCAGCGTTAGTGCTGCCTAATGATTTATCATTTTCTAATCATCAGCTCCCTGGAAAACACAGAATTATCTATATTCACACATAATATTACAAGAATTTCAATTTAAGATGTTAGCAGCTTATATATACAATATTTCAAGTGGTTCAGATCCATAGTACACTATACCTTCAATAGACTACTTCTTGAGCAAAACTACCTAACAGAGAAATATCTATATTTCTTGAGTGCAGTAAATCATCAGAAAACTGGGCAACGGGGCTGAGAATTCTCTTGTATGAGAGCCTGAAGTCTGCAAAGGTCTACCTGACAAAGCATAAAAGCAAATGCAAACATGAAATGTCATAAGCTCCATGCAAAGCTTTACAATCTTCCTTTAGCTCTCCCTTAAAAATAAAGGTTATTTTGAAAACCTCTGGTTCCTATGCTGTTGTTCATAAAATCAACTGCTTATTTAAGCAACAGCAAGTTATAATCCTAAATCATTTGTCTCCAGACATGCAGCTATTTTTATAAACTTCATATTATTTACAGTTCTATTTGGTTTTCCTAAATTTTCCAAAGCTGGGTAACATACCTTTTAAATCAACCATACTTAGTTTCATGTCAATTAAATATAAGCAGCCCTGAAATTAATAGCTGAGAGCACAAACCCCTTTACTCCTACTACCCTACGGCTGTTGTAACCACCCTCAAATGGAAGAGATGAAAGTTTCTCCTTCACCATCACATTTCTACCTTGTTTCTCCCTGCTTTTTAATTTTAGAGTATCAGAAGTTGTCCTGTCTACTCAAGCAGTATCAGCACATTAATTTTCACAAACGCATGACCCAACAGGCACTTTAACAATCTTGTATTTCTTTTACCTGTAACCGCTACCAGCATGCTTTTGAAGATTAAAATCAACCGTAAAAGAGAAAAAATACAATGCAATTTATTTGTATATACCATCCACATGACAACGTACCTCCTTCGTCTAATCGACTCCAGGGGCAAAAAAAAAAAGGAGGTCAGGAGGTGAGATCTGAAGAGAGGATGGAGCTCAGTGGGATGGAGGAGAGCAGAAAGCTCCCTAGACTGAGGCAACACAAGTGAGATCCTGTGGAACCACAGGAAGGGGAAAAGGAGAGACTAGAGGTCAGATCCTGGTGTTTTTGCACATCAAAATCAAGCCAAGGCTGGTATTTTGCACAACCAGTCTCAGGCTGCAGTCCCAGGACACCAGAGTAGAGGTATGGATTTGAACAAGGCATGGTGCTGTGTGAGGGGAGCAGAACACATTGGGATCTCCCAAGCCTTGCCATGAAGGGGTACGCAGTCGGGCAGGGGAAAGCGCTTTCTGCAGAGAGAGCACAAAATGGAAAAGAAAGCAAACAAGGGCTTGAAATAGAGAAAACGAAACAGAAGAGTAGTTTGGCTTTTGCTTTCTGGTTTCATAAATCCTTACTAGCAGAAGAGAAATCAGATGGAACAATGCATAAATAAAGTATGAGGTGAGTTTTAACCATTTTTTAGGGCAGGGAGGAGGAAAGCTAAACAGACTGTACCTCTCCACCCTCATTGAGATGCAAACCACACAAAGGCGAAAAACTCATCTTGATGCACTGGTAGTTACGCATGTAAATTCCAGCACAGGGAGCAAGATAAGCCCAAAGAATGCAGTTTCTCTCACCAGAAAGATTCAACTTTGTGTGTAATGCTGCAGTCTAACCACTGTAACCATCAGGACGACTCTGTTTAATATCAATAAAGTGAGCAATGTCTTCACCTCATGCTAAACAAGCAGAAAACCCAGAGCAACCGATTCCCATAACCTAGAAACACCCATACGTGAAACGGCATCCAACTTCACTTCAATACAAAAAAAACCCCACTTCTTTCCACTTCAGTCTCTTCTTTCGTAAGCAGAGCAGCAGCAAGGAGTCTGAAATGAGAGCCCACCTGTGCAGCGCAACGTGAACCTGAAGTCTCCTCTCCCAGTGGAAAAATACAGTTTTATTTTAATAAGACAGGTCTGTGACGTGCCCTTGCAGGATTTCTGTCTGATAACACTGACAGTACCACTTTGCAACATCTTTCTCTTTTCTCTGCCTCATCTCTGGCTAATTTGGGGTTTTTTTTAGTTATTCTGGCAGCTGTAGAACATACAAATCTTCACCCAGCAGAACACTAGTTCAGTTATCTAGATGCAAAATTTCTTATTTTAACTATTAACAGCAATTACGAAGCGTTTCTTTTGAAAACCCATAATTAGGGATGACAGACAAACAGTGGATGTGGCAGAAAAAGATAGTACCAGTCCTTTGATAGTACAAAGGAAACCCACCAAGGCAGCGTGATAGTACTAGTTTCATTCCTTTTGGAGTTCATCAGTTGTGAGTGATTGAATTCTGCCTTGTGACTGATAAATGCATATTTTGATTTGTTTCCCCTTGAAAGCCAAGTACTCTTTTATTGGCAGGCTGATTAAAGCTGAATTAAAATGTTCTCTGAGGAAAGAGGTGAAAACTTGTCACCTTTTCTGCAATGCTCTTTTTTCCCCCCTTTAGTAGATAAGGGTTTTTCTGAGTCACAGACATTGGATACTTGGGGGTAAATTAACCAAACTAGTCATGTTTTAAAAGGGCAATTGTTCTAGTTTTAAAGCTGCCATTTTCTGAATATTTGATTAGGGCTGCGTTACAAAAGATAACTTTTGCAAACATCTGCTTCACCCCCCCTTATTAATTTTACATTAGATTTCGACTCTGTTTCAGCAAACCCCGTGGTGAGTCCCTCCTCTATAGAGGCTTCCTTACTGCAGGGATCTCTGCAGGATTTCAGCGCGGCAGAGTTCAGCCACATCAGCAAACAGGCAGCCAGAAACCTCAGGCCCCGAGCCGAAGTGCAGCTAAGCTTGAAAGTAATACAAATATTTAAAGACAGCACAGAGAAGCAATAAAAAGCAGGGAAAAAAATTTCAATGAAGCATTTACATGACATAAAGCTACCAGAGTAAAATAAATGTGGCCCTCGTGAATTTGCTGTACCAGAAGTTTACGCTTCCCTCAATTTAAAATTTTCAAATAAAGAGACTAAGTACAAAGCCCTGGAGAGAAAAATAGTAGAAAGTAATATAATTATGAGAGCAACATCAGCCATTGCCAGTGATATTGTTATTCGCCATCAAGGAAGCAATAACTTTGATGAATAATCCCCTTAATGAACACCAAGATGGGGTTCTGCCTCCCTAATTAAATTAAATTAAAAGTGTCAGGTATCAAACCTCCGTGGTAAAGACGAAGAGAAGCCACACAGCAGCTTCCGAACACGGTATTATCATCCTGATTTTGAATTTCAAAGTATTAAAAATACAAGAAGCAATCTTTGGTTGCTCCAGAGCGAGAAGGGGTAGAAAAACATACCTCCAGAAGACAACAACAGGGTATTACTAAAAGACCCTAAAGTAGGTAACTGTGGCAAAGGTAGAAACTTTCTCCCTAACTTAGTCCTTATGGCTGCACTGCATGGTTTGAAAGATCAACCACAAAAAAACAGAGAAAGCAAAATGAGTTTGAGCGAGCCGTGCAAGTCTTATCGACAAATTATCTTTACCAGATATAAGTCAGGTCTTCAGTATTACATAGGTAGGATTTTTGGTGGGTTAATTTTCTTACTCTCTATCTGATGCAACAGAAAAACACAAAGCCTGAAGGAAAATAATCCCTATAATTTGCATTTTTAAATGCCCCTACATAAAATACGTATTTAAGTAGATGCATCATAATGGCTGGAATTATTAAGTTACATAAGTATTTAGAAAGATTATGAAATACTTATTGATTTAACTGCATAAATATGTACCTAGGGAAATTTATATCACAAATGAAACTGTCCTAAGCCGCTCTGTCAAAGCCAAAACAAAGACAATTATCTTGTCAATAAAAAAATGGAAGGTAAAATTCCAAAAACCTATTAGAGTGCTAAAAATAGAGCAAATTTATAATCACAACAGGTAACTTGGGGATAAGCCTCATAAATCCCTATACAGACACCCAAGTGAATGGAAAATAAACACTCACTTTGATTGTGTCCTAAGAATCCGTTAGGATCTGGGGGTGAGGAGCTTAAAGTTCCATTACAAATAAACCTCATAAAGTCATAGATTTTTTATTTTTCAAAAGTATATAACTCTATCATTGCATAGGCCCTCTTATAAACAACCATTTAGGGCGCCAATATCACATACTGACAGAGTCTTACGAGCTTTAAAAATTCATTAGGATCTTGGCAATAAATATTGCCAATGTATTTTACTGTAACTGTATCGATCCTAATGCACTTGACTTATCTATGGAGATAAAACTTATCTTGACCTTGTCGAATACAAACAGTCTGGACTAAAAACCTGCGATAGCCTCTCATGGGGAAAACATACAACAGATAACAGCTACAGAGATGATACAGGAGCAGTACATCAGTATTAATGTTTCAGATGAAACAAGAATTTGTTTGAATATTAGCCTACCAAGCAGATGTAAGGAGACACTAATAAACGGGAAACAATATGAAAGAAAGCTTTAAAGAACAAACCCGTACATTTAATTAGAGTCTTCTTGGGGACAGTATTAGTTCCCTTAGAAAATACCTAATGCCGCATCGTTACAACCCACTGCACAGCAACAGTACTGAGGCTGCTTCTTTTTTGTTTTTAGAGGCAACTGTCTCTCTTTGTGAAAAAAAAAAAAGCCAGTTGCATTGCACTGCACTGATAAAAAAGCAACGCAACCAACTTTTGCCTTTGTTATTTAAAGTTGCCGTTTCCAGCTGCAATCCTAGCGGCGACTTTAGACGGTGGCATTGGCCTTGAGAAACGAATCCCGCTGCACGCAGCCGAACAGCCTACGGACAGATCCTGCAGAGTGTGGGGCCCTCACTTCCTAAAGATCCTACAAGACTGTGAAAGCACAAGGTCCGTGACAGGATCAGGCCCTGACCCCAGGATTTGCCATGGAAGACCCAGAAGCAAGGAGCCGTACTGATCTGCACCGTATGCTTTCATTTCCAACTCCTTGGTGCTCCTTTCCTCGCAAACCTCACGACTGTGTTCAGCTGACGATAACTTGAACATTTTCAACTACCAAAAAATCCCCCTCGATTCCCTACTATTTCTAAGGCAACAGAGATTTTTAGAGAAGATGTCTTTTGTGGCTGATTTTTAAATGAACGCGTGAGTATCCTGCCAGCCAGCGGCAAAGGGTATCCTTCGATCTTCAATGCAAACTTCTTTGGGTTGTTAGCGTAACTCAACCAGTTAAAGACAAAGAGTCACTTTCTGAAAGAAAACTAGAGCATGTGTTTTGTAATTAATTCTGTGCGTATTTGCCAATTTAAAAGCCAAACACACCAGGATATTAATAGGCTTCCATCTTCCAAATATCTTCTCTTTACAACCAGTAAGAGCATGCCACTGTACTGTTAACATTAAGATTTAATATGTCCAGTATCTCAGAAAATTATTTGTTTCTGACATGATGTTTTCTAGCTGGTCTTCATAAATTAGAAAAAAATTAGGATGTTTACAGGTATTTCAACAAGCAAACTATTTCTAGGTCACAGTAATTACTTTGCATTTGCAATTAATGAAAAATAACTATGCCTGATCACTCTGTAATTAATATTTCAATATGCTAAACAGCAGCAGTACAGTACAACTTCTCGCAAAGATACAGGGAAAAACAAATTAAAGAGGGGAAAAACTGCCAAATAGAATCAATAGGTTTCCCACATAATTAAATATTAGGGATTTGCGCATATATTTTTAACAACCTGCAAGTACTGACAACCCAACAATATTATAATACACATTTGGGTACAAAGGTAAAATTATTATGGTGCATTAATTCTGCTGTTTCCTGAGCCACGAGCAGGAATTTTAAAGGTTTCCCATTTAGTCCGAGCAACTAAATGAAACTAACTACATACTTCTATATTTCCACCTTTAAATATTGCTTAGCTTTGAGAGATAGCAATAAAACTTTCTACGTTTTGATAGACAATGGTATTTTGCATTGACCAAAGGCAAATAGAGACAAAAATAATACTATCCACAGCAGTGGCACAAAGAATAAGGCTCCATTGCTAATTATACAGGGAACTGAATTTAATTACATGGAGAACATTAAACACTTTCCAAAATAAAAAAAAAAAAAATACCAAGAAAAGCTGGAGATGAGTCTTCCAAGCGCCTTTAATGTTCCAACAGTGCCCTCTGCTGAGGTATCAAAATAATGCCGGATTATTGTATGGACACCAAACAGGGCATAAAACCAGGTATTGGTATTTAGGGATCGTTTCTGCTTAAAACGAGGCACCCTCCCAAAACAGATAGGGGACAACTTTCCATGGGATGAACAGGCGACTGTGGCATTGTGGGAGGTGTGTGTTTTTCAGTAAGATTACAACTCACCTTTTAGAAAACAGTCGTAGTTCAAAAAAAAGCTGAAAAAGCAGCGACCGAGGGTCTGAATCGTTTAGTTCTCACTCACAGGATCCATCCAACGTGGATTTTCCCTAAGACTGCACTGCTTAGGATCCCGTATTAAAGCTCTGCTTTTCTTAAGATCCAACTTAGCTTGCTTATGCGTTACCACAGATACAACTAGACTTTTGTTTGAAGGCAAACAGGCTATGAAATAATTGAAATGAAGTTTTAAAAAATCAGATGCATTACTTAATGCATTTTAATAAGAAAACTGATTTATTTTTTTTTTAATATTCTGGATGGTAACCACCCCTGAAACACTGTTCTACGGTTCCTGACAATAAACCAGTGAAGTAAACACCATCTGAAGCACTGAGGAGAGGCTGGATGACATTCTTGAAAATTATAGTCTCAGATAGCTGGATGGGAAAAGGAAGGGGGAAACAGAAGTAGGAGGCAAAGAATCTTAGCACAACCAAACAAGTGTAGCACAGAAATTGCTGATAGCTCTTTCACTCTTTCTTTTTTCTTAGTGGAAAAAACCAAACCCTCACCGAGTGACACCCCTCTACCATTACAACTGCAAATTTAGAAGAAACAAATAAAGGTAAACTCTTCCTGAGAGAGTGGATTTTCAGTCTGGTTTCAGTGCAATCATTCTGATGTGTTTGGGGGAACTATTTCAGCAGCACAATTTCATAGTTATAAAAGGAAAGGTTCTCAGGACCGAGCCCTTGCAGACATGAGGTGAGCAGACCCTCCCTTGCATGCCTTGGCTTTCCTACCTTAATCAGGGAGAAGAAAAGGAGTAAAGGAAGACTAAAAGGAGATCCCACTTTTGTATTTTTGTATTATTTGCTTTGACCAAAGATTTCAGAATCACAACTAATACAAACAAACCACAGTTTTTAAAGTCTGAGCATCGCCTTCTCCCCAAATTCACAGGTTATTCAAAAGCTCTTTAACACTTAACTCAGAAATAATTTTTGTCACCTGCAGAAAACTACAACCACAAGCACCCAGATATTTTAGATTCTATCGTAGCCATAACATTTAGATAAGAGCAAATGACATGCTCTCTGGGTATGCAGAGGAACAAGGTGAAGAGCGTTAAAGGGGCAAACACATAGGACTCCTCTTTCCACTTTAGTGACACCTTTTTGAAAACTGGAGGTAAATAGTGATCCTCCTGCTTTCATTTTAATATTAGTAACATGCACTCCACCCTATTCTTGAGAAATAATACATTTATGTGGTTTTAAATTAGAACATTCAGTGTAAAATACAAATGCAGGCTGACAGTCCAGAAGTGATTTTTTTGCACACACCATAGATTACAGGAACTTTTCCACCAACTCTCAAGCCTCCTAAGAGGTAACTGTCTATCATAAGTTCATCTAAATGGTGACGCTGGAGAACGAGAGCGATATGCTCACTCAGGCTTTGATATGGACAGTCTTCTGTGATGGTTATCAAGCACGAAGGTAAGAAATCAGGATGCTAACACTATGTATAAACCTTCAGGGCTGGGAATACCTAGAGGTGCTGCTAATTTCAAAGAATGATATGAGTTCTTAGCAATCCCGACAGTCTTTTTATTTACTACGTACTGTTATCAGCCCTGGGCTTTCCACATTCAGATCTCTCTCCCCTTTGTCTCTGTTTCGCACTAGCAAAGCTGTGATACTTTTGGTTAACTGCGTCCTGAAAAATTAGTTGCTTAAACACACTAGAATAGAAAAGGTTGAAATAAAAGCAAGCCTGGCTGAAGAGCCTGGCACTCGTCTCCACACATGACTTATTTAATTTTTAAATCTATGTTGTGAGTCTAATTCTCGCAGGTCTGTCCTGCCCCCTCCCCACAGCAGGTAAGCCTCCACTGGACACATATTTAAACTCCTCCACGCTAAAAGTTAAATGGAAGTGTCAAAATTACTTGAAGCCACATCAGTGCAGCAACAACAAAATAAAAGCATCTTAATAATGCATATCAAGGATGTGTAATATTACTGTAAGTTCAAGCTAGACAAAAATATTCAAAAACTTGCTTACTCAAAATGCTATGCAAATGATGGAAGCTTTATTGCTACTGTTGAATGCTAAAGGTATATTTGCAGTTTGTTTAAATCTGTAGCCTTAATGCAGTATTTTAATACGTGGTTTGCTTTTTGCCCTTCTGAAAGGAGTGTTAGTTTTTCAGGACAATTGTACAATCTAAAATCTCAACCCATTGTCTTCCAGTTGTTTAAAACAAGTATAGCCAAAAGTGATTAACTGGATTAAATTATTCCTTTTCATTCCCCAAAAGGAGACTTTTAAATTCAGTGTGCATTTCTAAGAAAATCTAACACACTGTGATTCACAAAAGTTCTTTGCATAAATTGATCTCCTTGTAAAGAAAACTTAAAACATCATCTTCTGAATAATCACAATAACAAAAAATCATGAGAGGTTTGACAGTTCAGTGTACAAAATGCCACATAGATGCAGCAAGCAAATAAAGGCAAAAAGCATTTTTTCCCTCTAAGAATTAAATTGTGTCGTTTTAAAGAGACATGACAGCTAAAAATGAGAAGATCAGTCCACTTTCTTTTCCTACAGCAGATTTAAGTAGGTTAGAGTAATCAGAACAGTGGACTAATAATAGGGCCTAGATACACCTAATTTACTATAGACCTATCTGTTCAATCATCTGAAAATCCAGATTTTCAGGAATTCTTAGTTTAGGTGCCACTGAAGGACACATCAGCCACCAGAATTCATTTGCCACTTGGGGTTTTAAGCACTTACAACTTTCTAGTTTCCCCTGATTTTCGAGATCCATCTCAAAAGACACCAGGCTCCTAGTTCTTTCCTTCCTCCAATACCTTCTGCCAGTCACTACATAAGGAGAAAACAAAGGCTGGAGCAAGCAGATAGGAGGAAAGGCAACGCAGAGTAATGCAGGACTGCCTGCCTGCCTCCAGCCGAGCAGTGCTGTTGCCCAAACAGCAAAGCCATCTGTGCAAATGGCAAGTTTTTTATAGAATAAGGGAGCACAGTTCAGGAAGTCCTTTTTTATCCCAAACAGAGATTTTTAATCTTTTTTGTTTTTAACCTCCTTGCAAGCAATCTGTCCACAGTTTCATGTGGAAAGGCAAAGTGGATGGGCAGACGTCAAAGCAAGCTAAAAATTGAGAGTGTAGACCCATCTCTCTCTGCATGCCCAGCACACTTGATTTCACCGAGGGCACAGATTTCACAGCACACAAAAATAACTTTACAAAGTAGCCTCCCCTGAATCACAAAAATCTTGGCTTCTGCCCTAAAAGCATTTCTTTAGCACTTGGTCAGGAGATGTTTAGCTCTTGGCTCAATGAAAATGGGAAATGCCTTAGTTTCTGTGTGCTAAGCTGTCACAATATATGGCCTGTTACCAATAGCTGGAATATGTGTTGCAGCTTTTGTGATTACTATTTATTATGAAGGTGAATTCAGGCTGAACTATGCACAGCAGAATTTTTTTCCAAGAGTAAACTTATAGTTTTATCACAGATTCATGCATTGCCTCCAATTAATTTTTTTCAGTTACATTCCCATAACGTGAAAATTAGCAGGAGTGTATTAGACCTGATCTTGCAGACAGCTTTCTACCTTCATTTAACAAATACAAGAAATGCCCTCCAAAACAACACATCACTAACAAAGTATTAAATGGAGAACATTTTTCCCCACAGATCGCTCCTGTCAAAGTTTTGATAAGAATGGTTAGACTCGATGATCCGGTGGGTCTCTTCCAACCTGGTGATTCTGTGATTCTATGATAATGGAGTTAGTGCATTTAAGCTTCTGTTGGTAAGGGGAACATATTTTTTGCGTGCATACATTGGCCCAAATTGATGTTTTAAGTTGGGCAATTCAAAAATTATCCAAATGCACAGAAATCTGATCTCTCTCTCTCTCCCTCTTAGAAAAAAAGTCAGCCCAAACCAGGAAACCTAATGAAAAGGGACAAGAACATTGCATTATTTCCAACTTAAATTGTTAGCTAAATTCAGGAAGGACTATAATGCCAAAAATTCTCATTTTGGTGTATAAATGATTTGTATATGTAGAAGACTCCTGTCAAATAATGATGGCTGACAAGTAAATCAAAATAGCCTGGTTCTGCTCTGAAAGGTTTCTAAAAGATTCAGAAAAAAATTCTGAAATTTGAAAAGACTAAGCAGAATTATCAAAACCATAAAGAAATAGTTTGAAGAGGGGAAATGAAATGTGACTGTGACAACTACATTGATATCTACAGGGAACAGCTTTACCTTTTTGGTAACTTTAGCTTATTATTGTATTTGTTCCTTTAGATTTCTACACAAGCCTAAGAAATGCTGTTAATAATACAATCACCTGATTAGACTGACCTATTCATAGGACAGCTGCTCTGTACAAGTACAGAGAACAGCAGACCAGCAAGATGCTTAGTAAGGTCATGGACACCAGTAGCAGAAGCGAGCCTTGATGGTCACTTCCAGCCTTCTGCGCTCTTGCTCACTGTACAACCTGAGCTTTAGAAAGCTCATTTAGGCTTTCAGCAAGGTGATCAAGTAGGCTGCTCCACTAGCAAAATAATTCATTTTTTAATTCCTTTTTTTACATCTGCACAAAGTTTGTTCTTAAAAACTAAGCCAGCTGTTCATTAAAAAAAAAAGAAGGAATCATTTGCAACCTTAACAGACTGACATACTTCCAGTAAAAATGAACTTTGCACAGTTTCAATCATTCCTCTTTGTTACTTCTGTTCTATGTACCGTCAATATCTCGCATCAGGCTTTACCTGTAAGGAAACTGATGACAGTCTTACTGAAAGTTAGGATAAAGTGTACATAAGCCAAGACAAGGACTTTTATTAGGCAAAAATAATTGGATATAATAGTAAATAAATTTGCAGTTAGGACTGATGCAACAGTGTCAAGATACGTGTTAGAACATTTTTCAACATCACGGAGATATAAGCATTCAAACCACTGAGATATGTTAGATAAGGAATGCAGCAGGCATCAAGTTTGGCTCTATCACCAACTACACAAATTAACCCTCAGTCTCCTGCACTGTCCAACTATGCATGGAAACTCTTGTGCCTTTTCAGAAGAATACAAACTGGGAAATAAAAGGAGATTCTAGTAAGAAGACGGAAATTTGCTTTATTTTTGTCCTTTACTAAGAGCTCTAGAAAACACCACCTGTCTGTAAGGGTGGCCACGGGTTACAGCCACATCACAGCTGGTCCCAAGCATAAACCCAGGGCAAGGTTCCAGGAAGGCAAATAAGGATAGAAATAAAAATTCCAAAAGCTTTAAGATTCTCTCTCTCTCTCTGCCTCTTTCTCTCTGCATTTTATGCTGACTTTTCCTGAACTTCTTGGGCAGCTTCCATTTTCAGCTGCTTCTGCTTACTTAATATCATCACATTTCTGTAATAAAACTCGTATAGAAGAAAAACTTTCTTAGTGGTGCAGAACCACCATACTGTATTTCTGTTTGGGCTTTTTTCTTTTCATTCTGAGCAGCCTCAGACTGTAATCATCACTATGGAATTCCGGAATTATAAACACTTGGTAAGTACTAATCTTGGGCATTCTGAACCCAAGCAACATGTACATAGCAGGCAACATTGTTTTAATACTGAATGGAGAGCATCTGGTCCATTTTGTCTTACTGCTCAAGAAAATTCATGTCTCAAACTATTGTGCTGTCTCTATCAGGAGTTCACTAATTACTAAAGCTGCCTGTTATTACATGTATCTAATTAATATTATCAGTAAGTCCAGAATATACACATACTTCAAAAGACTGACCCTAACAACTACCACTTCAACCCACAACAGAATTACGACGTATCAAGAAAAAAAACCCACTTACAAGATTAGACAGAAAAAAAAAGAAAAAAGATAACTTGATCAATTTTCAGATTCTTCTGAAAGAACTACAAAAATAATAGATAACTGGAAACTATAATAGATGCTTTAAAGTTCGATAGCTGACAGTATCACAAAATCTTACTTGAAAAGTCTTGGACAAAAAATTAAACATGCAGAAAGAATGCAGACAAGCGGTAATGAGGAAGTGGAGAAAGCTATCTAGTTAGGAACCAAAAGAACATAATTTAGGCTTACTCTTATAGCAGCACATTCTAAAAACAAGGATAATTCCACTCAATGAAATTTATCAGAAAGTATGGTAATGAAAGTGTGGCACAAACGCTCATGGAAAACTACAGCTATGAGAAATATATGCATAAATAAACTATTACGCTTCGAACAATGTAAGTTGATCTCAGCATGCACAGGAAAAATATTTAATGCATTTCCAGAAACCTGTTAATTAGGAAGAGAAGTACGCAATATTTAGGAGTGGTAACTACTCATAAGAGGAACAACTCACAGAGAGAAAAGGCACAGCAGATTTGGCCATGGCATTTAGGTCAGTCTTAGTATTACAAGACCCACCCTATTGCATAGAAACAGTATGAAGCTGTACATCAAAACCATGTTCCAGCTGGGGAAACTGCACATAAATAGAAGAGGCTTAGGAAAATTGAAAATTCCAGAATGCTGGAAAGACTGACCTGTGAGAAACAGAATTAATTGCTAAAGATGCAGGTTTAGCAAAGCAATATATGTGTAAAGTTGAAATGGGGGAAAAAGAGTAAACAAGGTTTGCAAAAACACGAGCTAATGGAGAAATCCAAAACTCATGCAGCTCTCCGGCTCTTTAGACCCTTTTAGTAACAAACAGGCGCATAGAGACATGCTTTCTTTTGCATTAAGAGTGAAGCGCATTTAATAAAAAGACTGTGAGATACTATCTGATAGCTCCATTGAATCTATTTTATCTCCCTGAATGGTTTAAATATAGCAAATTGATAGTGACATGATGGTGAAGGCTACAATGCTATTTCCATTTTAAATCATGCCTCAGACATTTGTAATTCTCAGGGGAGAAAAAAACCCAACAACTTTATCTATTAAAAACACAACATCTTATGCATGGATTCCACTTATGAGCTGAATGTCTATGAAAAAGTTGCTTCAAGACTTTAGCTATTTGAGTTCACAAAATATTTCCTTCCACGTTCCTCTTCTATTAGCAATAGGCAGCTAAAATATCAAAAAAAGTTTGAAATCAAAGTTTATTGAATACATTACTGCAGAGAATAACTAGAGCTTTTGTTGCATGTGAAGAAGTGTTTAAAAACAGCAGAACTTGCAGCTGTCTGAAAACTACATGTTTAATAGCCTTAAGTCATAACTTCTCTCAATTTGAGGCTTGGAACAATGCTGTAAAATTTTTGCACCTGTGGTATCTGAAGGGAGAAGAATGATATCAACCTTTTGGGTTTTCACACCTTGGGATTTTCTAGCTATTATTAAGCTTACTGTGCTTTCAAGTTGGAAATTTCTCTGAAAACAGTGCAACCTATGCATTTCTGAAGTGATTGGCAAAATAGTACTGTTAACACACTGATGCAGTCAGTGTAGAAGTCTGAACCAATATGACTATTGGATTCGCATTAAGCAGCAAATGAGATTCGATAACTATGGTGAAAAACTACAGCTGCGTTATTTGAAAACATCTGATCTCATCTGATTGGGTTTTAAGAGGGAAGAGGAAAATATCTAACCTTTCAGGATATCTAGAAGACTGATGGAAGAGAAAAAACGGTGGAACACATATTTTTTTATACAACTGGCTCATTCGTAGACTCCAAACATTAACCAAGGTCTGCAGAAATGTTTTGCAGGAAGAAAGGGCATCTCAGAACCAGTTTAGACTTGAGAGAGGTGTACCGGTGTCCAAATCTTGCTTTGCTAGTAGAGCTGGTCCAGTTTTTCAACATGGTACTCCACCTGGACTGCTGTATCCTGCTTCTCAGCAGGGATTCCTGCTCTCGCTTAGATGGATCCATCAAGGAACATCAAGCAAAAAGATGTGGATGTAGTCTCTGAAAACAGAAGTCCTTCGAGCAAACATCATTACATGGGTGCATGGTACAAAGGTATCGTGTAAGGTCTTTCAGTGCTCCCAATCCAGGGCACCCACCTGAACTAAAGTTCAGCTTCTCAAGCATAACTGGGCTCAAGCACTGGCTCAAAACTGGGCTCAACTTCTCAAGCATAACTGAGATTCTTCTCGACAGTATAAACTGACCCGATAGAAGTGTCCTGCTAATATGGCTCTGCTAACACTCCAATAGACCTTAGGCACATATCTCAAGTCCTGGCTTATCTTTCACATCACACACCAAAACTTCCCTTTGCTGAGTTATACACCAGAACTATGCTACTGCAACAAGTTTGTGAGAAGTGTTTGGCTGCCTCCAAGTTGTCATCACCCTTCCCCCAACACCACCATGTCCTTGGCACCACAAATTAATGAGGGTGCAACTGGAGACAGGCTGTGGTGCTCTGCTTTTCCCAGAGCTGCAACAGTAATGGTGATGATGCTATCGATGATGCCGTTGCTTGATGTGCCCTGACAGCTCTTGTTCAACTCAACCGCAGAACATGCTCTTCGCTAGCTTTGATAGTGCTTTAGTTGCTTTCCCTTTCCCCCAAACTCTACAACTGCTAGAGCCAGACCACTTTGGTGTCTCTGTTTTTTTTGTCTCCCAAGGACAAGAGATTGCTAGGAGAAAAACATCCGACCTTACGCTCCAAACTGTGCCAGGCGTATTATCCACTAAGCTCTTGTTCTTTCGTAGAGATTACTGCATAGTAACTACTAATACAACCTCCAAGAAGATATAAGACAACTGCAGTTATCTCATCTCCACTGCTCAGATTGGCTTGAAACATTTAATTTTCCATGCATGTGCTCACCTGGCTCCTCTCAGCTTCCCTCCTGCAGTTTCCATTCTGAAAGCCAGAATGTGGTGTACAAGCAATCACTCTCTCTGGATATATGCTCCTTTGTTTGGTTTTTGAATAAGACAAGGGGTGGTGGTAGAAGGAGCCAGCAAGCATTTTCAAGTTAACTTAGAAATAAAAAAATTTAAGTAACTGCAGGAAACATTAATACCAGTCTTTTAGCAATGCTAATTTTTTTTAAATTGCAAATTTTATCACAGCACTTGAGGTATTCCACTTGTGCAATGCATTTTTAGCCACATAACATGTAGCAATACAAGTCGCTATATGGACTCAATTAAAGAAAGTCTTGATTTTTTTGTATTATTTCCTTTGCCATATGTAGCTAGATTAGACTGCTGCTCTTTTAAGAAGACATATTTTACTATGAATGCTGTAAATAAGATACGCACATAAAAGATAACATAAAAACTTGAGAAAAATCACTTGGGGTTGTCAGAATAAAAGTTTCAGCTTTGATACAAAGGCTAGATAGTGATATAACTCAAAGGTAGGTGTGATGTAACTCAATAGAGATCACTAACATTACAGAAACATAAATCCTTGACAAGTACAGCATTTACAATGCTCTCAAATAGAAGTAGAGGGGGGAAAAAGATGTTGAAAATCTTCACTTCTGTGTCTAACTCTCCTTACATTAAATCAGAAGGTGTCACAACAGAACAGTTAAGATGCCGCATCCTGCAACAGGAGGGAATGAGGTTGAGTGTTGCTCCAGCTTTCTGCCAAATGTCATTGATTGTCAACCCTGTTGTAATTAGGAATCTGGCTCTTCGCATGAGGAAGCAATAGTTTTCTCTGCGCAGTTTCTTATGGAAACTGAATTGCTTAAACATGTTCACGTACCACACTACCTACAATCAAGAGGGATTCTGGGTTTAACAAAGCTGTGGTTCATTAAAATGAAAACATTCAGGCTCCTGTTTTAATGCTAGAGAAAGAAACGAACTCTTATTCAGAAAAAGAATGGCACTAATGCAGCTCTGGTTGTTCAAAAAGCAACCCAGACCTTTGCAGGACGCCGGGACACTAAATTCACCTAAGGAAACAAAGTCACCTAATTCTGGAGAATGGTGTTTAGCACGTTATCTGATAGCTCTCGTGTTCACTCTGTGTTAATATGATACTAAGTGGACACGACTTCTTGACGGGAACTCTCACTCAAGCTTGCTTATTCCCTCATCTAGCTGCCCTCTCATAAAAGATTATCTGGGAAAGCAAAACTTACAGCAATTAAGGGAAAGACACTGCAAAACTGGGCATTTAGAAGTTGCAGTAATTCCAAGTAGTTTGAACTGCAGTCAACTCAGAGTCATCTTTGTGACCACCAAAAGAAAGCAGTTTTTTAAACCACATCTGAGCTTTTCTTCATACAACCAGCATCTCAAGCCTTTCCCTTGAGATGCTACCAATACATTTAATCATTTCTAAACAACATTAGAAGGTAATAACAGCTTAATGCAAAGATGTGCTGCACTGAGAACAGATCTAAAACAATTACACTGTAGCAGAGACTTCCTCTGCTGCTTAACAGCACAGAATGAAAACATTTTCATTTATTTTCACTTAAAAAGAAAGTCAGAGTCCTGTGACTGCATTGATAGGAATGATGTACACATACTACTGGGCGTAATGCCTTGAAATAAGGAAAAAGGAGCTGGTTCTTTCAGATGGAGTGGCGGTGCACAGAAGTCTTCGGCTCTGACTCTCTTTGCTCTTGATAAAAGCTTGGAGCAATGAACCCTCAGGAGATTAGCGCACACACACACCAGCTCCAAAAACTTTAGGCCGCATACATGTTCCTTTGAGTCTTGTACATGTGTCGTGTATAATGTGCTCTTTTTGATATTAAAAAGTCACTAAGTTGTTCTCAAGCTGGAAGGGGTTTTCCATTTAGATAAGGCCAATAGCTACTGCACAGAATGAGGACATGTGCAACACTGGAGTCTGAACGCAGCATGAGCGTTCACCATTTTACAAGTGGCTGATAAGAATTATTCCGTTCTACAAAAACCCTACTGTAGTTATTTAACCCGTACATGTATTCTTCTGGTGGCACCACTGCCAGAAGCAACTTCCCAAGCCACATGCCTTTCCTTCACAGCAGATGATAACCAGTTGTCCTTCTACTTGGCTATTTGCATCTAATTACTTAGTCCACACACCTTTACTATATGTTGACTGCTAGAAATACCACACAGAAATTATCTGTATCATGCACAAAAGTAGCCTTGATATGCATGGGAAAGGAATAAAACTATTCAGATAACAGAAATCACCATTTCTGTTTATTTGTCTCAGTTTCTTCAGTACGTTTGCAGCACTTCGTTGCAAAAAGAGATTCGATATTAGGATGGGCTCTACTCCCTCTCCTGAAAGAGTGCAACAACCTTGCATTTATTTATCATCATTCATACATACAGGTCTAACACTAACCTAGAAAACCACACACACTGCTGAATTTATCCTTAAAAATGAAAAAAAAAAAAAAAAAATGCTAAAAAAAAGCTTGCTGCGTGCATTCAGCTGATAGGACCTGGCCTCAACACAGCATCACTTCAATTGCTGCTGAAATGCAGTCGCCTTGGTGGGAGGATGCAGCGGCTATTCAATGGCACAGAGCAGTGCTGAGTGGTTTCTCTGCCATGAATTTGAAACTGCTTGGGGCATTTAGGTTGGCAGAGCTCTATAACCCAGCTGGAACCACGCCAGTAGGGTTAACACTGCTCTTGAAAAGTGAGCCACCAAGGCTTTAATCACCACAAGTGGCAAGGACTTAATTTTTCATCTCATTTGAAATATGTAAGTCTCAACAGCAGATCAAGCTTCTTATAAAACACCATCTAGTAATCAACGCTATTTCTTGCCTCACTTGATTACGATGAATGTTTCTCTGCTACGAATACTGCAGGAACCATGTTTGGCTTAGCCTGTGACCTAGGAAAATCATAGCCCACTACAGTGAGGCACAGCGCAGATGTTCCACAGACAGGACATATGGACCACTGACACTGCAAAATTCAAGCTCAAATTTCATCTAACATTCTTCCTTTCCCATACTGGCAGAAGTATTTTGTCTGTGACCAGGCAGCAATGCTAGGTTTTAAACCAGCAGCTTTACACGGACATCTCATCTGGATGAAATCACACTGCAAGATCCAGAACGTGTTAAGCATTCATCTCACCAAGCTCTCTGCCTCTGCACAGCAGAGATAGACCAAAAACACAAGCAAGGAGCTCACTTCTTGAGATGTGCATATGAGGAGGATTGTGTGAAGGAAAAATGCATTATATGGGCCACTTATAAAACTGAATCTCTTCATAACCTTTTTGTGTATTTTAGCCTGAAACACCTTAAGTTTTAAACAGATACTATGCGTAAGCCGTACTCCATGAAAATCGTTCATCTAAGAGGTTAATGTAATCACTAAGATAGCTATCACTTTTTAATTCACATAAAGTTTACTTTCCCAAGGGTCCTAAAAAAATTACCAAATTCTTTCAACATATGCAGCACTGTGGTAGACCTTTCATATGCTGCATTTTGTAAATGAACTATATGGCAACACCATAGCAATAAAATTCCACCTTGATTTTTCAGCTCATCACAACCAATGTGATTTTATTTCATGTTTTTAAAGATTCTGGAAAAAACCTTCAGGTATGATGCTAAGGGAGGATAAATGGACGGTTAAACCTCATCAAAATCTAAGTAAATATTCACCTGTAATTCTAAAGCTTCTTAAAAAAACCCTCAACTCAGTTCCCTGTCAAGGATACATGGGTTTAACTGTAGCTTTTATCTTAAAATAAATATATAATTAAATGAACATACATGCATGTTTTGATTACATTATGAGTACTTGTCTGTAGAACATTTTAAACGCACATACCCTCTAAAAAAGGTAATTGTATTACAACAAACCTTGCCAATAAGAATATGTAAAGCCTGTATTAGAGAAAACTAAAACTTGCATATAAGGATGGTAAAATTCCATCAGTTCTCTTTAAAATAGCAGAAGAAAACAGTTATCTCTGAAACACTACCAACGAGCTATCACCTTCAGTAATATTGTGATTTAAAATCCTTAGAACAGAAAGATTCTTCAGTGAATACGTTAAAAGTTTCTCATGCAAAACCAAACGCATCCTTGTTTCATATTTAATTTGCAATAGGATACCCAGCAGCTGAGCTGTGAGAGCTTTTCGGGCTGGTGACTAACTGCCTGCTGAGACAGGCTCCACATGTAGGTAGCACACGATTGAAGACTAAATCCTCCGAGCTGCATCTCAACTCCCTTTAAAGTTAATCTGAACACACTGGACTTGAAAGGAAATGAAAAGTGAGTTTCTCTCCTTTCCTATGGCACCGGGACTTCCTGTGTTTTAGCAATTGGTCAAGAACTATTATTTCCTCCATGCTATTCCCAGTTGTGACTGTCAGACATAATTAGAGTTGTCCGCACACAAGGGCAAAATCGTTGTTTAAATATGCCTGAAACAAAAGTCCCACATGCACAGAAACCTGGAGAAAAGGAGAAACTCAGAGAATATTAAGATTCAAGTATGCTGTACTTGAACGAACATGCTGCTCTTAACATTTAGAAATGCAAAGTTCATTTGCTGAGATGTATATCCACAAAAATCTATGCAAGATAAGGGGTATTAAAATTATTCACTCTCCAATCCAGGATGGATTATTTGGCCAATCTGTTAAGCCATAGCTCTCAGACACACAGAATCAGTACCCATCCTCCTTCCCTCAGGGAAAAGAGCTCATAATGTTTGAACAAAAATATGCTTCATCCCAACTGTAAGAATACACATGAAACGCAGAGTCTTCCTTTAACACAGCTCTTTGGAATGGGAAAGGAGCAGACATCAACAATGTGAATGCAGAGGGCAAACAAGTTCACCAAAGAAAACAAATTAAGCAGAATGTTGCAGATTGTAAAGTGGCCAGAATAAAGGCAATTTAAGTTGTCATTGGATTGTTTTAAATACACACATGCAGAGCTGAAGTTCAATTTATCTCTCCATATAAAATAACACCTCTGGCAGCATGGTGTCATCACTTATAACCATGATTGAAACATTAATCTCAAACAAGTCAGAGAAATTTGTGACTTGCTGTGTTACCACCTGAAGACCCTGTGTTTTCCAGCCTTGGGCTAAATACAAGCCAGATCCAGCCCTGCTCAAGTTTGATACTGCTTCTCAAAAACCCAGGTATGCTATAGTAGCTTTTGCTTAACCAAGCCGAATAATAATCATTTATACAAAACATGCAAACAGAATTACATTTTACCTACTCCCCGCAATACACAGCTGTTCAAAGAAATGAAATCCCAACTAAAGAAATATACATAAATACAGCCTTGTCAAGTCATCAGAAAGTAATTAATGTTTCTAATGAGTGCAATTACAAAAATGAAAGATTCCAAAAAACACTCAGCTACAGATGAGTTTTAATTATCCAAGTGTCTTGCTACATGAACCAGTTGTGTCTCCAAATGCCTTCTAATCTGAACTCTTACTGTTATCCAGCCAACTTTACATTTCTCAGGCTCCTGCAGAATGAAGTGGAACTGCCTACACACAAAAATGAGCTATCCCTCCCTTATGACTTACCGACTCACTAATATTCCCTTTAGTTGAGAGCTGGAGAAAACAGGAACATGTACTCAGAGGTGAGGGCTGGAAGAAGGCGCTGAAGTTAAGAGCTGTACAGTAATGTTAAAGACCTTATCTGTGTGTGGCAAAAAAAATAATTCAAATGAGTTTTCTTAGTCATAATTTTAAAAATTATAGAAGGCAAAGTTCCTTGGTCTTAACTTGGTCTCTACCACATACTTGCCTGCAAAAGCTTGTAATGAGTCATTCACCTGGTTAACACAAGAGAGATATGTGTCCCATAATCTGCTAGTGATCTATGTCTAGACAACAGCTCATTCTGATGCTAAGATCAGGGTCAGGCTCTGCTACACTTGAAAACATGCAGGTAAACACCGTGCAGTGTCTATTCCCAAATAGCTCCAAGCATGGATGTTTTTACAGGAGGAAAGAAATATTTCAGCCACTTCAGAAGACTTTAACTGAACACAGTTACTCTGCAAACAACTCTTCTCTGGACAGTGGTATTCAGAACAGCTTTCTTCAGTGTCAACTCCCAAACTCCAAGCATGGACAATTCCCTGTATCCCTGTAAACGGCACAGCTGTTAAGCAGCATCAGAGTGACATTAGCATTGCTAGGGAAACTTAGGACACATGTCTCAAAATCAGATATATGAATGAGGTCTCAACTGACATGTTCTACTTCCATGTCCATCCCAAATGATACTCTCACATAGAGTACATCTGGGCTTGCTTAGGTTATGAAACATACCTCAGGAAGTTCGGTACAAATTCCTGTGCAGGGGGGAAATCAACCAGATGTGTGGGTTTGCTCCCACTAGCTAAAATAATTTTTAATTGCTTTTTAAAGGCTAAGAATCATCAGTAATCATGAATGTTTTCATTAAGTTACAGCATCCTTGGTGGCAAAAAAATAAAAGCAACTTAGGAGAAGAAAAATAGGAAAGGCTTCTACATGAAGCAAAAGCACCAAGAAACAATAAAGTTACAAGGTCAGCCTGTAAGATAGGCCAGTCCTGCTCCTCTTTAATCCTGCTCTACGCAGTGGCTAGACTATGCATTGCCCACTGCCTCCTCCCCTAGAGTCACCAAAAAGACTCAGTGCAGTTAGGGAAAGTCTGAAATGCTTGAGAACAGTAACACACAGCTATCAGACGATAACCTAATGTGAAACTTATGCTTTCAAAGGCACAAAGGTGTCCGATGATCCAGATGAAATAAAATCCTCAAGTATAGTAGCAGTAGACAGTGCAGGAAGCAACGCAGGCACTAAACAAAGTCACACATTGTCAGAAAAGGGAAAAAACTGATGTGACATGACGAGTCAAGACAAGCGACAAAAGTTTTGCTGAAAAAAGATCAGTAGGAAATTAAAATCATGACAGCATTTCTGTTCAAAATAGACAAGACAAAAGAATCCTTTTATCGCAAAGTCCCATTTTCTCCTCCAGTTTTATTATAACCAAAATTGCGATTTGCACATCACAATGCAGAGAAAGAATCCATGGCTTTCATTCGAGTTCAATGTAAATAATTTAACTGCAAAAAAGCTGGCTTTTATGAGCCAACTTCTGCATTGTGCAGTTTTTATTTTGAGTCCTTAAGAATCACTATCAACTTTTAGGTCTGAAATAAAAAAAAAACCCAAAACACCCCAACTTTGTGGGATGGCTTTAAAAGGATGACATTGCCTTGAAGAAAAGTCATGTTAACCTCATTTCATTTGCTATATGCACTGAATAAAACCAGATAACTAAAGAAATACATTTTCACAATGGTGAATTTTTATAGCTAGTATTACTAACTCCTTCAGTTTAATAGAACCTGCAGTCAGCATCTTTATAAAATGTATTTTCTGATTTGCTTATTCAGGTACAGTCAGGTTCCAACTGGTTTATTTGTTTTGAAGGATCCAACACTTAAAAGACCCTAACAAACATGAAAACCCATCACAAGGTCTCTCCCAAATCCAACGCAAACACTTTTAATCCATTTCCCCCATTCTCCACTTCAAGCTGCCACTATACTTCTTACAAAAATATCAAGCTAGTCTTTTTTTCCCAAAGACATGAATGATTAGGAAAAGTTAGGAACTAGCTTTCTATAGAATAAAAAATAGCGTATGCCTCTGTCTTCATAGTGTACGGATCCCAGCCTTGTGATTAAGTTTCTGCCATGGATAAAGTTTTACTATGGCACTTGATACATGGATTTTTTTTTTCCCCCCAAATGCTGCAAATTAAATGAAGCTCTTCGGTGAAAGTCTATTTAGCTTCACATTTTAAGCTTTTTTTTAAAAAAAACCCTTCCTCATTAAATCCTTTCTTAGAGTATTTCAGTGGAAATCATGCTTTCGATTATGATACAGCTTCTTAAGAAAAGGTGAAGATACAGTTGTCTTCCCAATTACAGCTTTATCAGCACGCCTTCTATAAAAGAGTTATTTTTCTGTCTAATGGTGAGATTTAGACTAGGCACATTTTATGCACACTTTTTTTGTTCCTGTTTCATATTTTCCTTTTTCTTTGAAACCTGCTTCTCCTATTGGCTCTTTCCCAATGCCTTTCTTCTGTCTGAATCTCAAGCTTGGCTGCTTTTCTCATTTTGTCTGTTTCTCCTGTTGATTCTTCCTTACTAGGCTGATGCAGACAGGAAGACGTATTCATACAAAAACAATCAGCAATTAACAAACAGCACTGATGGCTAAAGGATTCTTACAAATACTCAGCAACCAGGCACTGTTAGCAGCCAGAAGGAGAGCGTTCCAAGTCTGGCAGGGGTTTAACTCTTCAAACTGGTTGACCACGCAGCACCTTTGCACTGATGGATGATGGTTTCCTAACCAGATATATTGGAAAAGCTCTGCTGAAAAGATCATTGCTTCTTTTATATCATCGTTTACAATACAGAAAAGTTAGTCTGTAGGGTTAAACTAGATCTGGGGAAAGGCAGAAAGGCTTAAAAAAAAACCAAACAAAAAACCAACAGCAAGACCCGAGTTATCAAAATGGCAAAGTCGATAACCCAGTATCCTTTTTAAAGCCCATCACATGCTAATTCAGAAAGAGGTATTGTCTTTGTTTAACCCTTGAGGAAATCAGAGATTTAAATGATGCTGGTCTGAGAGCCAAGGTTTGCTACATTCAGTTTTGGATCGTGGCCAAACAAAGTGCTGCTAGACTGAGGGGCCAGGGACAATTAAAAAATCTGATATATCCCCCCACTGGAGCTAGACACTAATGCTTTATGCCACCGTGATGCTTACTGCTTTATACAATTACAGTTCTAGCACAGGTAGACCTTAGATATCAGATGCAAAAATCACATTACTTGGATTACCACCTTGCTTCAACACCTCCCTCCACTCCCACTAATTCAATGTGATTTTTAGCAACTAACATTGGATGAAAAAAACCAGAAGTGTTAAGGCTGAGATGATGCATAATTTGACAGCTGGGTTTATGTGCTTCCCGGTGGCTGCAAGCATCAGGTTTTGGAGGGTAGCAGGTCCTAACATCACATCAACAGCAAAGAGGGGAAATGGCAGGACTGTAAGAAGATCAACAATTTTATACTTTGATTTGCCAGGGAAATTAAATGCTCTGACAGAAAAAGCTACAAATAAATCCATATTTGTACACAGTGCCAAGACCTGGTCCTGATTCCACAATCAGAAACAGAATGCCAGTGCTTGAACGCACATTATCGGGAAGAGAAGACCACAAAACATAATAATGCCCAGTAAAAATTACACTGGTTTCCAGCTCATCTTTAAGTGAAAGGAGCTGAACCTCCATGAAGCAGGAGTGAAGTGGCATAAAGCAGATGACGGGGGGGGAAAAAAAAGAAGCAAGAATTAAGGAGGAAGTTTGACTCCTTAAAAGCTACCTCTGTCTCTACCAAAAATTGCAGCTACTGGGAAAAGAATCTCATGTCTTCTCCCTCTCACCTTTCTGACTTAAAACTGCACAATTACTGTGTTAGAGAGGAAATAGCGTCTAATGCAAATATAATAGTCTGTGAACAGTATTGCATGCACAAAGGCAATGTGTTTTATTCAGTCTTCCAGTCAGAAAAACAGTGACGGATTACCTGTAACTTGAGAAAGATGGGAAAAGAAAGCAGTGCACATAAAATGGCTATTATTTTTTTTAAATCGATATTAATATTATTATTTAAAATTAGATAGTAACAAGAAATAGCAAGCACAGGTAGAAAGTCACTCCAGGAAGTTTAAAAATAAGGTTACTACAGCACATAGAAGATTCATGCTTCAATTTTTCTTTCTTTAAATTATGGAGAATGATATATGTTCTTAAAGCATTAACACTCAGGGCTCTCAACATTATCACAAAATGTAATAGCGATTGTTATTAGCTGTGGAAAACTATCTGTGCTCTCTCAAGTGGCCTAGTTTCAGCAAAGTACTGTTTTGCTTTAAATGCCATCAATAAATTCTATGAAGTTGATGTATTATTGCAAAATGTATGTTCTTTCACATTAAAGCACAAGAAATACAGCATGACCATCATGTTTTGCGACTAATTTATTTTTTTCTCCTTTTTTAATCTGTCTTACAAGTTTACCATGACATTTTAGTGACAACAGCGCTAAAATAACTCAAAAAACAAAAAGGAGACTAATTAAAAATAGGCAGAGAGCGAACATCATGATACATTGGCATAAAATTATCCCTTCAGTGCCCTTTGTAAAAATATTGCTAAAACCACAACATGTGCCATGGCAATCCTGAGTCAAATTGTTCTATAAAATACAGAATTTTGTATGCAGATCCTCACAGTGCAAGCATTAGGAATCTGCACCAGATCGTTTAGTTAGTGCACATCACTGAAAGGAGGCACAGCACATTTAAGGCAAGAAAACCTTTTCTGCATTCTTGGAACAAAACTCACACCACTGGACTGAACTTCCAACCGGCACAAATTATAGATCGCTAAAACCTATTTGCTTTCTTCCCTTTCCTCTATAACTTCAGCAATGATTCAGAGAGCTACTGCAGCATTTCTTACTACTGAATAAAGACGAAGGGAGCGGCTTCGCCTAGGCTGGACAGGACGTTTTGCTCTTATCAAGTCTTTGGCAACGATAACTAAGCCATCACACAAGCTGCTGGGTAGATCGTATACTCTGAACATAACACCATCAGTTCTAGAGTAAGTGGAAATAAGAAGTTAGTTACATGTGCAGCACTAGAGCACTTTTGAGAAGGAAGTTAGCAACACCTACTGGTCGTGGTGCACACTGAACACTTCTTTTATTTAAATGAACAATCAAAAAAAGCGGTTTCTTATAACGCACCTAGCTAAAATTACCTGTGAAGTCAGTTTGTCACTAGAGATAATACTTCTAATTAGATCACTCGATACAATTAAAATATTATCTCTCCTAATAAGCCTTGTTCTGCTCATACCTTTAGACCATCCTGGCTGCATTATTGCTAAAATACTTCAGCATTAGTGATTTCTGAAGCATTATCAGTAAATAAATATTCATAGCATAAGCTGAGCTCCAATATATAATGGGACATAATGAGTCTTCTGAACAGTCCTTTCAAGTTCCTTTAAGTTACATTACACGCAGTAACATGGATAAATTCATCCTTTGTTACTGACTGATTATTTTATTATCTAGATCACAAAGTAACTCTGTACAATCTTAGCAATAGTATAGGTTTTTATTCTACTCCGTAAAGATCTGCAAACTATTCAAACACCTTCTGCACTTCTTCACTATTCTTACAATGCATTCCTTCAATCTGTAAAAGTAATAAAACGTTTTTCTTCCAAATTTTACTTGGAGTAAAATACAATAAAACATACACTACAGAGTTTCTTGAACCAACATAGCCCCTTCCAAAAGAAAAAAGCTCACAGGGCACAAAATTAGAAATAGCATTTTCAAACAACATTAGATTCAAAATTAAAATGACCTCAACTATAAGTATTTTAAATCAACTATAACAAACCTACATTCAGCTTTAAATTTCCATTAAAAAAAATACTGTATTCATTTTTTTGAAGCTGTGTCTATAGGTCCTCTGACACTCTAGCCTTAGGCATTAGAAGTTTTCCTGGTTCTCATCCAACTTTGGAAATAATATCTTCTTGCTTCGGGTGTTAAAAGGCTTCATACATTATTTATAAGGACTGCTAAAATCTAACTCCTGGATCTAACTTGCACAAGAAAGAGTATAAAAAGTTACATACAAAAAAAGCAAACAACTGTCCCCATTTCAATTTTTGGCCTCTTTTTCTACGTCACCTATTGTCAGACTGAGTCTGTAATACTCTCATCTCTTATTCCCCACGTTCAGACACTCATCTATAGCCGCTTTGAGTTTTGTTGAATTTGATCTTTCTTGCCTATTTTCAAAGTATGATTTTACAACTTAGAAAAACAAACCCAAAAGCCAAACTGCCAGATAACTTGTTACCCTTCACACATGCTGGATTTCTCTGACAGAATGGTGTTTGTTTACCTCCTGAAAAATCAGGCTAAAGTATTCCAAGAAAATAGCCAAAACAGAGCAGCCAAAATCCCCATTCACTTCTCAATGTCTTCTTCCTTGATAGTTTTCTCTTTTACATGTTGTCTACATGTGTGATATTTACATTCCGTTTGTCTCTTCCTGGTTTAAGAAGAGTTCATTGTTAGATTTTAAAAACAACCCTTTTAACAAACTTCACAAGGGAGAATTTTCATATCTTCTTATCAAGCCAATAAAATATTTCTCCAGTTTCACTGATACCCAGCCATGTCACTTCCTGAGTTATATTGAGGCAAGAGATATTAAAACCCTATTGATCTAGAAAACACCTATTAATTCTATACAATTAAAGAAAACAGAAAAGTCAGGTGAGCAGAGTTTCAGAAATATTCATCAGCATGAGTGAATCGTCATATTGGTACTAGAATATACTGGAATTTTACACACTAAAACCATTTCATCTGGTAGTCCTTTACAACTCTGATACCTGTTCTTGATTGTAATTTCACTTAGCCTAACAGGAACACATAGTGACTGCATTGGATTTCATTTATCCAATAAGGCAACATAATTTATGGACACTGGACAGAATTTTTACACATATTTCAGTGCTCAGACTTTGAGATCTTACTTCTTAAAAACAAGCAACATGCATAATACAGCATGATATCCATTCTGTCCCTGCGGAAATGATAAATTAATTAAGCACCTTGTGAGGACTGAATCTGTTTGTTACACTTTGAAAAATAAAGCTATTCTGTCTGGGATTTTTGTAACCATTCCACAAGCTTACATAACTTTACACAACAATACTCTGTGGGGAAATAATGTTCACTATTCAAAGGGAAAGTCAGACTAGGTTGCACTTCTTAAAAGTTTATCTTACAGCAAGCAAATCTCACGGAGGTGGAAAATAGAAGAATGATTTTGCTTTTTCCATTGTCATTGTTACAATTCTCAGGCCAACTACAGCTCATAGCATTTGTACGGCTGCTTTCACTGTTACGGGGATCCTCAGCCTCTGCATGACTTTTACACAAGAAAGGGAAGGAAAGCCCCTGGAAGAGTGATGATGAAACCTAAATCAACATTGGCAAAGAGAATTAAAGGCAAGCATTGTGGACACTTACTTCCCTGTTTTAGAACTGACTTAATTTTAGTTCAGAAGTTTATTTTTTTGTTTTTGTTGTTGAATTTTCTCAAAGAAAGAAGAAATGGCTGCCAGGAGCTGGGAATACTGTGCTACTCTCACCAGCCTTCCGTTTTCTACCTGTACCAAATTATGTAAGCTTTGGCAGTACATGTAAGAAGGAGGCTAACACCTAACAGATAATGTAAGGCATTCTACTGTCACCCAGAAACTTAAATTTTAAATGCATTATAGAAAGTTGCATTAACATGGTGCATTTTGACACCAGTTAATCTTGGAGGAAAGTAAAAGAGTAGAAAATTAACTTGCCACAGCACTGCAACCTGTTTTGAAACCCTGCTTGTGTAACACCCAGTGGGTCCTTTCTGAGCAACTATGGGCAGTACAACTCAAACAGCTCAAACCAACACACAAATACACAGGGAGCAAAATTTAAAGCAAAGGATTAATTTCGCACCTTCTTGAGAGGAAACAATAGGTGGCATATAATCAGGGATGTACTCCTTCCTTTCTTCTGCATCTTTACTTCCCGGCTGGGGAAACTGCAGGACATTGTTCTTGCTGACAGGAAACGAAGGGATTTGATGTGCAAAAGTGACGGGTTCGATATTGTGTATATAATCTTCTAGCTCATGCAGGTTTACCCCCATAAGCTTGAAGGCATCACCTACATCATCCAAAATTGGATCTGTGCGGCCATCTGTAACAACAACAAAAAAAACAAAACGAAAGAACATTTTTGCAAAAAGCCAGTTTAAAAAAAATTTACCTGCAGATCTCTGCTTAGAGATTAGAATCTGCCTTGGCTCACCACCAGTAATGGAGACTGCTATCCAATGGTTCTGCCACGTTTACTGCTCACCAGGTTATACAACATTTCAGGCTAAGAACACACTCTCATTTAGAGGTGTTTTGTTTTGATCCATACTGCTTTGTTTCATTTCACTGAAGAATTGTACCTAAAGAAGCAAATCAGGTAAAACTGAGGGAGAAGCAACAGGCAGTTTTGCCTGGCACCAATCAATTCACATTGTGCAACAGCACTTAAATAAGTTTGCAACTTCATAATGTACATTTAGCTGAATGAAGCAAGCCCTGAATAGGCAGAAAGAACCCCTTTACCAGCATGTAACAAGCCAAATGTTATTTTTCAACCTCAGAAAGGAACAATTTCATTTTGTTGAACAGACTGTAGTTTATAGGTAACAAAAAAAAGAAGGTATCACATGCATCTCTTGATAACAAAAATACTTCACATAGCATCTTTGCACCAGATGAAATCTACAGGCTTCATAAACTATGAGTCAGTTTACCTACCAGTTAGATAGACCTCCCAGATAAAACACAAGAATATTAACTAGCAGTCTGATGAGGAGAGAATTTTTTATATTAAACTTCAGGGGCTGACTTCTTGGGGTGCGGTTTAAGTTTCTCTCTATTGCAAAAATACTGCTTTTTCTTTAGGAAAAGCACAGTGAAAACTTACTGGCCAAGCAGCCAGGATCATAACTGAATATGACGTCCAAGAGAGGATGCAGTTTGTTACAAACACGTACTTTGGCTCAAAGATTTAAACTATCAGCACAGAAGTCCTTGAAGTGCCTTGGTTTCCCTGACCTGATAGAGGGAAACCCCTCTCAAGGCCTCCAGAGGAAGAACTGGGCACCTGGCTTTGGTAGCAAAAGCACCACTTTGAGCATCATTCTAACTTTTCATAATAACAATAGCACAAAAAAAAATTGCCTTAAACTCCTTAATTCAATAAAACAATATTAAATAATTAAAATTCTGTATAGTTGGCTTATGAAGATATTACATCCTTACATGATGATAAGCTATGATTTCCTTTAAAAAGTAATTATGGAAAATCAGTCCATGCTTATTGAAGGAACACAATCGCTATTGTGAAGCCCCAGCTTCGGAGAATACGGGGGATGCTCTTTTGTTTGTCCTTTAACCTAATCTCTTCTTGGTTTATCTTGAACCTGAAGCAGTGGAGCAGGCTGGTTCTCACATCACTGGATGAATTCAAACCCGTAGCCAACTTATGCCTGCAGGTACATTTAGAAAATAAGAATTTTGTCCTAGAATTTCTCTTCTTAGTCTTGCAGCAAAGATAAGGGTAATACTCAGATTATGGTTTTTGATTCTCAGCTCTAACACTGGCCTTTTGTGTGACTCTGGGCAAGTTGCTTGTGTTTTAATTCTCTCCACAGCTAAAACGGAGATCAGACCAAGCTATCGTCTTTTTTGTCTGTCTGCATTTACAACATGAACTCTGTACAAGAACCGTCTCGGATTTTATGTTTGTATAATATCTAGTACAAGCACGATACTAGTTTCCCCTGCAGACTCTAGGGACAGAGAAACATAGAGACTTACATGAACATAATTAAAGAAGGACATCACCACTCTGGAGTAGTTATAAGAACTGTATAGCTATTAGGCAGACAGAAGAGTTCTTTATCCTTTTAAAAATAAATTTAGATAACTGACACAGCTAAGAAATTTCGCATTGTTACTGTTAATTGATCTTCACACTACAGAGATACCTTTAAACTTACTGAACCATTTTCTAAAGTGTCAGGACTCAACAGATACAAGTTGGACAGTCAGTTAAAAAGAAAAACCCGGGTAAAACTTTTCAATAAGCCCCAAAGTCAAGCACATTTATTCCCTAGATACTTCTGGAATCACTGACTCTGCTGTTTGTAGGACAGGGGGATTCATCGTGAGCCTCACAATACCCAATCCCAGGTGGGCCCTGCCTAGAACTGGAAAGTGCACCAACAGGCACGGACACATCCCCTGCTTGTGTCCAGCTTCCCCTGGAAGAAAACCCAAGGGCACAGGCAGGGAAAATGCTGGACAACTCGGGGCACAGGACTGCACCACGTGCCAAAACACCTACCCCATTTAGAGGGGCTCTGTTTTGAGTACCCTGCTCAGTGTGTGCATCTTGACACCAACATTGTCATGGTGAAAGTTTAGTCCAGTTTATCACAGAAATAGGAAAAGGTCTTTTCCTAGATCTGCACATGATCTTTTCAACCTCCAAAAGAGTGCACCGATGCAATTATTGATTGATAAATGCTAAACAGGACTTCTTTCTACAAGAGTTTATTAGAATACATGGCAGAGAAGTAACTCCTAGGTGTAACAAGCATTGAAATATTTAAGCAACCAGATAAAAAAAACCAAACGTGCATGTTTGGAAGTTGGTCCATAAAGTGACCAAATAACCTGACAACGATTCAATTTCCCTGTACCTTTGACATTTGACTCCAAAGAGACAAGGCCAAGTCATAAGATTGATTAAAAGCTAAAAAAAAAATGTTTAACCCAGCAGCAATCACAGGGATGAAAGGACTGATCAGTTAACCACTTCTTTGCAAGGAAGAGTGTTCTTAGTGGTAAAGGTGTACAAATATAAAGTTTCATGTCTATATTCATATCTGTATATAAATCAAAACTAATCAACTCGAATACACAGAGTACAAAGATGTATTAAATGTAATTTCAGGTGATTCATCAAATAAAGTCTTATGCCTTTTTACCTATATTGGAATAGTTTAGCATTCCTCTTCTCTCTCTGGTTCAATAAAAATACACTAAAATAGCAGAAGCCAAACACACGAAAGAGAATGCTGACAAACACATAACACAGTCTCTCCTGGTCTTTCATTTAGTCTTATGCTTTTTTCTGTAAGTGAATTATGCCAGAAAAAAAAAAAAAAAAAAAAAGTTTAATTTGTGCACCCTGAACATGCCTCAATATTCTTCAGCTATCTGTGTGCTCTCTTCGCTTTAAAAACTGAAATGCTGAAGCCTCCCAGTGAAATAATTAATCCAATGTCACACAGCAAGTCAGTGCCAGATCACAAACAGCTTTGGAGCTTTTGGTTTCCAGCCTCTTGCTGTTCCCTATAGTATGACACTTTTAATAATACCTGCTGTCCAGGACTTGGAAAAGATGGAAGGAGGTGGGAACAGATCATCCAGCAAGCTACAACCCTCCTCCTTACCCTACGAACAGTGAACTAAGTAACTTTCTTTGGAGCTTTTAAGGTGGGCTGTCTCCCCAGATGGGAACCAGGCACTGAAACTGATACAGCTGCAGCAAACAGCAGAGATAAACTAAGACCATTCGGTCTCAAAACAGCTCAGCAGAAACCTGTGGGAATAGCCATGCAGTTATGATAATCTCAGCTACTCTATGCATGAGAATGAACACTAGGTGAGGAGTAATCTACACACAGAAATAGGTCCCGAGTTAAGAACAGCACCAAAACTATGGGGAAACAGAATCCATGCAGAGCTGAGTATCTGAGAGGCAAGTTATCCTGCCCTTAGTCCCGCTGCTCAGCATTACCAGCAGATAAACCTAGCTGTCCACAAGGAAAAATTAATCAAACAGAATGAAGGTGGTACATTAGCTCTCCTTCAAGCAATAAAAGCTCATTTTCAGTTTGTGGGGAAAAGGAATTTTTAGAAGCACCTAAAGCAGAGTTAATTTTGCCGAAGTCACAAGAATTCCTGCAGCCCCCTCTGGCAAACAAGCTCACAAGTGCTGTTATCATTCAATCCGAAAGAAAGTGGAAGGGAGGTGGATGGGGGTTAGGGAAACACTATCTTACTTTCCTTAAATTCAGTCTCACGAACAGCAGATTTACATTTGTCAAACTCAGCTTCATCACCTCCTCTTTCCTGGCCCAAAGTTTGTATGAATCAGTGAATATTTAACAAATGAGTCGGCACAGAACAGAAAAGCTTTTAGTTTCATACCAGCATTTTTAAAGGGAGCAACTGCAGCTCTGTAATAAATACATTGAGAAAAATTAATAAGTCACTACCCCTACAACATTTATGGTTCATAATAAATAGAATTCACGCTCATGGCTGCTATAAAAGAGATTACTTTTTAAAAAAATATTTTAACCAGCAAATTATTAGGTATAGCTCCTTAGTGTTTTTATTGCAGGCTTTACCACAGACTTCTTGTGCTCCAGCATACCACAGAACCCTGTCACACATTAAATACCCATGTATCAACGCTGAATAGTTACTCCAGGATACCTCTTTCAAGTAGACAACACACCACTTCCACCCAGTATCCACAAGACCAGTCAGAAGCACACACAGCAGGTTATTTAATAAGAATTTGCACCTTATTTGAGTGTGCTAAGTAGAGGAAAAGGGTCCTATTAATGTAGCCATCAGGGAGGCAAAAGCATCTTCCTGCTCTTGCTGCTTATGGTCTGCTCTTTTTCCCAGTAACCTCATAAATGTCAAGCAAACTCCCAAGTTGCCCTCCTTTATTGGTTGACAGCGAGAAGTTAAATGGCTTAAAACCATCAACATTCAAGGTTATCAGGATATAAAAAGGTACACTGACTATAACCAGTGTTATAGGCCCTGGATAGATACGTGTTAGAATGGTCATTCAGCATCAGTATAAGGAATGAACTCATTTAAACTGATCGTAAACATTTGACACTCTTACAGAGTTTATTATTATAGACTGATAAGAGTGAAGTTACTAGGAAAAAACATACAAATATGTACGAGGCAAATCTGACTTTCAATTAGAAAGAAATCAAAATTTTGTCAATGCTAGGTCAATTCTCTCAACTGTGGTAATTCCCAATGAAAATACTGGTCTGCTGCCTGCCTTCTCCAAAGAAGAGATTTGCTACAATGAAGTTAAGTTTTCCTTTATAGGAGATTGTGCAGTGACATTGGAGCAGGTTTTGACCAAGTCCTATCTAGCAAAAACATTTTGCAAGACCTGTACATTTTTCCTTCCAGTTACAATGTTGTGCTCACCAGATCAGAACTTGCCTTTTAATATAACTGTACCTGCCTAATTATAGTTTTTAATATATTATTTGTATTTGTTGTTATTTTCATATATACACACATATTTAGGTTTAGGTAGTCCTGCGAGAGGCAGGGAGTTGGATTCAGTGATCCTTATGCTTTTGTTCCAACTCAAGACATTCCAGTTCTAAATTCACATAAAAATAATCTTGAAGAGCAACTTGTAAACAGTATTTCCTCATTGTAAGTGGATTTCAACAGAAGAAAAAAAAATTAAAAAACAGCTCAACACTGAAAACTCAAGGAAAGAGAACTGAGAAACTCAGTTCTAGATCCAACACACCATGAGGTTAATTATGTAATTTATAATGCCTCTAGTTTTAGCAGCTAATAATTTAAATTTGTCCTGCTGAAATATGTCCAGATGTTGCACGTAGTTGTTTTTTAAAGCACTGTAATAGAAAAATCAGACTTTGGGGGACAGAAACTATGACTTCCCTCCTCATCTCTCCCATAAACTGTACGACTCAGTGAACATGCTGGAAATAGAACTCTATTACTGGATGTGCTAATTTAAGAGGTAAACCAGGATGCATTCTATGTCATCATACTGACAAGCTGCATTAGCTGAATTTAAGGTCCCTTCCAACCCAAACTACTCTTTGAATTCACAGCAAGTGAAGCAGATGCCACCTGACAGTTCACCAATATAAAAATCCCAACACATACTAGAAAATCGACAGTAGTTAACCCAAAGAACCAGTTGTGCTGTCATCTCTATCAAACCATACGAAACGTGAGTGCAAAAGTGGCACAGAACAGAGAACTTTTCCCTTTCTACCTCTGCTTAAAACAAACAACGTAGAACTCTGCTCTCAGAAATCACATCATGTCAGCTTATTTTGTAGTTCAATACCTCAATTACATACTCCAACACTGGATTTCAAATATTTTATTTAAATTTTAGGATAATAACATGTGTGAAGTGTACAGTATATAGAATAGGCTTCCTCTTATAAGCTTTTCACAAATTTGAACAGCGCAGTATGATGGAAAACCCTTATTTTCTCCCCTTAAGTTCACTCCCTCCTCCACCTTCAACACAGTATTCAGAAGCATTTCACGGCATCAAACACATCTCAAGCCTGCTTTGCAAATCCTTTTGGCTCCTCTTTGCAGTCACAGAAGCTCCCATCAACTAAAGCTACTGCAAATGCAAAGAAACAACAGCAGAAAAGTAATGAAAATCTTGAATGTGGCTTTCCTAATGGGATGTAACAGCTGGAACAAAGATCTAACACAGCTGGGAAAACCATCATTTTCTTTTGCAACTAAGAGCATATGTGAACGGCAATGACATGCTTTTCAGAGCAATACCACACTGTCTCAATTACGTCAGAGTAAATCCATTCAGTTTCAAATACAAAGATTATGTCCCTCCAGCTGACAACCCTGCTAACTCAAACCCCACTGGTTTGACTCCGAGATAACACACTGACAATAAAGATGCTACAACTGAAATTTAATTAATTCTACTTATGCAAAACCATGGCAACATTCAACTCATTCATCCAGAGCTGGGTTTGTACTGTAACTTATTTTAGGAGTAAACGGAAACAATTCTGAAAAAGCAAGGAGGCATCAGCTGAGCATTAAGATGTCTTTTTGCAAACCTCTAAAGAAATAAATACAGGGATCATTTAAGAGAGGTAGTACCAGAAATACCGTATCATTGGCCTGAAAACAGGATATTCCCCTTCTCTTTCACAAAAAAAAAAAGATGAAAAAACAGACTGATATTTCCTTTTCCCTTCATGAAGGCCAGGGGTGCTGGGGGAAATCCTTTCTCCACATTCAGTAAGCACAACCAAAGCAAGAGATGGATACGTTACTTCCATGCACTTCCAACACTTCCAATCCCTAAAGCACTGAAAGGAAAAAGCTGTAAGGAAAAAGCTGTATTTTCACCACCTCTGCATCCTTCTACCCAGTCTTATAAACACTCCAGTGCCTGTGGCAGTGTAAGCTAAGCCTGGGGGACAATGCTGCTCAATAATTAATTTCCTGCACAATCAGTGATCCAGTTAAAAAAACATCTCTCCAAAATCTGTACTAACCATACAGAAGGACAACTCTGACCCAGCTTAGGTTAGCTCCTTCTTCACCACACAACCCAGTTCTCCCTAAACTCTGTGTTGCCCCCTTTAATCCCTTTACAGGTCATTCCTGTTTGGGCTGAGCTACAGACCTCACAGGTGCAGCAGCTGCACTGGTGCTGCTGGTTTAATACTGTCCATTTCCAGTCCCATTTCCAGACTAACTATGTGCACCTTCACATCCAGCTAGCTCTCACATTTGCAGAAAGCTTGTAAAAGGAAGCCTATTCAACCTAGTGATATTCAGTGATATTACTGAAAACTCTTTAAGTCCCTCCTAAGCTCAGTTACACTGGAAGTTTCAGCCTCAACCTCAATCATTTCTGACATCACGAAGCAGAGGCAGGACATGTTCAGCTCATCACTTTCCTTTATCAGAGATCACCACAGCAGTGAGAACAACTGCTTCAGAGAAAACACAGGAGCACAACCAGCAGCACTATTAGCCCATTGCTGCTCCTCTCCCAACCAAGCCAATCACATTGTGCCTCCTGACCCACGAGTCCTGGCCCCACACACTCTCCAAATTCTCTCTTGTAGAAAACAACATCATCTCCATACTTCATAGTTCCTCTGATCTTGAGGCTGCCTCCACCACCAGTTGACAGCAATCAGCCTCTGATACTCCTTTCATCCACAGCTGTAGCACTAGTGAAGCTCCCTCAACTCAGACAGAAGTACTGTCAAACACAGTTCAGGGTTGTCAACCCTGCCAACTCTCCCTAATTTCCCACAGTCCCCAGTGCATGCTCTGAACTGGTGGTAGCCCCAAAGCCACCACCAGTAAGTCACCTTCTCACCTAGCTTTTCAGACAAGCAATCACATTATCCATCCCAGCTCTAACCACTCCTTCCCATAAACAATTTCCCCACTGCCAGACCCAGTCACAGAACAACGACCTCCACGGGAGGGGCTCTCCAGGACATCCACCTCCATAAGCACACAGACACATGGCAGCCCACAATCCCTCAGCTCCCCAGCACACCGAAGGAATGGGAAATGTGTACCTCTCAGCAAAAGAGGCACAAGCAGCCCTGTTTTTCTGCAACCCTGTTTCTCCATGCACACACAGGGTACTCTTGCCCCCACCCAGCCTCTCCACACCGTGCACCCCTCCTTCTCCCCCCCAATACTTACAGCTCCAGCAGCAGCACTGGCAGCCCCACCTCTGCACACACATCCCTGCTGTCCTTTCTGCCACACTACACCCTCCCTTCCCCACATGGAGGGCAGGAATGTCCTCCACACACACAGACTCACAACCCTCCAACTACATGACAGCCTGAGGATTGCTCCAAATCCCCCCCAACGCTTTGTGTTCAGACATAGCAGCAACCCTGACAATCTCCCTCTTCCTGCATAACACCACCTCCCCATACCTCCCTGTCCCAACAGGACACTGGCACTAGTTGCTTGACATTCCCATTCCCAGACCCCTACCATCCTCTTGTCCCCCTAGTCAGACCCACCAAGCAACTGGATATCCTGTCCTCCCATACTCCATACTGTGCAGGTACCAGCAGGTAATGTGCCCCACTCAGTACCTCCATTGCAGGCTCTGCAGGGACAGACAACCCTGAGGGGCGGACAGCTTCATCCTCTTGTCACAATCCCAGACACAGCAGTAATGCTTATTACCCCTTCCTCGTTCTATCTCCACATACTTCATACTCACATGTGACCCAACCAGCAGTACTCACATTTGACTCCTAGATTTCTTTCTCTCCTCCTACTCAGTATAAACTCACCCCTTCCACACTACCACCCCAGCACAGCCTCACTCCAAATCCAGTAAGGCCCTGGGCACCCTGCACCCACCATCACTCCCAGCTCCTTCTGCATGTGCCACCTCAATGGCAGTCCTCAAGATATCCAGCCAGACCTCTTCCACTGAATCCACTTGTGTGAGGACGCTTGCATCTTCTGCATATGCACTAAAATTATCCCCAGCCTCATCTCTCCTGTTCTCAATACACATACTCCACACCTCCCACAAGCAACCTTGTCATCTTCTCATGTCCTGTGCTCCATCTCCCCCAAAACCCACTCTAGTGTTTCCCTGCCCTCATACGCTGCAGCCTCACATCCCCATACACGTGTTCCCAGACTCACAATAACATCACTTCTCACTGTACACACGCAACCCCAGACCAAACCTTGTACTCTACAGCCTCAGTACCTCCTCTTGTGCCCACATCCCGAGCCCTACACATGCATCCCATCTGCAGTGGACTCCCACAGCCTCCTCAGCATCCCCCACAGGGCATCCATTCACCTGATCCAAATTGAAACACGACAATGCAGAAGCAGCACCAGACTCTCTCATGCCTACACCCTACCTGGCAAGGGAGTTGGTAGCCCCTTTTCTCCTCCCAGTACATCTCCTCCAGATCCAGCACACTACAACCCCAACAGCAGCACAAACAGTCCCATTTTCCCTACTGTACACACACTCCCTGCTACACCACAATCAGAGAAAGCAGAGCAGCAGCTCCATCTCCTCACACCCTAGACTGCCCGTCTCAGAGCTCCATTTCCCCCCAAGTCTGCAAACACTGACGGGTTCTGCCCCTTTCTGTTTCAATGGCATTAAGGTACAGCATTCTCTAGAGCCTGATACTCCTGTGGGTCTCATGTGCCAGCCCTCAGCACTGCCCTACAGCCTCCCACCCCACATCACAATGAAATGCTTTTTGCACTCATTCCCAGTCAGGCCCACTTTGGCTTCCAATACAGGTAGCTGTTAGGATCCCCCTGTCACTGCAGAAACACTGATGTGTTCTGCACCTTTCTAGTTCAATGGCATTAGGGTACAGCATGCACCAGTGTTCTCTAGTGCTTGACACTCCTGTGGGTCTCACATGCCAGCCCTCAGCATTGCCTTATAGCCCCTAACCCACAGCTGCCTCTGGGAACATCACTATGGAGTGCTTTTGCAACTCTTTCCCAGTTAAGTTCATTTGGCTTCCAATGCAGTCAGCTGCTGGGATCCCCCTGTCACTACAGAAATACTGATGGGTTCTATTCCTTTTCAGTTTGACGTCATTATGACACAGAGTGCACATGATATTCATGCGGGTCTGATCATAGAATCACAGAATCATAGAATCACCAGGTTGGAAGAGACCCACCAGATCATCGAGTCCAACCATTCCTATCAAACACTAAACCATGTCCATCAGCACTCCGTCTACCCGTGCCTTAAACACCTCCAGGGAAGGTGAATCAACCACCTCCCTGGGCAGCCTCTGCCAATGCCCAGTGACCCTTTCTGTGAAAAACTTCCTCCTAATCTCTAGCCTAAATCTCCCCTGGTGGAGCTTGAGGCCATTCCCTCTTGTCCTGTCCCTTGTCTCTTGGGAGGAGACCAGCACCCTCCTCTCCACAACCTCCTTTCAGGTAGTTGTAGAGAGCAATGAGGTCTCCTCTCAGCCTCCTCTTCTCCAGGATAAACAACCCCAGCTCTCTCAGACATTCCTCAGAAGGCCTGTTCTCCAGCCCCCTCACCAGCTTTGTTGCTCTTCTCTGGACTCACTCCATAGCCTCAACATCCTTGTGCTGAGGGGCCCAGAAATGAACACAGGATTCAAGGAGTGGCCTCACCAGTGCTGAGTACAGAGGGAGAAAAACCTCCCTGGACCTGCTGGTCACACCGTTTCTGATCCAAGCCAGGATGCCATTGGCCTTCTTGGCCACCTGGGCACACTGCTGGCTCATGTTCAGTCGCTGTCAACCAACACCCCCAGATCCTTCTCCTCCAGGTAGCTTTCTAAACAGACTTCTAATCTGTAGTTCTGCATAGAGTTGTTGTGCCCCAAGTGACTTGCCAGGCCATGGAAACCACACAGCCTAACACACCCACAGCACCCCCCACAGCGCTCCCCACACAACACTACCCCTACAGCCTCCCTCTCCACAACCTCCTCTCCCCACAGCCCCCAGCCCCGCTCCACAGAGGCTAGCAGGGACTCAAGGAGGTCGCTCGGTCCAGACCCCTGCTCAAGCAGAGTCACCTCCCCCCCTAAAGCAGGCTGCCCAGGACAGCAAGGACTGCGCTTCTCCCCGCACTCACAGAGCTCACAGTAGCGGTGGCAGCCGCGGCCCAGCCCCTGCAGGTACCGCTGCAGTACGTCGGTGAGGAGGTCGCAGGCCGAGACCTGCACCGAATCCCAACCCAGCGCCTGGCAAATCTGGGCCACCGACACCCGCAGCAGCCACCGCGAGTAGGTCTCGCACATCGCCGGCTCGCGGTTCGGCCGCGGTGCCGCCCGGAGCCCGCCCGCCCGTTCGGGGCCGGGAGGGCCGAGGTGGAAGCTTCACGCAGCACCCGCCGCCGCCATCTTGGCGCCGCGCGCGCCAGGCCGCACAGCACTAGCGCCGAGCGCATCGAGCGGGGAGAGCGGCGCATCGAGCGCTTGGCGCTCGGCAGGACGGGAGGGCGGGAAGTGCGGGCTGATGGGAGGGCGGGAATCCGTGTGGGCACTGAGGGGCTGGCAGGAGTCCGTGTGGGGCTGTGGGAGTCCATGAGGCGCTGTGGGGAGGGTGGGGATCCATGTGGGGATGCAGGAATCCATGTGGGGGCTATGTGGCTGTGGGAATCCATGAGCAGTTGTGGGGATGGCGAGAGTGCCTTGAGTCCCCGAGAAGATTCGAGCAATGAAGCTGGTGAAGGGGCTGGAGAACAGGCCCTATGAGGAGCGGCTGAGAGAGCTGGGGTTGTCTATCCTGGAGCTATCCTGGAGAAGAGGAGGCTGAGAGGAGACCTCATTACTCTCTACAACCACCTGGAAGGAGGTTGTAGAGAGGAGGGAGCTGACCTCTTCTCCCAAGTGACAGGGGACAGGACAAGAGGGAATGGCCTCAAGCTCCGCCAGGGGAGATTTAGGCTAGAGATTAGGAGGAAGTTTTTCACGGAAAGGGTCATTGGGCATTGGAACAGGCTGCCCAGGAAGGTGGTTGATTCACCTTCCCTGGAGGTGTTTAAGGCACGGGTAGACGTGGTGCTGAGGGACATGATTTAGTGTTTGATAGGAATGGTTGGACTTGATGATCCAATGGGTCTCTTCCAACCTGGTTGTTCTGTGATTCTATGATTCTAAGATGGGATCAGGATCTTTATCAATGACCTGGATGAAGGCATTGAGTGCCCCCTTGGCAAGTTTGCAGATGACACTAAGCTGGGAGGAAGAGTGGATCCGCTGGAGGGTAGGGAGGCTCCAAAGGGATGTGAACAGGCTGGACCACTGGGCTGAGACCAATGGAAGAGGTTTAACAAGGCCAAATGCCAGGTTCTGCACTTGGGGCACAACAACCCCCTGCAGCTACAGGCTAGGGGAAGAGCAACTAGAAAGCTGCCCAGAGGAGAAGGAACCTGGGGGTGTTGGTTGACAGCCGACTGAATATGAGCCAGCAGTGTGCCCAGGTGGCCAAGAAGGCCAATGGCATCTTGGCTTGTATCAGAAGCAGCATGGCCAGCAGGTCCAGGGAGGTTATTCTCCCTCTGTTCTCAGCACTGGTGAGACCACTCCTTGAATCCCGTGTTCAGTTCTGGGGCCTTCGCTACAAGAAGGATGTTGAGGCTCTGGAGTTTTGTCTAAAGAAGAACAATGGAGCTGGTGAAGGGGCAGGGGGACAAGTCTTATGAGAAGTGTCTGAGAGAGCTGGAGTTGTTTAGCCTGGAGAAGAGGAGGCTGAGGGGAGACCTCATTGCTCTCAACAACTACCTGAAAGGAGGTTGTAGAGAAGAGGGTGCTGGCCTCTCCTCACATGTGACAGGGGACAGGACAAAGGGGAATGGCTTCAAGCTGTGCCAGGGGAGGTTCAGACTCAATACCAGGAAAACAATTTTTACCAAAAGTGTCACCGGGCACAGGAACAGGCTGCCTAGGAAGGAAGTGGTCAAGTCCCCATCCCTGGAGGTATTTAAAAGATGGGTAGACGAGGTGCTGAGGGACATGGTTTACCAGCAGACAGGAATGGTTGGACTCAATGATCCAAGAGGTCTTTTCCAACCTGGTGATTCTGTGATCATACAATCATAGAAGCCATGCCTTGTACATGTACTTTCCACTTTTTACTTCATTTCCTACAAGTCTTAAGAGGAATGGCTGAGGGAACTGGGGTTGTTTAGCCTGGAGAAAAGGAGGCTGGGGGGAAACCTTGTTCAGCTTCCTGAAAGGAGGTTGCAGAGAGGTGGGTGTTGGTCTCCTGAGTGATAGGTGATAGGATGTGAGGGAATGGCTTTAAGCTGCATCAGGGGGAGTTTAGATTGAACATTAAGAAAATTTTTTTCACCAAAAAGGTTACCAAGTACTGGAATGGGCTGCCCAGGGAGGTGGTTGAGTCACCATCCCTGGAGGTGTTTAAAAGTCAGGTAGATTAAGTGCTTCAGGATATGGTTTAGTAGTGGGCAGGTACAGTTGGAGTTGATGATCTCAAACATCTTTTCCAATGAAATGATTCTATGATTCTATACATCATTCAGTGTGTTTATCCACTGCCTTGGATAATGGAATGATGTAAAATGAGGGCCACACAGCAAGGGATGAACTGCAAAAGCCAAGATACTACACCATTCCCTGAGAAGGGCAGAGCCTCCTGCATAGCTTATCACCTCTGAAGCTGTCCTGCAGTCGTAGAATGGTTTGGCTTGGGAAGAACCTTAAAGATCATCAGTTCCAACCCCCCACCATGGGCATGGACACCTCCCACCAGACCATGCTTCCCAAGGCCCCATCCCACCTGTCCTTGAAGACCTCCAGGGATGGGGCATCCACAGGTTCTCTGGGCAGCCTGTGCTGGGGCCTCACCATCCTCATCAGGAAGAATTTTTCTCCTAATGTCTAATTTAAATTTCCCTGCTCCCAATTTAAAACCATTTCTCCTCCTCCTGTCACTCCGTGTCCTTGTAAAATGTCCCTCTCCAGCTTTCCTGTAGCCTCTTCAGATTTCGGAAGGCTGCTGTAAGATCTCCCCAGAGCCTTCTCTTCTTCAGGTTGAATAACCCCAACTCTCAGCCTGTCCTCATAGCAGCAGTGCTCCAGCTGTGGGATGGGATACTATCTTGGTCAGTTTGGGGTTGCGTGTTGCTGATTGTGTCACACTGTGAAGTCAACTCTCTTTGCCTTAACCATTTTGCCGAAGACTGCCTGCTTGTGTGTCAGGTTCAACAGGAGGACAGTGTAGGAGTGGGCACCGCTCTCTCTTGCTTGGGTGGACTCCGGACCCAGAGCTGGCTGCGCTTGGGTGGAGGTGATGCAGCAGCACGTTCAACTGAGCAAGTTGCACCCTAAAGTGTCACCACTATAGACAACACGGATCTGAGTTTTTGATTTGACTTCTCTGACAAATGTTTAAGTCACAGGGTGGAATGTGAAGTCATAGAATCATAGAATAACCAGGTTGGAAGAGACCCACCAGATCATCGAGTCCAACCATTCCCATCAAACACAAAACCATTTTCCCCAGCACCTCGTCCACCCTGTCCATCTGCAGTTCCCACTGGGAAGAGCAGCAGAAGCCTGACTTGAAAAGTGAAATAGAACCAGGTAGATTAAACTAAATACTTCACACATGCTAAGTATTAAGATTTATCAAACTTGTAAAAAAAACACGTTATCAAGCAGATTCTTTAATGTGTAGAAAACACGATAGGTGGTGCTCACCAGTGACTGAGAAGCTTATGGGATTGTGACTGTCCCAGTAACTGATAAGAAGACAGAGACTGCCAAGGCCACCAGAGCATGGGACAGAACAGGAACCAAAAAACCAAGTTTTTACAACTCTTACTGCAGAAATTAGGGAAGCAAACTCTAATGCACATTAACAGACAGCTCTGCTCTTCTTTCACAATAAGGCACATATGATGCTGCACAGATTCCAGAAGTTCTGGAGTTGAATCCACGTCCCTGGCTGCACACCCAGCACTACAGTCAAACTGAAGCCTTCGTGCCTGGGGAAGCTACACAGGGCTGGAGCTAAGTGTCCCCACTTGCTCAGCAGCACTGAGCCTCTTGGCCAGGAACCGTGATGTACTGAACCTCTTTGCCAGGAGCTGTCAGACTCTGTTTATCTATTTGCCTTAAACATTTTGTGGGAGAACTACCCTCTTGTGGCACCAGCTTGTCTGTGGTGCCACAGTTCAGCAGGGGACAGTGCAGGAGCAGGCACAGCTCCCCCTCGCTGGAGTGCAGTCGGGCCCCAGAACTGGCTCTGGCAGGGGGAGGGGCTGCAGCCGTGGCTGCTACCCCCACTACGCCCCACCTGCTGGCTTCCGGAGCCCCCCAAAACCACGGAGATAAAAGGAGTCAGAAGGGAGGAGTCGGGGTTTCACCATCATGGTTGCTCTCACTCACACACTTCGATCAGATCGGCCTGGACCACGTGTTCCCAAGATCATCTGCTGCGTTCGATGTGGTGATTTCTTTCCCCAACTCTTTCTTTCTCTCTCCCTGCCATTACCTCATGGTGTGCGTGTTGGATCAGATCCTAGGGACCTGGGTTGTTTTCGGGAATTCATTTCTGTAATTTTGGGTGGTTGCACACCCCCTCCCCTCTCCCCCCATTGCCCCAGTCAGGGCCAGACACGAGCGTGTGGCTCATGGGTCCAGGTTGTGACACACATGTGTGGCCGACTGCATCAGGGTTGTTTTGGAGTAGCCTCCTGTGCTCCCGTGGAAGTTGCAGGATTAGACCTGTGCCCCGAGGAATGGGAATCTGAGAAATGGGAGAGGACATTTTAGTGTAACAGAGAGTATCCTTTGACAGTGAGGAGATTTAAGAGCACAGGAAGGAACCTGATTTAAGACACTTCTAAACAAAATTGATTTAATGCCAGAAGACTTTGTGGAAATATTTTTTGCCGCAAAAAAAAAGGGCTGATTTGTTGCATTTCTGTCCTTTCTAATTTCAGTAATCCCCCCAGAACTAAGAAAAAGACAACTTCTGTGACTCTTATCCACAGCTGCATCTTTTTTTTCACATGGTGGAACTGCAAAAGAAATAGTTTCTAAGAGCCTGTACCAGCCAAATTGATGGGAAGTCTGAAGAGTCATTTGGGGAGGCAGAACCTTGCAAGCTCGCCTGTATGTAGGCAATTATGTATAAATAATTATGTTTAAGGCCAAGGTTGCTTAGGCAGTAGAAACATCTGCTTTGGGAACAGATGTAGCAAAACCGGGAACAATGAGGGAAAGGTTTTTATGGGCGAGCTGTTTATTTAGGTGAAAAAATAGCCACAAGCAGGGAAAGGATGAAACTCTGGTGACAAAAAAAGGAGGATCTAGAAACTAAAATACAAGTCAGTAAGTGGTGTGCGAGGTAGAATGAGGAGCAACAGAGCTGTTACTCAGTTGTGGCTGTGTATACACTAATAAAACAGGTGCTAAGCTGTAACTTGTTAATTGTGTGTAACTAATCAGAGCGTGAAGGACAGATTTGTAAATAAAATAGGGGTTCATTGTTAGAAGTTAATTAGTTCACGAATTAGCTCTTTGATATACTAGATGATTAGTATTGTGTTGATTAGTCAATAAACAGCCCAGTTTTTTGCATCAGTTTTTTGTATCTCAGCTCTGCAATCTGAGGAGAGAGGAGCTGGACCCAAGAGAAAGTCCTGCAGTTCATCATTTTTCAGGGCAAGTGGATCATCTTTTTTTGCTCCCTTCTGGCCATTTAGAAGCTTTGGGCAATTTTGAACTGGCAGCAGCGAATCACAATGGTTTGGGTTGGAAGAGGCCTTACAGATCATCAAGTTCCAACCCTCTTTCCGTGGGCGGAGACAGCTCCTACTGGATCAGGCTGCTCAAGACCCCATCTAACTGTTGGATGGGTACTGGAAAGCCACTATAAGGTCTCCCTGGAGACCTCCTCTCCAGGCTGAACAACCTCAATTCTCTTGGCCTCTCTTTATAACAGAGGTGCCCCAGCCTTTGGATCATCTTTGTGGTCCTCCTCTGGACCTTTTCCAACAGCTCCATATCCTCCTTACGCTGGGTATTCTAGAACTGGGCATCATGTTTCCTATTTTAAAAACACTTTCTTTTTTTTAGTGCCCTGATAAGCCGCAAATGCGCAGGGCTCCTTTTTGAAAGTTCAGAAGTATTTTTATGGGGATTAATATGGGATTCAAAGACTTGGAAAGAACTTCCCTCAATGGACATGCTACGCATTGACCCAAGCGAGGCTGCTTTGCTGGTATGCCTTTGTGTCTTGAAAGGGGAAAGAAGGGAAGGCTGAAAGTTGCAGAAAGGATTTTCTTCCTGTCCAAGAGGAATTAAAAGACATACAGTGTGTCAGCTTCTCTGTACTTGGCTTCATACATTTGGAGCCGAAGAGACAACAAGGCTGGTTTGAGCCAGCAGAATGACAGCTTTGTTCCTTCTGCCGACTGTCTTAAGCATCTCAAGAAGAGTGGGAAGTGGGCAGGATGTGTGTGCAGTCCCCTGGGCTGCACTATTCTGGTCTGCTCTGCTTCTTGGAATGTTAGAGACTGGCATGTAAAAGAGTGCCAGCCAGCACCCTCTACTCAGTCATTACGTGAAAAACAAAGCTGGCGTGAAAAGAAAGATGGTGTTAAAGAAAAAAGAAACAGATGAAGTTACATGGAAACTCCATCTCTGGACTCTCTTGCCATGGTACATCCTCTTTTGCCTTGTCCTAAATCAAGAGAGAGCTTTTCTCCGTGTTGCACTGTTCTGGCTGGAGGAAACATGCTTTTCTCACTCTCATGGCAATGGCACTGGGAAACCTGCAGAAAGAGCATGGGACTCTCTGTGGATGGCACCAGTGTGGGTACAAAGCATCCAGGAACACAGCTGTGTATAGTTGTAGCTAGAAAGGCAGCTCGGACAAGCTACTGGAAAGCAGCACAGCAGAAAGGGCTCTGGTGGTCCTGGTGGACTCCAACCTGACCAGGAGCCAGCATGGTGTCCTTGCCAAAGGCAATTGCCAGTGGTAGCCTGGACTGCATTGGGCAAAGCATTGCCAGCAGCTGGAGTGAGGTGACATTTCTCTGCTCAGCGTGCGTGAGATCATGCCTGCAGTGCTGTGCCCAGGTCTGCACAGTGACTTGGAAATACTGGGGAGAGCTCCCAGTGCCCCTTCACACCAGTTACTGTTGGCATGGTGTGTTGAACCACCACTGGCCTAGCAATGGCAGTGGCCCCAGTGCCTGCATGGATGGTGCTGTGCCAGCACAGAGCAGCTCCATCCTGCCTCTGTGACCCTCGCTGCTGCCGCTGCTCTGTGCTTGACTTCTGGATGGGACCCAGCTGTTTTGGGGCAGCTTGGAAGTGCTCTGTAGGCTGGCAGGAGAAGGAAAAGGCAGCTTGGGTCTCACACAGCTCTTTCTATGCGACTTCCATGTGCATGGTTCACCTTTTCCCCTTACCCATGGTAGAAGCCTGGAGAGGCTGATGGAGGCCCAGGCAGAGATGAGGATTGCACAGAGGGGCTGGCTGTCTTGCATGAGCACAGACCATCCACAGAGGGGATTTTCTGTCTGGCAGCCAGAGGATGTGAGGATGTCTTCCAGGGAGCCCCTTGACAGCAAAGCACAGGTCCACCTGGAAAGCCAGCTTGTGCACCTGCTCACCATCATCTTGAAGATGAATCCTGCTGACCTGGAGTTTGGCAGCTCCCAGCTCTGCTGGTACCAATAGGCACCTGCTAAAGCAGAAGCAAAAAACCCAGCCACCTGATTGAGAGCCAGCAGTAGGGCTGCTGCTTGTGCTCTTGCCAGCAGTGTTCAAAACGTTGCCTGGAGCCCTTGACATTGCAGGACTTTCTCTATAAGATCCCATTCATGCTTCTGGATGCAGAGCTCTGCAAGTGGATGAGTGCCCTGCAGAAGAGCAGCAGGCGGGAGAGTTTGGCAGTATCGCATGGGTAAGTGTGGCAAGCCACCTGTCTGCTCCACAGGGCCTGGCAGAGGCCAGGACTTGCTGAGAGAGTGACAGCCTCCTTGCAAAAGGTGCGTTTTGTGCCAGACACCTCTTGCTGCTGGGGGCTGGGGTTTTGGGGGAAAGTGGCACAGAAAAGCAGTTATCACCTTGAGGCTCTTCCTGAAGGCACTGGGGATTGCTCCATAAAGTGATTCTTGCCAGAAGGGCAGGCAGGGAGGGAGGTGGCCATGTCTCAGCAAAGGCAGTTCCTCTGCTGTAGACCAGGTGTGGCCAGGGAGACCTTCTTCAGGTGGGAAGCCCAAGACTTATACCCTGCAGCATTTGCGGTAATGTAGTCGTTGGGGGAATTTAGTATATAGAATCACAGAATCACCAGGTTGGAAAAGACCCACCGGATGATCAAGTCCAACCATTCCCATCAATCACTAAACCATGTCCCTCAGTGCCTCCTCCACCCATCTCTTAAACCCTTCCAGGGAAGGTGACTCAACCTATCCTATCCCTGAATTCCCTGATAAAGAGCCCCTCCCCAGCTTTCCTGTAGGCCCCCTTTAAGTACTGGAAGGCTGCAATAAGGTCTTCTTGGAGCCTTCTTTTCTCTAGGCTAAACAAGCCCAGCTTTCTCAGCTTGTCCTTGCATGGGAGGTGCTCCAGCCCTTTGATCATCTTTGTGGTCCTCCTCCAGACTCACTCCAACAGATTCATGTCCTTTCTGTACTGAGGACTCCATAGCTGAATGCAGGGTGCTTCAGGTGGTCTCATAAGAGCAGAATACAGGAGGAGCATCCTCTCTCTCAACCTGTTTGTCACACTTCTGATGCAGCCTAGGACAGAGGCTTTCTGGGGTTGCAAGTGTGCACTGCCAGCTCATGTTGAGCCTCTCATCCACCAACATCCCCGAGTCCTTCTCCTCACAGCTGCTCTCAATCCATTCTCCATCCAGCCTATATTTGTGCTTGGGGTTGCCCTGACCCAGGTGCAAGACCTTGCACTTGGCCCTGTTGAACACCCTGAGGTTCAACATGGTATTCAAATAAGACAGACATCAGTGTTATGACTGGACATTGCAGAAAGGTTACACCAGTCTCCTCCTTCAGCACACAATACAATGTATGTAACAAACCGTTTCCAAACACAAGGTGAAGACAATCTCTTCCAGTCCTCAAAAGAAACACCTGCTTATATGTTTTTGCATGCCAGATACATTACAAATGTAGAGCATGGCTTTAAAAAAGATGATGTTTAAAAGCATACACGAGTCAAGCTCAGGTATTTAGCCACCAAGAGCATTTGTTTCATGTAGATTGTTTATTGTAAGAATTTAGAGATTCCTCTGGCTTCTTCACAAAATAACAGAGCAGTCTTGTTAACACAGACACAGGCAGGTTAAACCATATGCTCAGAAGAGCTCTTCTTTACCTGCAAGGAAAATCAAAGAAAATTAAAATCCTTTTAATGAGCAGGAGTATTCGAATTGGAGGAGAAAAATTAAAAAAAAAAAAAAAAAACAAAAAAAAAAAACACAAAAACCACAAACCTAATATCCCTCCCCACCACCACCTCTTTATGAAGTATGTTTTTCCCTGAAGTTTTAAATTTTGAATATGCTTATGTTGCAGAAATCCCCTTAGGTACAATGTCATACATGCAGCTATTTAAGCCATTGCATAAGGTCAGGGCACTATAAAAAATTAAAATAGTATCTGCAAACAAATCCAGTACACAGAAAAAAGCCCAATGTGGCTGTGTGCTACCCTGGACCTTTTTGTTCAGACAGTTTCAAATGAGCAATGGGCTGTACCCCAGCTCTTTGGGAAGAGCAGTTTGTCAGACCCACAACAGAGTTCCAGCTTCCTCGTTTGACTTCAAGACTCAGTCAATTAATTTTAAAACACAAATTTCTATTGTTTCTATTTCATAACTTTACCTCTTGGACTGGCTGAACCGCTTTTTCCGATTAATCCCTGGTTATGGTATTATGAGAAAAAACAGAACACGCAGGTTAGGAAGCAACTCATGCAAATTCAGGCAAAACAATGCATGTATTTTTGACCACAAATGTATTGTGAGGAGCACAATACCAAAGGTAACTGCTATGCCATAGGCATTCCAGCCATTTGTAAACACACAGGATACTGACACATGTATTTGCATCCAAGTATAGCACAGACTGGCAGCTGTTAGATGCAAAACACAGTCACAAACTGCGGTCTAAGCCCACACCTTTGTAACCTGCTATGCACACCTTCACAAAACTGCTTAAAGAAGCAAAACACTGAACTTCATAAAATCGGTATCAACAGACCGGAACCCCTCCTTCCAACCCCACCTCCAAACTCTCAGCTCTGAACATCACTACAGGCCAACAGAACCAAAAGCAGTTCAGTCACCTGAGTTTCTCTCTCTCATCCGACACTACTGAGCTCTTTGAGCAGACATAGTAGGAAAACTCCAGGTAGAAAGGAGGAGTGGGGAAATCCACTCACAAGCCAAAAAGGAGGTAAACCACTGCCTGTTCAGGCAAGGATATGTGTTGAGGCTAAAGATCTAGTTTTTTGACTTTATCTGGCCACAAAAGACTGCCAAACTTCACACTTGTTAGAACTGTGCAAGCTGAAAAACCTGGGTGTCACACCACAGACTGTCTTCCCTTTCTTTTTAGGGCCTACGCACCCTAACTTCCCCTGTTAACCTGACAGAGGCAGGACAAACAAGCACTGCACAACTTTGCAACAACTCCCATTTTTCATTTGTTCAGGTACTCACAGAGCAGCAGCACCGGAGATGATCTCAATAAGCTCCTTGGTAATGACGGCTTGACGGGTACGGTTGAATGTCAAGGTCAATTTGTCAATCATCTCGGCTAGAAAAAATTAAGGTGGGAATTTAAACAAATAAGTATTCAAATACAGATCAAAAGAAGCTGCGTGAAGAGTGTCAAATAGTCTTGTAAATCCACACAAATGATCAAGGCGGCTGACTGTACTTTGTGTTTTTCCCCTACATATAACTTCTCAGAGACAATCCAGACATTCAGTAATTTGGCTTGAGGCATCTGAGGTAAAACACCTGACGAAGAGTTGACAGACCAGTAAATACCATGGTATGATGTAGCTTATTTTAAAACACGAGCATGCATTATTTGCTTTTAAGTTACTTTTCACTCGCAATTAACTACACTGGTATTTCCTTCAAGTTCCTGTTGTTCTGACGAAGGGAGCCAGATTGCTTTGAAGTAATTTTGTTTCATTTTTGATTTTTTAAACACAGAAAATATCACCTCTTTCTCTCAAAACAAGGCAGTCAGCAGAGCCCCACCTACAGCTCCAGGTAGCCCAACTGCACATCAGCCTCACTCAGTCACCAATATCTTTTATGCAACGCTGCTTTCTGAGGACTGAAGTCTTGTCACCACGCCACATAATGATGAGCTCATTATCCCACTAATACCAATCGCATACTTCACACTATGCTCAGTTTGGACACCTTCCAGGGAATACTTGTCTGTTCTCAACTTGCTACATGACAGCTGGTGAAGTATTTAACCACCATTTCAGTTTCTCCGCTTTTAAATTGGTGCAGTACTAATTACATTGGGCTCAGAAGTAGGTACAGGTTTATAAATAACTCTAGAAATCCTCAGACCTGCCACATGAGAAGAGCATGAAGAATATTTGCCTGTTACAAGATTAGTTTAGTATTTCATATTCTTATTGAAGTATCTGTGATTTCACTTTCAGTTACCCAGTCTTGTTTGCTATATACATGACTGCAATCCCTCTTTACCAGAGACTAAATAAGGTTTGTAGGTCCAGGAAAGAATCCTGGAAGAACTAGCTCAACAAAACAAACTTAAAATGGAATTAAGAGAGAAATCAGCTCATTTCTTATAACTTTGGAAACGGAATTATGCAAAGGGAGGTCAATACTTTCATGCTAAGCTGCTCAAGTCCAGGGAAGACCACAGTGTAGACTTACAAGCATTTTTGCTAGCATTGTCCATAGCGGTCATCCTAGCACTCTGCTCGCTCGTGGTGGATTCCTTCAGTGAGTAGTACAGAATATTTGCTAGTGTAAATTCTTGGTAGTTTCTCAGCACATCAGCATCAATATCGTCATAGATACTCAGGCTTTCTGTAAAATACGAAAGAGTGGACTTAAGAGTAATGCAAGACATCGCTCCTAGCAAAACAATACAATGCCATGTAAAGGACTACTAGGCAAGTCTATGTCTCTACTTAGGACACTGCGGAGGGATTTTCTCTATGTCCTGCATGTACTTTCATAACAGAATTTTAAATAGCAGAGAGATTAAGAATTTCTTGTATGTTTTAATTCAATCTGACATTAGGGAAGTCAGATTCTGACCAAAGCCAAATACATCATTGCTGTATTATGTTTAGTCTTCCCGTACATTGCTGTGGAAACATAAGTAATGCAAAACTACTCAGCACCCAGGCTGTTCAGTGCTGAAAACAACAGAACCTACAGTGTTTTGAATATATGACTTTGGAATATCTAAACAAAATTAGAACATTTCTTCTTAAAAGTTCTTGCCCCACAGCACCTTGGATTGCCATACTAAAACACAGGAAGATGTTTCAGTACCGTATTCCTGTGTTCAGAATACTTCTGTGATTTATCACTTCACTACTTACCTGCACCAGCAACTGTTTCAAGGGAGAAGATCGGTTTTTCATCAGTCTTGTAGGAAATGACAGACCTGCATAAAAAGTGTAACAACATCAGAATCATAGAATCATTAAGGTTGGAAAAGACCTCCAAGGTATCCAGTCCAACTGCCAGCCCAACACCACCACGTCTACTAAACCACGTCCCAGAGTGCCATGCCTGCACATTTTTTTAACACTACCAAGGAAGGTCACTTCCACTTCCACTTTCTTTACTCTTCCAGTAAAGACATTTTTCTTAATATCAAAACTGAACCTCCCCTGGCACAACTTGAGACCATTTCCTTCTGTCCTATCACTTGTTACTTGGCAGAAGAGACCAACACCTGCCTCACTACAACCTCCTTTCAGGTAGTTGTAGGGGATGAAGTCTCCCCTCAAACCAAAGAGGGTTTAAAATCAACTTAGAGCAGACAACTCGTGGCCTTGTAATTCCACAGAGTTTTCCTGTAATCCTGATGAAGAGATCTCAGCTACCACGTGGATATAATGACATGCTAACAAAATACAACAGCACCCACTGTATAGGTAAAAAGATAATTCCAATCCCAGCTATTAATAAAATGCACAACAGCTCTTTACATGTAATAAAACACAATTCTCAATATCAATTCTCAATTATCAATAAAGGTGATAATTCACCACAGTCAGTTTTCACATAACCTCACTGGGCCGACATGCTGTTTGAAGTCTTCTACCCAGTATTTTTCATAGAATCATAGAACAACCAGGTTGGAAGGGACCCATCGGATCATCAAGTCCAACCATTCCTTCATCTCAATCTTACCTGAAACGATTGTAGATGACAGAGCCTTCATCAAATTCATACCCAGAGTTTAACAGCTCTGAGGCAATAATAGAAGCATCTCCAAAGCTCGGAGGTCTCCGTCCCACTTCTTTGAATGTCAGCAGGAAGTAATTGCCATGTGTCCTGCAGTAAGAGTGATCTGCGTTAGAACCAAGAGGATGCTCCAACATAAACTGATGTGGCAAGCAAGACTGATTTACAATTCTGAATTAGCCTGAGAGAAATTTTGCTTATTTTTCTAGTTAAATTATGATGATAGCTTCAACAATAAAGACATGTGTAACGGCATTTGTGTTGTTAGCTTTCAGATTTTTATTTCATAAATATAACAGTCCTCTGCAGCAGTTTCATGAACATGCAGATAATCAATCTCCACTTTTAGCGTAGTTGCAGATTTTTTGTTTCATAGGAACTCGAATTTAGCACTGTTCTGTTAAATGCCATTGCCTGTGAACACCACACAACTTTCTAAGCCATCTTGAAGTTTCTACCACAGAAACTAAAGCCACCAAACCATGCTCCTATTTACCTCTGAAGGAGGCCTCTGATCTTGTCACCTACTCCAACCACCATAACTTCCTTCCCAGCACTTGTGAGGTTGGCAATTTCATTCTTCAAGGTTTTAGCAATAGATGTGTGGATAGCACCACAAAGACCTCGGTCAGAGGATACACCGATAAGGAGGTGCTTCTTCTTGTCCTCAGGTGCCTTTATTTCTGCCTTCTCATAGAGAGCTAAAAAAGGAAAAGGATAAGTTATTCAAGGGTGCCAGAAAGCAAACAGGTCACATGAAAACATCTGACTTATTCTAGCTAATATAATTTCTCAAGGGCTTCCAAATCACAGCCAGATGATTTACATTTCCCTCATAATCATTCAAGTTTGCATGTTATCTGACCAGAGCAGACAAAGAAACAATTCCAGGCCAGGCATATCTCTGCACTGGATATCACACAATCAGTGTCACAGAATCATAGAATGACTTGGTTTGGAAGGGACCTTAAAAGTTCTACCAGTGCCAGGGACACTTCTCACTTAGATCAGCTTGCTGAAAAAGCATCATCCAACCCGGCCATGAACACGTCCAGGTATAAAGCATCCACAACATCTCTGGGCAACCTGTTCCAGTGTCTCACCACCCTCCCAGGAAAACATTTCTTCCTAATAGCTAATCTAAACCTACGCTATCATGACTTTGTTAAGCTCAATGTGCAACGTGCTGGGGTTGTTTAGCCTGGAGAAGAGGAGGCCGAGAGGAGACCTCATTGCTCTCTACAGCTACCTGAAAGGAGGTTGCACAGAGAAGGGAGCTGGCCTCTTCTCCCAAGTGCCAGGGGACAGGACAAGAGGGAATGGCCTCAAGCTCCGCCAGGGGAGATTTAGGCTAGAGATTAGGAGGAAGTTTTTCACACAAAGGGTCATTGGGCATTGGAACAGGCTGCCCCGGGAGGTGGTTGATTCACCTTCCCTGGAGGTGTTTAAGGCATGGGTAGACAAGGTGCTGAGGGCCATGGTTTAGTGTTTGATAGGAATGGTTGGACTCGATGATCCAGTGGCTCCCTTCCAACTTGGTGATTCTGTGATTCTATGATTTCCAGTGTCACAGGCGCATATGCAGCCCAAAGGTCCACAAGGAGGTCTGGCAGCAGCTGTAGATGCTACAGAGTTTGGATACAATTCCCTTGACAGACAGAAGCCGAGCAAAAATTCTGAGTTATAGTGCTTTTATGACTAACAAAAACAACCACACAACATTCAAAAATTAATCAGAAATCATAATGAATTTCACATTAGGACGCTAAAAAATCACTTTCCAAAAAGCATATTCATAAGGAACACTCAGGGTGGCCTACAAATGCACATTCTTTTGGAAAAAACTTATCAGAAGTTTAAGAAAGCCTTGGTATTTTATCACCACCATGAAAGCCTTCCTTTTAAGTTCCCACATCACAAGAGTCTTCCCTCACCCAGTGCTCCTGTTCCATAGATCCTTGCAGGCTTCAGCTCCCTCTCAGCTCTTGCGTATTTTGCTGCAGAAACCATCTTCATGGACTTGGTAATTTTCTGGATGTTCTTGATGGACTTCAAGCGCCTGGTAACTACAAGGGTAATGGTTGAAGGTCATGGACTGCACCAGGCATAATGACATCAAAACCAAGCAGCAAAATGCTAGCAACCACCCTCCCAAAACATCTTGCCAAGCTCCTCAAAGAAAACAATGTACAAATAAACCCCATAAAAGATATGCCCTTAGTATTTACAGTAAGAAAGCAGTAACAGTAGAGATCTGACGCAAATGAGCCTTTATAACAGGTATGTTTTTTCTCCCAGATATATCAGTTATCTAACACCTAGCCCAATGTAAGATCTATTTACTATTTGCTCCCATGTCCACATAGTTCACAAATTTTTGTGGTATATGATTTGAGGTATATGATTGAGTATAATGTCATCTTTTCCTAGATGACAAGGGAAGGGAAAAAAAAAAGACTCCATACCATAGAGAGATAAAATAAACTACCTCCTCCATTTAGACTGTGGTAAATAAGATTAATATATACTGTTACAAAAAGAAAGCAAAACAGGTGTTCTACAGACAAGTGCAATTCCAAGACAATATTCTTGAATAAGAACCTATCAGGAACGGCTTATGGCTTGAAGAAGCATAATCAAAGAAAGACCATTCAATGTTTTTTCCTCCAATGTTGGATAAATGCACAGTGAAGTAAACACAATAGAAAACAAATTCATTCTGAAAGGTGAACAAAATATCTGGCCTAGCACAAACATAAAAGTAACTTGTAACTGTGTTTGAGTAAAACTATGTTTGCTGAAATGCCATCTGAATTCGCACTGAAACCATTTTAAGCAATGCCTTTTCTAAAGGATATGCTTAATATAAGAAGTGCTGATGGCTGATGTATCAATGTGATGGTTCATCACATCAGTTTATCCAACGGAAGCTAATCAAAATCACTTTTTAAGACGTGACTTCCCTGCAACACCTTCACTCTCTCAAAATCAAATGAAAACAGCACTTACTGTCTTTCAGAGTTGCCATATTCCTGACTTGGCCCCTGGAAATGAACACAGGAGAAATTAGGACAGTTCACTAGTTCTCCTGCAAACCAATACCTGTCCAGGGCAGGTCCCTTCCAGAGAAATGGAAATTTAAGAATTCCTGGTTTTGAAAAAGCATCTGTGGTAGGGACAATTCAGTATAAACTATGTCTTGTATGCATACCCTCCACCCTTCCCCTTGCATCCTACATTATTTAACCTATTTATCCACTGCCTTGGATAATAGCACAATGTAAAGATAGGGTCACGCATCAAGGAACAAATTTCAGAAGGCAAGAGACTACACCATGCCCTAAGAAGGGCAGAGCCTCCTGCATAGCCTGTCACCTCCGATGCTGTCCTCTTAGTTTTAAGGGAGACCTCATTAACATGTACCAGTACGTGAAGGGTGCCTACCAAGAGGATGAAGACTACATTCTTATGAGGAGTCACACAGAAAAGAGAAGGAGTAGCAAGTATAAGTTGCTCCTGGGGAGATTCTTATGGGATTCCAGAAGAAAAGCCTTCCCTTCTCCAGGCTGCACCCTATCTCTTTCAGCCCTTTCATCATCTTTGTGGCCCTCCTCTGGATCCATTCCAACAATTCCATATCCTTTTTATGTTGGGGTTTCCAGAACTGGACATACTCCTGATGACATCTCACCAGAGCAGGGTAGAGGGGAGAATCACCTGCCTTGATCTACTGATCAGGCTTCTTTTGACGCAGGCCAGGATACAGTTCACCTTCTGGGCTGCGAGCACACATTGCCAGTTCATATCAAGCTTCTCATTAATAAGCACCCGTAAGTCCTACTCTGCAGGGCTTCTCTCAATCACGTCATCCAACTATCCTGTACTGAACCTGTGGACTACCCTGACCCAGGTGTAGGAGTTTGCACTTGGCCTTGTTGAACCTTCTGAGGTTCTAACAGGCCCACTTCTCCAGCTTGTCCAAGTCTCTCTCGGTGACATCCCGTCCCTCTGGTGTAGCCACTGCACCACTCAGCTTGGTGTCATCTGCAAACTTGTTGAAGGTGCACTTGATCTCGCTGTCCATATCATTGATGAAGACATCAAACAATACCGGTCCCAGTATGGACCCCTGAGGGACACCACTTGTCACAGACAGGCTCTGGACACTGAGCCACTGACCACTACTTTCTGAACCTGACCATCCAACCAATTCCTTAGTCAACGAACAGCCCACCCATCAAATCATATCTCTGCAATTTAAAGAGAAGGATGTTGTGGGGGACCATGTCAAAAGCTTTGCATAAGTCCAGACAGATTACATCCATTGCTTTTCCTATGTCACAGAATTATAGAACAAATCATAGAATGGTTTGGGTTGGAAGGGACCCTAAAGATCATCTAGTTCATATCCCACTGCCATGGGTAGGGATGCCTTCCACTAGACCAGGTTGCTCAAAGCCCCATTCACCTTGGCCTCCAGGGGAGGCACATCCACAACTTCCCTGGGCAACCTATGCCAGTGCCTCACCATCCCCGTTATGAAGAATTTCTTCCCAATGTCTAGTGTAAATCTTTGCCCTTACAATTTAAAAATATTCCTCCTTGTCCTATATGTCCACTGACCTAAAAAGGTTGGATGAGATGACCCTTGAGGTCACTTCCAAGCTGGCATTCTATGACTGATTCTCTTCTCTCCTGCCTTGCCATTTATCCCCGCTCGATCACATTGCCCTTGCCTTCCCTTCCCACTCCTGCCTCTCCCCAGTCTGCATCTGACAGAATGGAGCCGCTGCACCCAGGGACACCACTTTCCTTCAGCCTCCCCCTCCCACTCCTCCTGCCACACCAAAGCTCACAGCACTAACACCAAAAATACCAGCAAAGAGAATCATAGAATAGTTTGGGTTGGAAGGGACCTTAAAGATCATCCAGTTCCAACCCCCCTGCTATGGGCAGGGACATGTCCCACTAGATCAGCCTGCCCAAAGCACCATCCAACCTGGCCTTGAACACATCCAGGGATGGGGCAGCCACAACTTCCCTGGGCAACCTGTGCCAATGCCTCACCACTCTCATGGTGAAGAAATTCTTCCTTATGTTTAGTCTAAATTTCACAGAATCGCTAGGTTGGAAAAGACCCACTGCATCATCGAGTCCAACCATTCCTATCAGTCACTAAACCATGCCCCTCAGCACCTCATCCACCCATCTTTTAAATTCCTCCAGGGAAAGTGACTCAGCCACCTCCCTGAGCAGCCTGTTCCAGTACTCAGATTTGCCCCTTTCCCACTCCAGTTTACACCCATTGCTCCTAGCCCTATCACTACAAGCTTTTGTGAGAAGTCCCTCCCCAGCTTTCTTGCCAGCCCCTTTCGGGTACTGGAAGGTCACTATAAGATCTCCTTGACTCATTTTGGAATTTTAGAAAGTAAGCATCATTTATCAGGTCTGGGCAACACATGGGAGTGATATCCATCAATTATGAGCAGTGCGACGAAAGCTGATTACAGCAGATTTCCTAATTACCTGGGCATGACTATTGTGATACTTTCTGAGGACTAATTTTAATGCTGTTATGAACTTCACAACAGTCAAAACTCTTGTTGATTTGGAGCTGGCTCCAGTTCTTTGCTTGACCTTGCATTTGAGATAGTGAGACACTCCAAACAGAAGTGATTCTAGAACATACATCTTTTTAGCACAGCTCATACTTAACACAAGACATGATGTTCTCTGAAGAATGAACAGTGTCTGGAAAAATATTGTCTGAAAAAGCAGTCAGAGGGGCCTTATGTCTAACTAATGCCCCTGTCAGAGGGGCATTATGTCTAACTATCAATAAACTCAATTGCTCAGATAAAACTTAACTCTGCTTTAGCTCATACAAAATCACTCCACTCTTTGTAATAGCAATAATTCTTGTATCACCTTGAGGTCCCTTCCAACCTAGCAGTCTATGATTCTATGATTCTCTTTGCCCCTGCCATTCACCCCTACCTGACCGCCCTGTCCTTGCCTTGCCTTGCCTTGCCTTCTCTCTCTCGCCTTCCATCCACCCGTGCCTGACAGAACAGAGCACTCGGCAGCCGCTGTCCCTCAGCTTCACGCTCTCCCAAGCCACACCAGAGCCCACAGTGCCTCAGGGCAGGGCCCGGCAGTGCGGCGGCCGCGCCACAGCCACAAAGCGGCTCCGCCGCTCTCTTCCCCCTCGATCCAGGACGCACCCCCGCCATCCCCACAGGGTCTTTCCCGTTCCTGCGCTCCCCTAGCTGTTACCATTGCGGCTGGTAAAGCGCGACGGCGGTCGCTCCCCGGGCCAACATGGCGGCGCCTCCCCCACAGCCCGGCTGAAGGTCAGAGCTCCCGCCCCGCCAGGAGGCGGGAACTGCTTCCGGCGCGAGAACACTTCCGCCAGGGAGTGGAAGGCGCTTCCGGAGCGCGAGAACGGATACTTCCGCCAAGGAGTAGGCGGGGCTTCCTGTGAGCAGCCCGGTCTGGCCACCAGGGTGTGGGAGGGGCTTCCGGCGCTCGGCGACCACTTCCGGCGCCGGTGTCTTCGGAGAGGAAGGAAGGTATAGGGCTGGCGCCATGGGGAAGTCGGATTTCCTCAGCCCTAAGGCCATTGCCAACCGCATCAAGTCCAAGGGGCTGCAGAAGCTGCGCTGGTACTGTCAGATGTGCCAGAAGCAGTGCCGCGATGAGGTGAGCGCGAACAGGCAGCGGCAGGGCATGAGGTGGGCCCTGAGGCCTCGGCGGGGCTGGCGATCCTCCGTCAGGGAGTAGGGGGTCTCCGACCCTGTCCTGTGAGAGGGGAGGCTCTTTTGGTTCTTAGGCACATCGGGTCCCCGCGATTGTGGCTCTCCGTTTGCTTGTATGGGCTGGCGATCCTCTGTGAGGGGGCACTAAGGGGCTCCCACCTGTCACCTTGCTTGTCGGGGAGGTTCTGTTGGGATGCACAGGGGTGTCAGGTCCCCGCGATTGGTGCCCTTAGTCCACTCGTGCGGCTGGCCATCCTCTGTGAGAGGTCATGGGGAGATGCAACCTATCCCCTTGAGGACAACAGATCCTCATGGCTGCGTCTCTCAGTCTGCTTGGAGTGTCTCTGGTCCCTCTTGTCAGTGTCCCCCATGACACTGAGGGGGATACAGCGGGACTCCCATCTCCTTGTTGTAGTCCCCAAGTCTCATGTCAGGGGCTATAATCACCATAGGCAATACATGTTCTCGTAGCCTTGTACAGTTCCCTAATTCAAAGGTGATGTGGCCAGCAGGAGTAAGGTACCATACCCCGGTACTCGCTGCTGGTGGGGCTGCACCTCAAATCCTGTGTTTGGATTTGGGCCCTCCCTACAAGAAGGACATTGAGTTGCTGGAGCATTTTCAGAGGTCAACAAAGCTGGTGATGGAGCTGGAGAAGAAGTCTTATGAGGAGTGGCTGAGGGAACTAGGGTTGTTTAGTTTGGAGAAGAGGAGGTTGAGGTGGGGCTTTATTGCTGTTTACAGCTACCTGAAAGGAGGTTGTGGTGAATTAGATGTTGTTTTCCTCTCCCAAGAAATAAGTGACGGGATGAAAAGAAATGGACACAAGTTGGGGCAGGCGAGGTTTAGATTGGATATTAGAATCATAGAATAGTTTGGGTTGGACAGGACCTTAAAGATCATCCAGTTCAAACCCCACCCTGGCCATGGGTAGGGACACCTCCCGCTAGATCAGCTTACTCAGAAAGCATCATCGAAACCAGCCATGAACACCTCCAGGTATAGAGCATCCACAACTTCCCTGGGAAACCTGTGCCAGTGCCTCACCACTCTCATGGTGAACAAATTCCTCTTTATGTCTAGTCTAAGTCTGTCCCTTTCTAGTTTATACCCATTGCCCCATATCCTATCACTACAAGTCTTTGTAAGAAGTCCGTCCTCAGCTTTCTTGTAGGCCCTCATCAGGTACTAGAATAAGGGAAAAATTTCTTCACCAAACGGGTTATCAGGCATTGGAACAGTCTGTCCAGGGAAGTGGTTGAGTTGCCATCCCTGGAAGCATTAAAAACATGTGTAGACATTACACTCTGGGATATGGTTTAGTTGGTGTGGTGGCATTGAGCTGCTGGTTGGACTAGATGATCTTAGAGGTCTTTTCCAGCCTTTGTGATTCTATGAATTCCCTTGTGTGGAGTCCTGGGATGACCCACATTCCCCTTGTAAGTGTCCCTAGTCTCTTCTAGGTACTCTGATCCCATCTGCATGGTGCACCCCTTCTAGGGAGCATACTGGCCCCACTTACTGGTAGCATGGGGATCCCTGATTCTATTTACAGAATCACAGAATCACCAGATTGGAAAAGACCCACTGATCAAGTCCAACCATTCCTATCAATCACTAAACCATGCCCCTCAGCACCTCATCCACACGTCCCTTAAACCGCTTCAGGGAAGGTGACTCAAGAGGCTGGGCAGCCTTTTCCAGTGCCCAGTGACCCTTTCCATGAAAAACTTTTGGAGGAGAGCTGGAGAGGGCCCTTATTCTCCTTCAGGAGTGCCTCTTGTATGGGCCATGGTCTAGTTTGGGACAGCTCTTGGAACCTGGAGGGTTCCTGATGGCTGGGCCTGGGGCACTCCCTTTGGGATCCCCCATAGGAGTTCTCCCTTTTGGAGAACATGTGTTGACCCTGATCCATCTTTGGGGATGTTCAGTCCCCTGCGGAGTGACTGATCAGCCCAGGGAACACAGAGTGAACCCAGTCCCCCTTGGATGGGTGATTGCCTCATATATACCCAGGAAGGATGGTGGGGTTATGAAATAGGTGGCTCCCATCTGCCTTAGAGGCGAGTTGAGGGTAGCCATGATTTCTCTGGGGACAGGGTGGATGTGGTCATGTGCCCAAGAGAATCCACATTTGGAGCACTGTGAGGAGTACTGTTTACATAGAATAGTAGCATGAGAGAATATTTTGGGTTGGAAGAGACCTTTAAAGGATATCTAGTCCAACTCCCCTGCAGTGAGCAGGGACATCCTATAGTCATTCAGGTTGCTGTCCAACATGATCTTGAACATTTCCAGGGATGATGCATCTACCATCTAGCCAACTTGTTCCAATGTTTCACCACCCTCACTGTAAAAAGTTTCTTCCTTATATCTAATGTGAATTTACCCTCTTTTTGTTTAAAAACATTACCCTTTGTACTATGGCTGCAGACTTTGATAAAAAGTTTGTCCCCATCATTCTTGAAGACCTCTTTTAAGAACTGGAACACAGCAATAATATTTCCCCTGAGCCTTCTCTTTTTCCAGGTTGAACAACCCCAAATCTCTCATCCCAGTGATCATTTTTGTGCCCCTCCTCTGGGTCCGCTCCAACAAATCCACATCTTTCTTGTACCAAGGACTCTTTCCTTCTGATTCTGACTCAGTTTCTTCCCTTCTTCTCCTGTTACAAAGGGATGATTTTTCTCCGAAGCTTCCCTCTCTTCTTTTCTCTTGGCTGTTTACTTGCACCCAGATGCCTGTGAGTATCCTCATCTTCCAATTTCCACCCGTGTTGTGCTTCACCGTGCTACAACCTGATATTTTTGTAAGGGGGTCAGGGTTCTCATTGGATGAAATTTGCTGTAGATTTAATCATATTGTGATGAAAGGGCATTATATTAGACAAAAGAAGGATGTGATCCAGCATCCTATGTCTGTCTGCTTTTTGGGGAGCTCTGATGACTTTAGTCCTGTGCCAGAGGTGTCCAAACTGTTACAGTCTGTAGCTTTAGTGCTTGTGGGACACCGTCCCCTCCTTACACAACATTCAGTGTCTGTGTTGATCAGGTTGGGAACCAGCAAACATTTCCAGTGCTCTTGCACGTGCATCTGGATGGATGCAGGGTGGACCTGGGTGGTGCCCCATCTATCCCATTCCACAAGGTACAGACAGGACTGCTGGGATGTCCTGCCTTGTAACCTCTTTCACAGTTTGTCTTGAGGCTCTTGGCTTTGGGAAGGGTTCTGTTGCTGGTTTGTCTGCTCAGGAGGAACAACCACCCTGTGTTGGCTCTATCTGAGTTCAGGTGTTTTCTCTGGAGCCTCTTAAGAAATTTCACTTACAGAATGTTACTTTTAATACTCATCAGCTGTACAAGTGTTGCAAATTGAGACAAAGGCAAACAAATAATTTGTTTTTATTTTATAGAATGGCTTCAAATGTCATTGCATGTCTGAGTCCCACCAGAGGCAGTTGCTGCTGGCTTCTGAAAATCCTCAGCAATTCATGGATTACTTTTCTGAGTAAGTTTGCTGCATGTTCTTACCCAGGTCTTCATACCTGTATCTCATCTGCGCTGCCATCCCTCTAGGACTTGGTTATGTTCCATTCAGGACAGTTTGTTCTCATAGATTTTAGCGTCAGCTCTTAATTTTAATGGCAGTTTGAAAATTGAGGCATTGTCGCTTTTGAATGTATGTTTGAGGTTTCAGGGAGCCATGATGTTTGATCGGATTTGACGGTTTTATCCCATGTCTGAGCCCCATTTTAAGTTGATCTGTGTAACAAAGTTTCTCACTATACTGCCCCTGGCTGAGTGGTTGCTGTGCCCAGATAGCTGAAAGAACCTTTACAGAGAGGTAACAGCTCAGGGGTGTGAATAATGTCCCACAGCTTCCCCCCAGTCCTTTGTCCAACTGGCCAGTGTGACCACTGGGCTGACTGGAGCTGTCTTCAACATCAGTCTGAGGTGAAGCTTTTTCCTCCAGCCATTGAATTAGCAGTGAGATGAGTGATCACCTCATCTACTGCTGCTGCCCTTTTTCCTGCCTGTGTTCCATGTCAGTTAGCCTGGGAACAGACCTGGTAGCGAAATACCAGCAAGAGTTTAGAGTTTGCTCATCCCATTTTATCCCTTAGAAAAGTTTTTATCCTTTTGAAGATTTAACTTCTAGCTGCAAGTACCATATTTTATTTCTTTGTGTATACAGACTACATTTAATGCCACTTTACTGAAAAGGGGAAACAAGCTTCCGAATTTTATTACACTCAGTTCAAAATAATTCTCCTTTTTATACTGCAAGTATTCACTGTTAATGACAATAGAAAATGGCTTTGTATTCATAAAAAAATTACTAAAATACTTTCTTTTTATCCTCTAAGGGAGTTCCGAAATGATTTCCTAGAACTACTCAGGAGACGATTTGGTAAATATTTAACTGTTTATTTGCTTGTTTGTTTTTAGTGTCTTTTATTAGTTCAGTGCAAGAAGTTTTGGTTGCTTCCTCCTAGTTCCCATATTTATATTTAGTAATTCTATATTTCAGGAACAAAGAGAGTCCACAATAATATTGTCTACAATGAATACATCAGTCATCGAGAACACATCCACATGAATGCCACACAGTGGGAGACGCTGACTGACTTTACTAAATGGCTGGGCAGAGAAGGTAAATGTAGTTGTGTTCAGGGCTGGGAAGTTTTAAAGTTATTGGGTAATTGCGTTGCTGATAAGGGATCAGTAAACATTTATGTTAGTTCTCCCATTTCCTTTTTCTTTCCTTCCCTCCTCTTCTCTTCCCTCCCCTCCTGTATATATATTAACAGATGTCCAAACATATTTCTGTGCCAACCACTAGGAATTTTTTATAAAAAATGTTGGTAGTCTGGGACAAATGCATCAATCATGAACCTTCTCTTGTTTCATCTGTTGGTCTGTATTTACTGGAAAAATTGCTAGATTTAATATCAACTTATAGCAGTTACCATTTAAAAAGTATGACAGAACACTTATGATGACTACAAAATCCTTCCATATTTAATGTGCCAAGAAGCGAGCAGTTGTTTTCATTCCTGCTCTGGTGAAGGGTTAAAGCTTGAAATCAGCCATTTTGTGTTAGTGGGAGGAAGGGAGATTAAATGGCACTGTGGTATGATGGAAAGTTTACTTTGGCCCCGATTGCCTGTGTCCTACAGGATACATTCGTGTGTTGTAGTGTGTTTGAAAAGTCACTCTGTCGAGTCAGTAACAATAACCTCATGGTAGAGTTTCCTTTAATGGGATGCTGTTAGTGTGTATTGTTTATATATGTTAGATTTCTGTTTTCTTCCTTGTTAAAACAGTAGGAAGGAAACATTTTCTTCAATAAGGAAAGTATTATAAAACACTTGATATGTGCTCTGGCCTATTTCCAAACAGAACTGGCTAGCAGAAAGGCAGAAAAAGATACTAAAGAATTAAAAGTCAATTTTACCAGTTGGTAAGAGGTATGATGTCTCTAATAAGGTATCTGCATTGTTATAGGGAGCATGGATTGGGAAAATGATCTTGATATTTCCTTTGTCCCTTACTTGCTTTTGTTATTATTAATCTTACTTTATCTTCCATTGACTTTTTAGGTCTCTGTAAGGTTGATGAGACTCCAAAAGGCTGGTATATTCAATACATTGATAGGGACCCAGAGACTATTCGCAGACAACAAGAACAAGAGCGAAAGAAGAAACAGGACCTGGATGATGAAGAAAAGACTGCTAAATTCATTGAACAACAAGTTAGAAGAGGTTTGGAAGGAAAAGAAGTGGTGAGGAAAATTGCACTGTGTCAACCTTCATCTCCAATCTCCTGTTGCTTAAGTTAATGGTGAATTGGGTGCTGCTGGGATTCTTGCTCTGATATTTCCTTTATAGTTAGTCAGGAGGAGATGAGTAGGCATCATACTTCAATTTAGAAGCTCATCACCACTTCAAACTGGGGAACAGCAAGCGTATTTGGCTACATTGCTCTTCTTTTGTAAGCCACAAGTAATAGTCTTCTCCCAGATATTCCTGGTGGCAGTCTTGACTAACTTGTTTCTGTTGGATTTGTGACTTGTTGCATTTCCTTGATTAACCAACTTGCTGGTGGTTTTTACAAGTGATGAACATCATTTTCCTATGTGGATTTGCTCTTTAAAAGTGTAATAAATAGCAGAAAGCAGAGGTTTCAGGTCCATTTAGATTTGGTGTGATACTGAAATCTAGTAGAATTGTATCCTGTGGCCCTAGTGTCTGATCCTGGACATTTCAGAATCTGATTTTGATTGTCTTCTTCCACACTTGAATCACCTCATCAGTTCATTTCTGTTCTGAATTTTCTGCTATACGGTTATCTTAGATTATAACCTGCTCTGGAGAAAAACTTGGAGTTACTTTGTAACTGGCTTACTTTAGTATTACAGGAGTAATAATTACTGATCTTCAAGTGATTAATGATTTAAAAATCATTTTTGAATTTAGGAAGGGAGTGTAAGTAACAGAAAGCAATGTGACATATCTTCATTATTTCATAACTTTAAGGCTCCAAATATTAAGTGCCTTCTACAATAGGACACTGAGATAAATAACAGGGGAAAGGACTGATTTAATCAAATCTGCATAGTGGAAATTCTTATTTTGATAGTGCTGGTGTATTATTTGGAATCTGTTTATTTGGCATCATTCTATGTCTTCCATACATGTTGTTGCCTGGGACGTAAACCTCCCATTTGATCCTGGGTATTGCTAGGTACATTTAAATGCTGTTGTAAACAATTATCTTTTTCTTAATTTAAAACTAATTGACATTTAAGTGGTCTGAGCCTTTGGTGCTGTAAATTTGGAAATATTCCAGAATTTCCCTCTTTGAGTTATCAGTCTGTCCAGAAACGAGTCTAATCATGCTGGTGTAGAGAAAACTGCTACAGTTGAGCTGCTTTCCTTTCATCCTGGAATGAAGCAAGTTTAAACATCATCTCTGTAGAGGGTGTTAATTAGAGAATTTTGCACAGGAGCTTGTAATGGAATATTGTTTTCAGTTTATAATCTTCTGTGAATCAAGCCAAGTTGAATATTATAGTTCCTTGTAATAATCTCACAGTAGTCTGTAAACTTGAGCTAATCAGTGATCACCAGAAAATGACACCTTGGCTCAGTTTTCTGTTTGACATTTCAAATGTGTTTTGTGCATTTTTTTTTTCAGGAAAAGCCAGTCTATACTGAACTGAACAGGGAAAATGAAGAAGAAAAAGGTAACTGGATTTTGATATATATAATCTTCTAGAACCTAATGAAGCTAATTTTGTGATTAAACTGAGATGAGCACTGAGACCAGTCCAGTGCTTCATAAAGTGCTTTGAGATCAGTTATAAAGAGCACTGAAATATAGAAATACAGAAATAAAGAATATCCTTTCTTATGAAGTTTAAAGTAATTTATTTTAAAAGGTGAACCAAAACATAGATTAGTAAATATTTTTCAAATTCATGATCTTTTCCATTTGCAGATTTTTGAAATTGTAACATCCTTCAATGCAGTTGTTTCTAAAGATAGAAATAGAGTAATGTCTTTTTATTTTTTAGTCACATTTAATTTAAACAAAGGAGCAAGTACTTCGGTAGCAGCATCTTCTAAAACAAGGTGAGAAAAGAATTTAAAGGCAAACCTTACTGTTTCAAAGTGCTTACGTGGCAATATTTGTATGAACAGGAGAATGTGAATTGTCCTGAAATATCCTGTCATGTTATTCATGATGGGTTATGAGGTATCTTCGTGGGTCCTTTTGCATCTCAAATGGATGAATGGGTTTATCTGAAATGTTTGCTGTGAGGAGCCTTCTTGAATTCGCTGTGGTTCTTGACAGGTGGCCATCATGTAATAGGCGGTTATAGGCTTTTCTGAGAAGATACCATTCCATGAAAGTGTGTGTAAGGAATCCATTGAAAGCATTTGAAATGAATATGTTCTGATCCCACCTGCCTTCTATGAATGAACATGCATGACTTCTTCATTCTGGTTACTGAAAGGTTTGATTGCCTTGTCTAATTGGAGGTAATACTTTCTCTGATCGTCAATTAAGAAGCTCAGTCTAGCTGGTATAAATATTTCTAAAGCTCTTGAATTTAATTGCATTCATATAACCACAAACTATGCAGAGCAAAAGGAATCAATAATGCAAACAATACTGACTTACAGGAATCTGTGAAACTGTCTGTTTTCATGTGAAGCAATATTGTTATTAAATATATTGCAGGTGAAAAGAAAGCTTACCTCTCATTGCAAGCTCTGCTCTTAGATAGGGTATCTTATGGGAGACATGCTAGGCAGAAAATGAGACAATGAAGTAGTTCTTTGCAACAATAGGTACAGATTTCCGGCTTTGAGGAAAACTTGTAAATTATCCCTAAGCATGGAGTTGTGCTTAAGATGAGTCTGAAAATTCAGACACTCGCGTCAATAGTTCCCGTGAGGAATATTTAAGGTGCCTGCTAGAATTTGGCTGAATGTGAAATCACATATCAAGTAGTCTAATTCTTTCACAGCGTATGAGAGATACTTGTCTGCAAACTTTTTGTAATGGTAGTGTCAAAACAAGATGAGGGTACAAGCTTCTTGGTAAAGTGATCAGATGGTGACTTGTATGTCACTGGTGATACAGGAATCGCTTGAGAGTTGTATATGGAAACTGCTTCCCTGTGTCCCTGTAAAGGTGTTTGTTCTGCAGCTCCTGGCTGTTACTGGGGATCAGTTGAGTTTGTCCTGATGCCCAGTACCCCAGGGCAGCATAAGGCAGGACTTGCTGGCCTCCCACCTTCTGTGCTACAGACTGTGTAGCCCAAGCTGCAGACTCCTGGCACTTGCATTTCCTAAGCAGAGTGCAGGAACAACACCAGGAGATCCAAGGTAGCAGATGACAGAGTTTTGAGGTCATGGGGATACTGTTAGGTGGTACAGACATGGAATTGGAGCCTTGCTGAGAGGTGTAGTGAGAGGGGAGGTGTGCCTTATCATGAATGTCCGTCTGACAGATTCAGAGATAGGCAGTCACTGCTACAGGCATGGTTTCCAATACTGACTGCCCTTGAGCAAAGTGGGAACCTTGGGCTTACTTTTTTTTTTCCTCATCAAGAACTTGCATCCTTAAATCCCTGCTTAACTCACTCAGTAGACAAGTAAGATTATAATTACTTCTAATTAAGGAATGAGCAGAAACTACTCTCAAGGTCACTCTCTGCAGTACTGCAAGTGTGCCAGTGTACAGTCCTGTCTGCACACTGATCAGCCTCCATTGTACACAGTTAGGGCCTCCCCAGCCATGTAGTCCGAAGGGAAGGTCCTTCAAAACCTGTTTGCTCTGGTGGTTAGGACCTTGTCTGTAATTTCCCAGGTAAATGTAGTCATGGCTGGTTTATATCAGTTGCTCTCATGTTGATGTGGGCATTTAAATATAAATTGTTCTTTTTCTTCCTGGTAGTTGCTTTCTCAGGCAAAGTTTTTACAGAGTACACTTTTAGCTTCTCAGCCATCACTGTGCTGTGCAAGCAGATGTACACAGTACAGACCTCATGTTCCCATTCCCCTGATCTGTTGAATATCCCTGTCTTGTCCTTTTTCGAGTTTCAGCTAATCTTGAACAGGGGAGCTGATAAAATTTGTGCATGCTGCAAAAGAAACATCATTGTGGCTTATACAAGGCACTAATATTTGTCTGTCTTGATGCTTCCTATGATTGTGTTTGGCTCCTTAGTGACTGGTTCACACTGTTAGCTAAAAGTTCTTCTTGTGCCAGAACCCTTTCTGCATTTGTTGTTTTTAAACAGCTGCTATAGAATAAACTTCTCCAAAGTATGTGAGCTTGCATAAGGTGCTATTGAATTTTGTGTTTTTAAAACATGATTTACAAGATAAATCAGTCCTTTCTGGTATCCAGTACTTTCTTGAGTCCTCCATATTGATCTAAACAGAGTTGGTGGTCTCTCATTCATTGTCTCAGGTCCTTAGAGAATATGTTAAATCATAGAATGATAGAATGGTTTGGGTTGTAAGGGGCCTTAAAGATCACCCAGTTCCAACCCCACTGCCATGGGCAGGGACACCTCCCACTGGATCAGGTCACTTAGACTCATCCAACCTGGCCTTGAACACCTCCAGGAAGGAGACATACACAGCTTCTCTGGGCAACCTCCACCACCCTCACAGCAATGTTTTTTTTTTTTTTCTGATGTCTAATCTAGATCTGCCTTCTTTCAGTTTAAAACTGTTAGCCTTTGTCCTGTCCCTGCACTCCCTGATAAAGAGCACCGCCCCAGCTTTCCTGTAGGTGGATCTTAAGTAAGATTCAGTTTAGTATTGACACCAAGCAATTTCTTACTAAGCTCACAAACAGATTGGTTTTTCTTTTTAGATATAGACACTGCAGTTATGTTGTAATTGTCTAGATCCTTTATGAGATGTTATTTTAAGTACTTGCTATTTGATTTGTGATTTAAGGTACTATTTCTTCTAGAACTCTGCTATGGGGATTATCCAGACTTCCTCTGATATACAGTTTTTCTCTCAACTTTGCTTCTACTGCCATTTCTGTATCGTCACTCCTATTACCTGTCTTCCCTTTGCTACTATATCCAACATCCTCACTGCAGGCAGAACATGCGATTTGGTGTAAGGCTGCATTACTATTTCATTACTGCCCACCTCACAGCAGCCTTCTTCATCTTTCTGGATGAGAGAACACCTATACTTTTTTACTGCATTCAGGTGTCTCCTATAAATATGGCTTAACTAAAGCTGCCTTTAGGCAGTTCTTACTTTGCATAGATGTTCCCTGACCCATGAGATGTCACTTTTTTGTGCTGATTGCTTTTTTCTTTCACAACTCATAGGCTGTTTGCCTATTTTGAATATGACTGTGAAGATGGTGGGTTTTTTGCTGGGTGCACAGCCCTTTTCTGCAGATTCCCATGTTTCTTTTCTGATGAATAGGTTATCTGTCTGGAAGGAGTGTTAGACGTTTACCATGTTTGGGAGTTGCTTTGTCTGGGTGGCTTCTCTAAAGCCACAAGTTTGTCATTTGAAATTTGAAAACCTTTTTTGCAGACCTGCTTTTGTCTTCTCCATTGAACTCAAGTCTCTGATGGACTCTTTGCTTTTGCAGTGGTAAACTAATCATTAGGTTGTTTTCATTCAGCTGGATTTCTAACAATGAACGTCAGTGAAGATGGAGTTAACATCAGCAGGAGATCAGTTCTAGCTGCCAAATGCAGTCCTAGATAAGGAGGCACGCGGGGTCTGGAAGGTGGCTTTCACAACTGAAATTAAATAGATCAGCAGGCCATTTTGTACAACCAGCTTTTCAAATGCATCTTGGTGGAGAATGGCTCTGAAAACACCATCTTACTCTTCCGGCAGTGTCCTTGGATCAAATGCACTGAAGATGGTGGAAGGGGCAGTTAAAAGAAAAGAATCAGCTCATAGCTCTGATCAGTCCAAAGAGAAAAAGAAGAAATCTGCACTGGATGAGATTATGGAGGTAATAATTATACAGGATCTGTGTCTTTATAACTGTGTGCCTGTGGCTATGTCCACTTTACCAAGGCATCACTTGGAAGTGACCTCAGACCTTCAGCTCATGTGGAATTCAGACTTCTATGTCTTACCAGGCAAAATGATTTCACTTCCCAATTAAAACTGTTTTCTGTGGCTCATCGGTGGTTATTCCTTAAACGACTGAGATGTTGAAAGTAATGGAATACAGATTTCAGAAGAGAAGAAAATATCTAGAATCACTTGACAAAACCAAATGTAAATCTCCAACATTTTATTATGGATTCCTGGATCTCATCAGATTGATTTTTATGCAGCAAGCACACACTGACTTACCCTTATTTAGTTTTGTGGTTCTTTTTATTCCCCACTTGATGTGAGCCTGGAAAATTGGTTTATCTTTTCAAAGGTATGGGAAAGCTGCAGTGAAAGGAGGAAGTAAATGGTGATTATTTGTTGTTGTTCTGTAGCTTGAAGAGGAGAAGAAAAGAACAGCTCGAAGAGACTACTGGTTGCAGCCTGTAAGTGTTTCAAAAATTATTATAATACTATGTACAACCAATTCTGCATTTCTAAAGCTGATTTCAACGTTGGTAAAGACCCAAAAGCAGATTCCAAACTAAATTAATTCTTATTTTCCACACTGCCAAATGGGAAATATTACAGTATCTGAGAGGAATCACTCTTCTGTTTGAGCATTATCTGCAGTCTAAAGCATCGTATGCCTGATCTCAGATAGGTTACAATTCTCTAATCAAAGACTTGGTGCTGTGAGTCTCTACAGATCATTTTCAGATTGTGATGCCACTTACAGCCCTCTTCTTTCTGCACTGGTTGCTGGTATGCACGGAGATGTAGAACTCACTGTCGGTCTTTGGGCTGAGAAACGTCATCTCAGATTTTACATATTGACTCAACTTCTAGATCAAGAATTCCTACCTTTGACCCATTTTACCATTTTACAGTTTTACTGTTGCTTTCTGTGCTATGCAGTCTGTGGTTGGAGTTGGAGGGACCTAAGTGTGCAGTGAGTTTAGATTGTGTAGTTGTTTGTATATTTTGCATTTATTTTTACTCCCTTTCACATCTTTCAGGAAATTGTTGTAAAAATTATAACAAAAAAGCTTGGAGAGAAGTATCACAAGAAGAAGGCAGTTGTTAAGGTAAAGTGTGTTAATGGAGGCATGTGGCATTGTTTAGACTTTTCTGGCATCATATAACTTCTGAAGTTTTATTTCATTTTATAAGTTGTTCAGCCATAAGTCAACACTGATGGAGCTGAAACATCAATGTAACTTTTCTGGAAATTATTCTGGGCAGGGAGTGGATATCTGAATTAGTTTAATGGCATTTACTCAGTAATTCTTTCTTAAGCACTGATTTGTCCCTATTAACATATCCATCTTGGAGAAGAGTCACTTTGTCAATGTGCAAGAGCAGTGCTATTGCATATTAATCTTGGAGCAGACAGTTTAGCACTGGTATTGAAGCTGTAGGCTGCCTTTGAACAAGATCCTATTTGTGTACAAAATGTTCAGGCTGTATGCCTTGCTCTGTTTTTTGGAAGTGGTTGCTTTTAGCCACTGCCAGTGGCATGATGGGCTAGATAGTCCAAGGCTCAACAGTCTGTGGCAAGACTGCCAAAGGTGACAACCAGGTGTGTTATCAATGATTGACAGGAGAGCATGGAGCTTTTTTGATAGGCATCTGGGAGGGTTTATGAGACCCAGTGGCTGTTTCTGAATATGAGAAGTGGACCATGGTTTACACTAGGCACAAGAGTGATCAGTAACATTTCACCTCATTGAGAAGTAGTATCCCACGTGTCACTAGGTGGCTTCTAGCCAGCTTAGCCTTCCACGGGAGAAAGAAGCCTCTAGTTTACTCTCCATCTTTGAGGAAGTAGTTAACATAACTGATCTGAAGGTTGGCAAAACAGAGACACAGCTTACAAAATTAGTCATTGATTAAACCAGTCATTGATGTTTGAAAGGAGTCCTTTTAAACTGACCTTAAATTCAGTGTGGGGCCAGACAGCAGTCTGTGAAAACTGGATGCCTTTAGGACAGTTCATAAGTCCTTGCTACTTCAGAAAATTTACAGGTGCAGACTTGCAGTCCTGAGTTTGTTCATTTTGAAATGTAAATGTAGAGAAATTTCTGTATTTTTCTGATTGACCTCTGCCTTCCACAACAGGAAGTGATTGACAAATACGCAGCAGTTGTGAAGGTGATTGATTCTGGAGACAAACTGAAGCTTGATCAGACACATCTGGAGACTGTAATACCTGCACCAGGTACAGCCCTTCTGTTTATTTTTTTCAGCTTAGCTGTCGCTGCAAAACTTTATTTCAGTTCTTTTAAACTATAACTCATCCACTTGAAAGTAGCATAACAAAAGCTGTCTTGTTCTTGGGGCAGCATTTCACAGAAGGTACTGTGATCATTTACCAAATATCTTCTAGTTACTTTCTAGGGAATTATTACATTGCTTCTGCTTTGAGTCTTCACAGTCCCTTCTCGTAAAAATTAGATTCTTTTCTGAGAACACAGCAGTGCTTTATGACTCTGTTCATTTGAAAAGATGATAGCATCTCTCTTCAGCTGCCAGGAAGAATATCTGGGAACTCTACAGAGCCTTTGGTCATTATTTCTCCTGTATCTTCCTTCCAAAGTCATGCCTCAAATAGCTGTGGGTGCTTGGCATAGATTACCTCGTCTCCTGTCTGGTTCACTGGTTCTTTGCCTGGTACACACTGATGTTTGTGTGTAGCATCTGACCAGTGTTTCAGGGAACAGTCAGGGTAGCAGTCAGCAGAACACAGTAGTGTGTGGGAAAACAGGATGTAGGATTTTGAGATTCACAGGTTCTTCAGACCTGCTGGATTCTGCATTTCTACAGCTGGTAAGGAGCTGGTCTGTGGTGTTGGTGAGTGCTCTTTAGCATAATGGTACTTGTAGCATCCTTGCACTGGAATTGATCCCCTGAGGGGACTGCCTAGGTGAAACAGAAGGCAAAAAGGAGATACGGAAGCCATTAGCATGGGGAATGGGACATAGGAGAAGTAGTTTTGGTTTCTTTCCCTGATGTAATTCCAAGTTTCAGCCCATAGCAGCGTAGCCTGGAGCAGTAAACTGAAATGGGAAGGCTGTTAAGCAGACCTCAGAGCTGCTTGCTGGAGCTTCTGGGAGTAACTGTCTCTCCCTCAGCTGTTAGTTAAACACGACTCCATCAGAAGAAGCTGTGAACCCTGTATGTTACTGTTCTCCAATTAATCATTTCAGGCAAGAAAGTGATGATATTAAATGGTGGCTACAGAGGAAATGAAGGCATCTTGGAATCTATCAATGAAAAGAGGTTTTCAGCGACAATAATCATCGCCTCTGTAAGTAACAAACCCTGCAAGATCTCATTTTAATAGTGTGCTTTTCATCTGTACATTAGAATGTTTTCACAAAGGAAGGTGGTATCGTTAATGCTGTCTTACAGGTGGGATTTTGGTGTGCAAAACACTGTGGTCACCCCCTACTTATTCCCAACTAGTAGGAAAACAGCCACATATTCCGCATTGCAGACTAATGCTCTGCTGTGTGTTTTTTAAAAGATGCCAGGGTACTGAATTTAGCAAGTTTTAGACTTGAAAGAGACTTGCAGAATATTTTATAGAATCATAGAATCATAGAATCACCAGGTTGGAGGAGACCCACCGGATCATCGAGTCCAACCACTCCCATCAAACACCAAATCATGTCCCCCAGCACCTCGTCCACCCGCGCCCCAAACACCTCCAGGGAAGGTGAACCAACCACCTCCCTGTGCAGCCCCCGTCAGTGCCCAGTGACCCCCTCCGAGAAAAGATTTTTCCTAATGTCCAACCCAAACCCCCCCCCCGCCCCGGTGGAGCCCGAGGCCACTCCCCCCCGTCCCGTCCCCCGTCACCCGGGAGAAGAGCCCAGCTCCCCCCTCTCCACAACCCCCTCTCAGGGAGCCACAGAAAGCAATGAGGTCTCCTCTCAGCCTCCTCCTCTCCAGGATAAACACCCCCAGCTCTCTCAGCCGCTCCTCATAAGGCCTGTTCTCCAGCCCCTTCACCAGCTTTTTGCTCTTCTCTGGACTCTCTTCAGAGCCTCAACATCCTTCTTGTGCTGAGGGGCCCACAAATGAACACAGGATTCAAGGAACAGTCTCACCAGTGCTGAGTCCAGAGGGAGAAGAACCTCCCTGGACCTGCTGGTCACACTGTTTCTGATAGAAGTCAAGATGCCATTGGCCTTCTTGGCCACCTGGGCACACTGCTGCCTCATGTTCAGTCACTGTCAACCAACACCCCCAGGTCCTTCTCCTCCAGGCAGCTTTTTAGACAGACTTCTCCTAGTCTGTAGTTCTGCACAGGGTTGTTGTGCCCCATGTGCAGGACCCGCCATTTGGTCGTGTTATATGTTTATTTCCAATGTCGCTGTTGTACTGTTTTGTGAAAAGGTAAAAAATGTGACGTATGCAGAGAGATGAATTTTATTCTGCCTTTTCCCGACTGAATGTGGGGTTTTATGTGATTATTTGTTGTCCTGTTCATGGTTAGCAATTATGACTGGGTTTTTTTGGGTTTGGGGTTTTTTATGCACCACCTTGCTCTGAGCTAAAATTAGCCCGTGTCATCATGTCTGTGTGGCTACTTCACAGAATCACAGAACAACCAGGTTGGAAGGGACCCATCGGATCTTCTAGTCCAACCATTCCTATCAAACACTAAACCAAGTCCCTCAATACCTCATCCACCCGTGTCTTAAACACCTCCAGGGAAGGTGACTCAGCCACCTCCCTGGGCAGCCTATTCCAATGCCCAGTGACCCTCTGCGTGAAAAACCTCCTCCTAATCTCCAGCCTAAATCTACCCTGGCGGAGCTTGAGGCCATTCCCTCTCATCCTGTCCCCTGTCACTTGGGAGAAGAGGCCAGCTCCCTCCTCTCCACAACCACCTTTCAGGTACTTGTAGCCAATCTTTAAACTCATTGATACAGCAGAGGATATATTGGCTTAAACTCAAATTTCTGAATCACAGCTTGCAGGAGAGAAATCCTGTTAGGATCCCGTTCAAAGAAGGTCTGCAGAAACTTAGCTTATATTGGATTCTGGATAATTTACTTCAGAAGTGACTGTGCAGATGTCCTAAACACTGTTGAGTTGGAACGAAGAATCATTACAACATTGGTCTTGGAAAGCAAGGGTAGTTTTTTGTCTAGCTCTGATGTAGACGTTAATATTTCCCCTTCCTGCTTGAACTCTGAGTTGATAAAATAAAAATGGGCAAAAGTACACCTGGAAGCTGATAAAGTCTGGGGGAATTTTCATATTGACTGTAGGGTGACCAGGATTATTATATATACGAAGTTTGTAGTCAAAATTAAATATTTTACTCCTTTATAAGTTCACCGTGAATTAATTTAAAACAGTTGCTTATGTTTCCCTCAAAATTGCAAGGACTTACTAGCACATAGTGGTCTGAAAGTGAAAAATCATAAAATCATAGAATGTCCTGAGTTGGAAGGGACCTGCAAGGATCATGGAGTCCAACTCCTGTCCCTGCACAGGATAACTCCAGCATTCACATCATGTGTCTGAGTGTGTTGTTCAAGTGCTTCTTAAATGTTGTCTGGCTTGATACCATTGTTGTTTCCTTGGGGGCCTGCTCCAGTGCTCCAGCACCCTCTGAGTGAAGAACCTTTTCCTAATACCCAACCTAAACCTACCCTGGCCCATCTTTCTGCCATTCCCTTGGGTCCTATCATTGGTTACCACAGGGAAGAGATCATAGCCTGCTCCTCCTCCTACCCTTGTGAGGAGAGATTTCTGGGACAGTGTTGAGGCCCTGTCACATTCCCTAGTCGGGTTCAAAATAATGAAACAGAAAACATTGTATCATGAGCCAAACCTAAGCCTGCATTTTTGGATGTATTCTGCTAAGCATCCACTTTACTGCCTCCAATAACTGCCACAGTTATATGTGGCTTTAAACAGAAGAGTATTATTAATCATGCTGCATCTGTGTGCAATACAGGAAAAATGGGAGTGCCTCTGATTTCCAGTGCTGTTCGCTGTGGTTGTGCTGCTTGAAAACTGTCTAAATGTGGCAAGATTTCATACAGTCCCTTTAGCTGGTTTAGTTTAAGCTGGGAAATCAATAAACAAACAAGTCTTTATTTTGATGTTATTTTTTTTACTGTGTTATTTTCCAGGGACCTTTAAAAGGACGCCGAGTTGAGGATATCCTGTATGAAGACTTTTCCAAACTTGCCTGAGGCATGAATAGTGGATCAGAGAAGATTTTGGTTCCCAAAAACATCTTTCTGGCATCTTGCAGGCAGACACAAGACTCTACCATGTCAGGGTTTTTATTGTGTGTATGTATGTATGTATTTATAATGTATATAGAAATTAAACACAAGCAAACTGGATTTATTTAAAGGTCACTGTGGATCTGTAACATAAAATGTTTATGGAAATCTTATCAGTGGAAATATTTCATCTAATTGTGTCAAAGTTAAGTTATAATATTTGGTCCAATTTCCCTCTGTAAAATATAGCAGGTAGCTGCAAGATGGAGTATTTTATTTACTGAAGTGTGTTAACAGTCCCATAAGAGAGTGAATGACTTACCAATAGCTGCTTGAGGCAGGCAGTGTGTATCAGAGCTAGTGCGGCTTAAACAACACAGTTCTCAGGCTGCAGCCAAAATTGAGTTCTGGCTGCAGGAACAAGGGAAGGGCTTAAGAGAATAGCAGGAATGTGGTGGTGCTGCAAGGGATTATTTTCCTCCGTCGGGTAAAAATGGACTGGTACATTAAGTACTGTCACCAACTTAGTTTTGATTAGCACTTCAGTATTAGTAGAATCCAAGCCATTGCTCCTCTATCCTCTTTTTTTTTGTCAGGGTTCCTAATCATAGTAATATGCAATTTATCTTCACATGAATTCCAAGGTGGATATTCCTTGTGGGGTTTCTAGGATGCCAGCCAAAGTGTGTACAGGTAGGGATTGGTGGTTGCTGTTTTGGCTTCCATTTCCTTTGTTCATGCTTCCATTGTTTCCTTGCTCTGCTACATGAGTAATGTTAGTCATGTCAATGATATAACACGATTCCTTATTTTTTAAAAAATGTCACATTTTGTACAGTGTTTATTTTTTGAGACAATTCTGGAATAAACATAAACCTTTCTATGTTGAGAGTGTTTTTATCAGCCTTTTAAATGTGTGTGTCAGCCCTCTTTTGGTTTATATTCACTGTAAAGTGTCCAGCTGGTGGTCTGCCTTGTTTGTGTAAAAGATACTATTTGCCCCAGGCATGATATGAACCATCACCTGATGGTCTAGCCCACCTCTAGTCAGGTTCTGTGTGTCTGAAACGTCTTGACTGAGGGTTGAAGAGGGCGAGGTGCTGTAATGATGTGCACATCAGTTATGTTGCAGTCTAAGAGTTCAAGGTCACTACAGGCGAAAGTTACTGTTCTTGTCTCTTTCCTTTCTCAAAGGGTCACTGTCTTGTTCATCTGTGGTTTCCAGGGGACCTCTGCAGGAAAATGGAAGGACTGCAGAGGTTTAGTGAAACAGTTCCTCTCTGGAATAGCCTAAGTAACTCACACAGGACGTCAAATGGCTTTATAGGGATCATGGCCATAAAGTCAAGGCAGAGTCAAGCAGTAATGCAATATCCAAAGAATGGAGAATTAGGAAGGGAACTGGAGACAGGAGGCAGGCTTATTTGTTTACTCAAGCTCTCTTTGCAACGTGTGTTATGTGAACAGCTCTGCCTTTTCTCAAAGAACAGGTACTGTAGGAGAGTAATGAGGATAAGTTTCTGTACCACTGAAAATAATTACACATAAAATTCTGGAGTTAAATCATAGCATCATTTGGTTGGAAAAGACCTTTAAGATCACCAAGTCTAACCATACCCCTAACTGTATACTACAGAATTATATCCCTGAGCACGTAGTCTACCTGTCTTAAGTACAGCCAGGGATGGTGACTCAACCACCTCCCTGGTCTGCCTCTTGCAGTGCCTAAGAAACCTTTCAGTGAAGAAATTTTTATGATGTCTAATCTAAACCTGCCATGGTGCATCTTGAGGCCATTTCCTCTCGTCCTGTCACTTGTTACTTGGGAGAAGAGACCAAGACGCACCTCACACAGAATCACTAGGTTGGAAAAGACCCTCAGGATCATCGAGTCCATCTATTCCTATCAACTATTAAACCATGCCCCTCAGCACCTCATCCACCTATCTTTTAAATACCTCCAGGGATGGTGACTCATCCACCTCCCTGGGCAGCCATTCCAGTGCCCAATAACCCTTTCCCTGAAAATTTTTTTCCTAACGTCCAGCCTCAACCTCCCGTGGTGGAGCTTGAGGCCATTCCCTCTTTTCCTGTCCCCTGTCACTTGGGAGAAGAGGCCAGCTCCCTCCTCTATAACCTCCTTTCAGGTAGTTGTAGAGAACAATGAGGTTTCCCCTCAACTTCCTCCAGGCAAAACAACACCAGCTCTCTGAGCTGTTCCTCATAGGACTTGTTCTCCAGCACCGCTTTCTATGAAAGGCTTTACTGAAGTCCAGGAAAACCACATCCACAGCCTTTCCCTCATCCAGCAACCGAGTCACTTTGTCATAGGAGGCGATCAGGTTAGTTTGGCAAGACCTGCCTTTCATGAACCTGTGTTGACTGGGCCTGATCACCCAGTTCTCTTGCATGTACTTCATGATAGCACTCAAGATCACCTGTTCCATGACTTTTTCCTGAGGTCAGACAGACTGGCCTGTAGATCCCTGGATCCTCCCTCCGATCCTCTTGTAGATGGGCACTACATCAGCCTCCAGTCCAGTGGAACCTCCCCAGTCTTCCAGGACTGTTGGAAGATGATGGAAAGGGGTTTGGCCAGTACATCTGCCAGCTCCTTCAATACCCTAGGGTGAATCACGTCTGGCCTCATAGACTTGTGGGTATCTAGTTAGGCAAGCAAGGCACTGACCACCTCTTCTTGGACCATGGGAGCCTCATATTGCTCCTCTAGTTCTGGGGTTTGTACACAGAGGGAACATGTTTCTTTACAATTAAAGACTGAGGCAAAGAAGGCATTAAGTACCTCAGCTTTCTCCTCATCCCCTGTCACTGTTGTTCCTTCTGTGTCCAAAACGGACTGCATGGTCTCCCTAGTTCTCCTTTTGTTCTTTATATATTCATAGAAAGATTTTTTTATTATCTTTCACAGACTTAGCCAACCTGATTTCTAGTTGAGCCTTAGCCCGTCTGATTTTTTCCCTACACAACCTCACTTCCCTCCTGTAGTTCACCCAAGAGGCCTGTTCCTTCTCCCAGAGCCTATAAGCATTTCTCTTCTTCTTAATGTCACTTAAGATCTCTCTGCTCAACCAAGATGTTTTTTTCCCCTGCTGGCTTTTTCTCCGGAACATGGAAAACCACTTTCTTCTAAAGTTCATAGATATTTTCTTCTTTTTGATGTCCCTCAAGATCTCCCTACTCAACCAAGTCCTGATGGCTCCTTTTCTGGAACATGGGGACAGTTTGCTCCTGAGCTGCTAGGATTTCCTTTCTGAAGAGCTCCCAGCCCTTGTGCCCTTAAGGACTGTCTCCCATGGGATTTTATCAAACAGCCTTCTGAAGAGTCCAAAGTCTGCCCTCTGGAAGTTTAATGTGGCTGTTACGCTAATCCCCCTATCATCTCACTTCCCTGAAAAAGCCTTCTCTGTTCACAAACAGCAGGTCCAGGAGGGCACCTTCCCTTGTCTACTCACTCACAGTTGTGTGAGGAAGTTGTCTACTATGCACTCCAGAAACCTCCTAGACTGCTTCCTTTCTGCTGTATTGTACTTCCAGCAGACATCCGGAAGATTGAGATGAGAGCTAGAGAGTTTGAGACTTCTGCCATTTGTTTATAGAAGAGCTCATTAGCTTCTTCCTAGCTGGGTGGTCTATAACAGACTCCAATAACAAGCCTTCTTGTGGGCTCTGATTTTAACCCGTAGGCACTCAATCCCGTCGTCACCATAATTGGGCTTGAGGGAGTTTCAGGGCGTTGTAGGCAGTGATAAGGTCTCCCCTCAAGCTCCTTTTTGCCAGGCTACACTGCCCTCATTTCCTCAGCCACTCCTGACAAGACCTGTTCTCCAGTGCCTTCATCAGCTTTGTTGCCCTGTTCTCAATGTGCTCCAGCACCTCAATGTCCTTGCAGTGAGGGGCCCAGAACTCAACACAGTATTCGAGGTGTGACTCACCAATGCTGAATACAGGAGAAGGATGACTTCCCCAGTTCTGCTGGCCACACTGTCTCTGATACGAGCCAAGAAGCTAACGGCCTTCTCAGCCACTTGGGCACATTGCTGGCTCATATTCAGCTGGCTGTCAACCACCACCCCCGAGCTGTTCCAGACAGCTTTCCAGCCACTCCTCCTTTCTGTAACTGAACAGTTAGAGCGATTGTAATATATGTGTGAAGTTATGAAATCTGCAGAAGCGAACAGAGAATGATTCTTCACAGCTTGTTTTCACATACAAGCAAAGAAACAGGCAGTGAAATTATCAGTTGTGGAGGTTTAAAACCAAACTTGACAGGTTTTTCCTCCTCCCCACAGGTCCCAGTTAAACTGGGGAACTCGCTGCTGCAGGATGTAGTGAAAGGCAAAGTGAAGAAATTATTTCATGGAAACAATAGTTTCTAGGGAAAATACTTTGAGACACTTCAAACACATTGGTCCTTTTGCTCCTAATATTGGCTGCTGGAAAGATCAGGTACCAGCCCTTAGTTTGTAGGTAAAAGAAACTAAAGCTCAGGATGACAAAAGATTATATGGGTCCCCTCCCTAGATTAGGACTGCTGAGAAGAATCTCACCAATGTTTTTGCCTAAGGCTGCCTGAAAGCAGAATTTTAAATGTGGCTCCAGGTGTGTATGCATGTGTATTTGTTTCACAGCTGTTCTCCTTTATTGTTGAATACTCTTGAAGAGAAAGACTTATTTTGGAAGATAATCCTTCTGGGTGGAAAGTTTTTAGTACTGATGATTTCTATCTATCTTGACTTTTTATTTCCTGCTCTCATAGATTTATATCTAGGTATAAACTGCACTGTGATGCTGCACTTTTCACAAAAATAGGGTGTAGGATATTCCCAACTCATCTAAATAATATTTCTGCAGTATAGCAGCATCAGCTGTTTCAAGGATGTTCTTCACCACTGATTAACTCATCCTTAAAGACTGGAGACTCCGCATGATGCCCATTCCAGAGCTGGCATTCCTTTTATGTTAGATTTCCCTTATGTCTAATGCACTAGGCTTCAAAAAGCCAATGGCTCAGTGCTGGGTCCAACCCTGTTCAATGTCTTCATCAATGACCTGGATTGAAGGCATTGAGTGCTTCCTTAGCAAGTTTGCAGATAACACAAAGCTGAGTGAAAGTGTCGATCTGCTGGAGGGTAGGGAGGCTCTGCAAAGGCCTGGATCACTGGGTAGAGCCCAATGGCATGAGGTTTAACACGGTCAAATGCCGGGTCCTGCACTTGGGGCACAACAACCCTATGCAGCTACAGGCTAGGGGAAGAGCAACTAGAAAGCTGCCTTGAGAAGGAACCTGGGGGTGTTGGTTGACAGCAGTGTGCCCAGGTGGCCAAGAAGGCCAATGGTATCTTGGTTTGTGTCAGAAACAGTGTGACCAGCAGGTCCAGGGAGATTATTCTCCCTCTGTACTCAGCACTGGTGAGACCGCTCCTTGAATCCTGTGTTCAGTTCTGGGCCCCTCACCACAAGAAGGATGTTGAGGCTCTGGAGCAAGTCCAGAAAAGAGCAATGAAGCTGGTGAAGGGGCTGGAGAACAGGCCTTATGAGAGGTGGGGGTGTTTATCCTGGAGAAGAGGAGGCTGAGAGGAGACCTCATTACTCTCTACAACTATCTGAGGGGAGGTTGTAGAGAGGAGGGAGATGGCCCCTTCTCCCACGTGACAGGGGACAGGACAAGAGGGAATGGCCTCAAACTCCACCAGGGGAGATTCAGGCTAGAGATTAGGAGGAAGTTTTTCACATAAAGTGTCATTGGGCATTGGAACAGGCTGCCCAGGGAGGTGGTTGATTCACCTTCCCTAGAGGTGTTTAAGGCACAGGTAGATGAGGTGCTGAGGGCCATGGTTTAGTGTTTGATAGGAATGGTTGGACTCGATGATCTGATGGGTCTCTTCTAACCTAGTGATTCTATAATTAAATGCAATAATGCTTGAACTAATGTTTAACCAGCACTTTGAAAGTAACTATTGAATCTGGCTGAATGTGTTACCCACCACAGTGCTGTTAGGAGTTGAAATATGTATCACAAAATAGCAGCATTTTAATGGGGTTTAACATCCATTAAGTCAGAGACAGGAAATGCAGGGTACCTACTACAATCCAGTATGCCATTTTATTACAGGTTTCTTTTTTTTAACAGAAAAAGGAGTTACATTGCTTTGTACCACGAATCATGATAGAACAGGTGGTGCGGAAGTCACCTTTGGTCAACCTGGCTTGATAGGCTGACAGCTACTGGCACGAAGGAGCAGATGAGAATTTTTTGTAATAAACAGGTTTCATATTGGAGCATTCAGGGTTTCTTCAGGAAGCTGTACAGGTGGGGTACGAGGTAATCTTTGTAGTGCCCGTCTATGAAACCTTTCCCACTGTTGTGCACAAACCAGCACTGCACGTCAGTGCCAAGCACACGATCCTCCCTGTAGTCTTTCTGCAATCCCCTGTGAGGAAGAAGCCACCCAAAATAAAGGTCAGGGCATGACAAGTAGAAAAGAAGACATCAGTAATCACAGAATAGTTTAGGTTGGAGAAGACCCTTAAGATCATCAGGTCCAACTACAAATGTAACACTGCCAAGTTCAATCCTGCTCATTCATGGTTGCTACTCTGCTAAAGTGGCAAGATGTCTGTCTTCCACCAGCAGAGAGAGGAAACAACCACAAAATGCAGTGGCCCTTTTGCGGGGGTCCCAGGCAACGTTACATGGCCTGTCCAAGGTCAGATGCTGGGAAGATGTATGGTAAGAACTATTAATGCAAAGATATGAGAGAACTGAGCTTGTACCAAGTGTTTTGTCAAACAGCTAAATCCAGTTTATTAGCAGAGGGACTTTTATCCCTCCTGAGATACTTGAGAGTTGATAAGCTTACAGTCATTGACGTCATTAATAAGAAAAAGAAGTCAGATTTAGAAAGAGCAATAAAGCAGATTATTCTTACCTGGTAACAGTGAGTTTGTTGCCTTTCACTTCCATGGTGGCTTGTGGTTTTTCTGGATCTTGCCCAGGTCTTTGGTGGTGGATATACACTTCTGGTTCAGACGCAAACTGACCTGATCAAAGAGAGGTTTAAAGCTCTTTGCATGCCCTAACCTTTGAGGCTCTCATGTAAGCTGCTGCTGGGCTTTTTAGGAAAATCAAATTGGCTTCAACAGGCAAATTCCTCCTGGGTGAGTCACATGGCAACATGTCTCCAGTGCTGTCAGATCACCCGCACTGGGAGGGTAAAAACCTTTGCTTTTGAGCCAGCAAACTTCTACTAAGAAAGCAGACCAGAGCTGTTAAGAGTACTTGGGAAAACATCCTCTGCTCGTCAGGATTCCCACATCTTAGAAGGAGCCTTGGGTGGGTCCAGTGCCCAGCGGGCTAGTTTTCCCTGTGAACAGAACCTTCGATTTTGTTCTATACCATTGCCAGAAAAGGGCTGTCATCTAGATGATGACAAAGATCTAGCAAAAACCCCAACCTAGTACCCCACAGTTCCCATGACATGACCTGCAGCCCTTACCTATCAGCCCGTGGGCTGCAGGAGACAACTGGTTTTCAGGGGGAATGTAGATTCCCAGGAAATCAACATTAACTGGGTGATTCTTCCACACGCGGTGCAGCAAAACCATGAAGGACATCTCCTCACCCACGGTGATAGTAACATTGCTTTCTTTCTTCACAGATATGAGAAGCCTAGCAGAAATGAACCAAAGGTTCAACCACTCAGTTTAGCAGCCCACACATAATCTCGCAGGCCCTTTGAGTTGCTCTTGGGCATCCAGGAAAACAAAATAGGGCTGACAGAAGACCCATTAGGAACCCACAGCCTTGGGAGTGGTACCCAGAGGTATGACAGGACAGTGCCTAATAGAACAGATGCTTCATGCAACCAAATCAACCAAATCTTGCTCTACAAATTTAAGGTCTTGGTACAATTAATGGAGATTTTGGAAGTGTTTCCTTTGCCTAAAGAGGTGTCTGGCACTCTAGGTTGTCCAACATTGCTGCCGGCCGATAATCTTCTGGAATGTTCTGAGTCATATCTCCTGTCATGTCAGGAGCCCTGATGATACCTCTAATAACATTAGGTGCTTGTGTTTAGGCAGCTGATTCTTGGTCTTAGCCAACACAATCACAACAACAATAGACAACCAGAGCTGTTTGCTCTAGCAGACAGCAATTGCTCAGCAACTCACTGTTTCCGAATGATGTGCCCTGTGTCAGACCAGCTCAGTGTGATGCTGTAAGATCCATCTTTCAGTGTTATTGATTTCGTGGTGATCTCCACTTTCAGGTCTTTATTTTTGAAATAAAACCCAATTTTGCCAAAGTACGTGTTGAGTTTCTTATTCTCTGTTTTCTTGGCCCCAACGAGCTGCCCATTGATTGTGACTCCTGTGAAGGGCAGAGAAGCAGATACTGATTAAATAAATACCCGAGCACCACCTACAGACTTTCTGACCTCAGTAGGGAGTACCATGGGATTGCCAGAAACAAGAAACTCTCTGACCCTCTCTTTTTCTCATCTTGCCAGCCAAGAGAAGAGAATAATTTATTAAATCACCTCCTGATGTTGCTGTTCAACCCTTAGCATATTAATCTGGTGGGAATCAATGTTAGGTCTTGCTGACAGTATGAAACGATCCATAAGCCATTCAGTCCCCTGCTGTCTGTGAAAGGCATGGGGCAGATGAACAGTGGAGGAATGGTACCATACTTCCAGCCCAGCTTAACCTCTCTCCAAATGTTCATCAATTTTACATATAACCTGGAAGTTAAAGAAAAGCTGACAAGTAAAGTCTGATGAAAAGAGGCTGATTCCCTTTGATTCTTTTGGGAGTACAGTTACACTTTTTTTCTGCCTGCCACCAGGGATGCTTCCAGCTTTATTTTCCTTTGTGCCTATCTTCAACTTTCTTCTATAGAAGTACAAATGTGATAGGGGAATCCTCACCTGTCATGGAGATGTCTTCACCTATCTTGACTCCTTTCCCAGTGTTTCATAGAATCATAGAGTGGTTTGGGTTAGAAGGGGCTTTAAAGATCATCCAGTTCCATCCCCTGTGCCATGGGCAGGGACACTTCCTACTGGATTGTGTTGCTCGAAGTCTCACCTAACCTGGCCTTGAACGTGCTAGTGATGGGGCACCCATGGTTTCTCTAGGCAACCTCTTTCAGTGTCTCACCACTCTCATTGTGAAGATTTTCTTCCTAATAGCTAATTTAAATCTTCCCTCTGTCAGCTTAAAACTGTTACCCTTCAACCTATCCCTACACTCCCTGATGAAGAATCCCTCCCCAGCTTTCCTGCGGACCCCATTTAAGTACCAGAAGGCTGCTATAAGGTCTCTTTGAAGCCTTCTCTAGGCCAAAATCCAACTCTCTCAGCCTTTCCACATGTGGAAGGTTTGGCCATCCTCACAGTGAAAAAAAAATCCCTTATGTCTCACTCCCACTCTGAATTTGCCCGTTGCAGCTTGTTTCTGTTGGCCCTTGCCCTTCATTTATGCATCTTGGAGCTGTATCAATCTTTACTCTTGGCTCAATCTTTACCCTCAGCTTAGGTGGTTGTTAGGTGGTTGTGGAAAGCAACAAGATTCACCATGGGTCTTCATTTCTCAAGAATGACCAAACCTAGCTGTCTCAGCCTTTCTCCGTATATCCTGTGCTCCAGCTCCATCATCATCTTGGTGAGCATCACTGAATTTGGTCCAGTTTGTCAATGTCTTTCTTGTACTGGCAAGCCTTAAACTGAACGCAATACTCAGATGTGGAAGGAAATAACCGCTTCCCTCAACCTGCTGGCCAAACTGCTGCTAGGACACCATTCTCCCTGTAGGCATTTCCCCTGCTCCCTCTGAGCACCTTTCAGAACTGAGAGAAGAAATACGTGCTGTAAAGTAAACCATGTTTTATTGCCTTACCTGTACCAGGATCAGAAACTAAGTTTAGGATCTTTCCAGGCTCTGAGTTGATATTGAAGCAGATGTTCCTTTGGCTCTTGGGCAGGTATATGATGAAATGTGGGTCATTGTCCACTGAAACACAGAGAAGGAACAGGCATCAGAAACAGGCTGGTACCTGCCCTAGGTGAGGTACACAAACACTCAGACACTCTCCTCAGAGGATTTTTAAGCACTTTGGGGAGTTCTCAGGGCAGGGCAAGGGCCCTTTCCACCCCTGCAGTACCTAAGAAAGTTCTCAGATGCTCCTTACAAAAGCCCCTCAGACACTTTCTCCTCAAATACTTCCCCTGTTTAAGGAAAGGACGTGATAGTCCTGGCTTGAGGGGCACTGCCAAGCTACAGCGAACTACTGGTTTAACTGACCAGCTGCACACTAGAGTACCATAAGCTCAGACAGGACTTCTTAAAGATGAGCTTCATTTCTTCACAATCAAAGCCAGCCTCCAGGTGAGACCAAGGACCCACCTGGACACCAGACAGGCAGGGACACATCTTTGAGGCCTAGATACAGGAAAGAGCCTAGGGTACGTAAAGCAGGACTTCAGTATTCAAAACTAATATTCAGTCCCCATCCCCAGCTGTTGTCTACTTCTAGAAATGAAACACTCCCAGGATACCACTCTCTCAAACTAAGAAGATCTCAGCCACATGTAAGTCCATACCGCCTTAATGACGTTGGGAAGATACATCCTCCCTACCAACCCCTCTAAGGAATACAATCCAGGGCTTCCTCTCACAGGATATTGATCATCCTGGTGGCATATGGCTCCTCTGAAAGTCATATATTCTTTAAAATTGGCCTCAAGTGAGGCAAACACCTGTACTCCTTTCTGAAGGCACCTGCCTCCCACTTCATCTTGAATTTCAAAGCACTACTCAGCCTTTGCTGGTTTCATGGTGGTTGGCATCTCCCTGTCAACATTCAGAGATGTGTCCACACTCAGTGTTTCCTGTGGGGGATACCCAGGCCAGCTTCCATTCATTCACTGATGTTCTTCAACTTTTGGAAGTATTTAACTCTTCCTTTGCAGTAGGCAAATCCTAGATCCTTGACCAGGAAATCGTAGGGCAGGTGTCCTCCAAGGAGTGAAGGATCTTTTGAATGTCTTGGATCTTTTGACTATATCGAATCTCTTGAATACATTGAATCTCTTGAATATAAACCTCAATCATTATTCTTTATTCTCATTAACTGCTCAGTCTTCCTCAGCTTGATGCTGTGGTGTGTTCTGACCAACGTTTCCAGGAACAAAAAGAATTTCCGGTGCTAACCACATGTATAAGATGGACAGCTAACTTTGCTGTGCTCACCTTCTTTTCCACGGAGTTTCTTGACTATCCAAAGTCTTATATTAACCCTTGAGCTATGATGAGAAGGAGTTTTTATAGCTACGTAAATAGACACAGCTGTATACACCAACCCCAGGGTTATTTCTGTTATACTGCTTTTATAGGCAATGGTTCTTAGAGTTAGTTTAAGAAGGCACTAAACTGCGGCAAAAACCCAAGCATTATCAAGATGCATCAGTCGTCAGTTCATTGAGGGGTTTTTATCAACCGTAGAACTTTTGTCTGTCATTTACAATGGCAGTAGCTTTACATTAGCTTTGCTACTGCCAAGAAACTGGATGTAAGCTCAGTGAACTGCCTCAGCCTTAGGGAAGCACGCAACAGGAGACAGGTGCTGGAATCCTCTCAGGATCTAAATTAACCTCATGTTTGTAACTTAGAGCATATTGTTACAGGTTCATCTATTAAAAGTCAAAATGACTCAGTATTTTATAAATAAAAACGTGACTCTTGGCACTATGTGGATTTGAGGTAGCTGTGCTTTGGGATGCATAGGATTGTGCCCTGCTCAGACCTTCAGCAGAGGTTGTACTGAGAACCTTTCACACTGATGTCCTCTGCAACAGCAATGAGGAAGCTTCATCAGCTGGTCACAGCAGTTGACTTATTCTCTTGTGGACTAGCCCCTAAATGAAAATATAGCTTTTACAACCATTCTGAAAACTGAACAAGAAAAAATACCACAAGTGATAGACTCCTCCGTCATTATTTGGCTTAGCAGCTTGTCACAGATGCTGAAATTCCCAAACTGCCCAGTAACTCTGGTTATATCACATTTACATTTTTATTAGGTGATGAATGTTGCTGTCTGGTGTTTCTTTGCAGAGAAATATGGTAGCTTTTACCTCTGTTTATGTGCAGAGAGGACACAGGAGGACTCCTTTGCTCAGGCAGGTAGCTGACTGGTACAGCTGTGGCATTGACCCAGGTTGGGATGCCTTTGTTATTATTATTAGGTGCATTTGGAGTTAATCCTAGAGTACCTGTTAAATGACAGTCATAATTAGGGTTTTGTTAGTGCTATCATACTTAATAGTGTCATTTTGAAAGTAATGCAGTAGGTCAGGGCCTGATGTCATTAACCACTGTAAAGCAGGTACAGAAAGATTTGTATAATGAAGTTAGGATCAGTTTACTCCAGTGTCTCCACCAGAGGAATACAACTTACTAGGGAAATTGGGATAACCGCAAGCTATTGGTGCAAAACAGAGTCTGACTTTTAAACTCTTATTTGGGCAAGTAGGCTGTGCTTCAGCAAAGCCCCCACTGCAAGGTCTTAAGTGTTTTGCCAAATAAAAAGCTGCATTTTAAAAGTTTAGCACGTGCTGAAAAGGTTTACTGACTTATGTCCTGAGCTTAGGGCACCTGAGAAAAGATTGAACTCTATAATGGCTATAAACTGGAGAGGGGCAGATTTAGACCAGACATAAGGAAGAATTTCTTCACCATGACAGTGATGAGGCACTGGAATAGGTTACCCACAAAAGCTGTGGCTGCCCCATCACTGGAGGTGTTCAAGGCCAGGTTGGATGGGGCCTTGTGCAGCCTGGTCTACTGGGAGGTGTCCCTGACTGTGGCAGGGGGGTTGGAACTAGATGATCTTTAAGGTCCCTTCCAACCCAAACCATTCTATGATTCTATGATTCTTCCTGCCTGCCATAGGATGACCCACGTACATAAAAGTTGTAAATAAGTGCAAGCGTTCAAAATTACCATCTCATAATGTAGAATCATATAATTGTTAAAGTTGGAAGAGTCCTCTAAGATCATCAGGCTCAACCATCAACACAACACCAGCATGCCTACTAGACTGAAGTGCCACACCTGCACACTTTTTGAATACCTCCAGGTATGGTGACTCTGCTACTTCCCTGGGCAGCCTGTTCCAATGATTCACCACTTTTTCAGTAAATAAATTTTTCCTAACAACCAATCTGAACCTCTCCTGGAGCAACCTGAGGCCATTTCCTCTCATCCTATCACTTATTACTTGAGAGAAGAGACCTGCATCCACCTCACTACAACCTCCTTTCAGGTAGTTGTAAAGGGTGATAAGGTCTCCCCTCAGCCTTCTCTTCTCCAGACTAAACAGCCCAGTTCCCTCAGCAGCTCCTCATAAGACTTGTTTTCCAGACCCTTCATCAGCCTCACTGCCCTCCTCTGGACATGCTCCAGCAGCTCAATATCTTTCTTGTACTATGTCCACTTCTGGTAGCAGCCTCTCTGCCTTTGCCGTGACAGAGCCAGGAGCAAGTGACATGTGCCTTCCCTCTCCTGCTTTGTCCATAAAGCAGTACGATCTTGAATGTAGCTCAGAACTTGGTTTATTTTAATATATTTGGCTGAGGATGGGAGGGTTGAAGCAGTGAACATGTTCCACCTGTTGGCCCTGCTCTGAAGAGGGGAAAAAGGAGCAAGAGACAACAGCAGAATCTTCTAAATCCCTGTCAGCATCTTCTCTCTTGAAGAAGCCTAATTATGATCAAAGACTATTTTTACTTAGAGTTATTTCTATTAGCACCATTATACGTGAGGTCAGTGCAGATAATACAGGAGCTGAAGACAGAACAGAAACTTCAGTGTTTCCAGGTCACAGACTATTATACCTCAAGAAGCTCTCCCATGCACAGTCCAGTTTTGCAATAAGTCTGTCATGATAAAAGAACAATTAGTCAATCCTTAGAAAAGTGAGTGATTCCACTAGAAGACACTGTCTCTGTCTATGAAGACACACAGTGTAGCTTTGATGGGAGTTGTGAAATGTCAGACAGAAAAATCCATTTCAGATTACCTATTCCATGCCTTGTATATAAAACTTTTTGGTACAGCCTGTGCACAATCCTAAGCCAAATTTACCTTGATATTATTTTTACAAGCTCTGTCCTCTGCTAAGGTTCAAGAGTCATGCCCTGCTGTCCCTAAAATCCACAGATGCCTTGACCCCAGTTTCAGTGCTGTTAAGTTTTGCCTATTCCATCAAACACAAAGACACAAGAACCAACATTGAAATCACTTAAATCCTCTGCATCATCTAAATCGAGATAATTATGGTCTGAATACGGTCTCTCTACAACTACCTGAAAGGAGGTTGTAGAGAGGAGGGAGCTGGCCTCTTCTCCCAAGTGACAGGAGTCAGGACAAGAGGGAATGGTCTCAAGCTCCTCCAGGGGAGATTTAGGTTAGAGATTAGGAGGAAGTTTTTCACGGAAAGGTTCATTGGGCATTGGAATAGGCTGCCCAGGGAGGTGGTTGATTCCCCTTCCCTGGAGGTGTTTAAGGCACGGGTAGATGAGGTGCTGAGGGCCATGGTTTAGTGTTTGATAGGAATGGTTGGACTTGATGATTTGACGGGTCTCTTCCAACCTGGAATGACTATGACTATGATTGTTGTCAGGAATCTCCTTGAACTTGCGTTGTAGTACGCAGTATAAATAACTATTTAAATTCTCTTTGGGTCTCAGCTGCAGACTCTACAATTGAAGAGAAGAACAAATGAACCATAAAACAGCAATTGTCAGACATAAAAATCCCATTGCATTGAGCCAACACCAGGACATTTTTATAGCTGTATAGGAGCATGAGAATGGAGCATGCAGGACAGACACTAGGAGTTTCAGCAAAGTCACGATCAATTCCAGTGTGAAATGCCAGACAGATGATGTTGTCTATTGCTGTAATGTAGGTAGTTTTCTTCACCACCAATTGTAAGGTCTCCTATCTATTAATAGGTTTTAAATCACTAAACTCACTTGTTGAAGGAGTTTATGTTTCAATGCTTACATTGCATTGCACTGGCAGTGTTTTGCCAAGAGCAACAGTTGTGCTTTTTCAGCTCACTGACTGGAGAGGGTGCAAAACAGCTGCTGTTTGTTAAGTTTCAATAGAAGCTGCGCAGGAATGACTTAGGATCTGCTAGACACCTACTAGTGTCAACAGCTGTTGCTTTGAGACTGACTCTACGATAGAATGACAGAACAAGCCAACTCCCCTCATTTGGTAAGACACAAGTTTGCTGTAATAGGGACCTTGGAACACGTATTGAAGTAATGGACTTAAAGGAGAAATTCAGAAGTTTAATTAACAAGGGACTCCATTGTTACAACTCAGCTTTCATGTAGGCTTGTGACTGAGTAATAACAAATTTAAGAAGCTTCCAAAGGGTAAAAGTGGTGATAAAATAAGGTTTAGTCAAGTCTACAGTGCAGGGAACTAGATGTATCTGTCCCAGTAAGATGTTCAACTGGAACCTTGTTATTTCAATGTGGGCACATTCAGTCCTCACTGAAGACAATAGCTCCAAAGAAGCACTTACAGAATAGGATGCTCTATGTCTGGTTGAGGGTTTGGTCAGCTTTCTCTGAGTAAACAGTCTTATAGGCATAAACATCTGGAGTGAACAATGAGGACAGTTGTTCTTCCAAGAAAAGAAGAACAAAGCCAAAATGAGATGTAGAGTAACAAACAGAGACACTGACCTGGGCAGCAGCCTCTTCTGGGGTCTTTGGGCTGGTCTGCCAGCATTATTTCATCCTTTTCGGCATTTTCTATCAGCATGGCTGTGAAGGGGGTAACAATATGATGGTCAAGGGACATCTGTAGGATGGATTTGGTGATATTTCTCTTCAAAGCTGCAGTGGGGGCTGTATTTCTGGGTGGAAAATAAGATCAAAAGTGTGGTTAAAATCTTTACATGGCAGCTGCCTTGACAATGCCTCCACTGAGTGGTCATACATGCAAACTTGTAGGTGTGAGGGACATGCTGAGGCTGAGGACCTGTGTGAATGAAGACTTCATAAGAAGACTATTCTTGGCTACTACAAGGTTTGGACTGGACTCACAGAATCCCAGTCTACCTCCTGGTCTCAGTGGTAGACCTCGTGCTTCAGAGGATTTTCATCCTGAATTCCTCCATAGCTTTTACTCAGGCTCCATAAGCCACGTCTCACATTCATTTCATTCACTCCACCCCACTGCTAGGTCTGCTTGACCCTTATCCTTTAAATAACTTCTTTCAAACTCTGTTGCCTGATATCTGTGAGTGTTAAAAAGAGAAGGAAGGTGGCTGAAAATATCATCTGCCATTATTTTTCTTTGTTTACCTTACCTATTTGAAAACCTCAGTGTAGACTGATGTGGTCTTAGAGAGGACCAGGTTGCTCTCAAGCTTCGCTTCCCTCTTACCACAGATCACATTTCTCCTTACCTCTCTGCCATCATCTGGTTGACAGTCAGATACGCCCATAGCTTCCTAGTGAAGTCAGGATCTGCGTATTTATCTTTTTTCATGAAGCCATCCAGTTCTTCAACATCTCTCAGGGTTTCCATGACAAGCTCTACATTTGCCTATGCAATCAGTAAGAGATAAAGATAATGGAGGGTGAACCAGGAGAACGGGATGGCTTTGAGTTTCTCTTTTGGCATGACTAGCATTAAGGACCCACTCTAGCTCTGCCCACAGTCTCTTTTAGACCAGAAAGTTCCAGTACCAATAGCCTGATGGCCATGGGGAGAGGAGCTGTAGCAAGAGAGTCTTCTGTTAAAGACACTTCCAGTGACACTGGCTTTATGTAGCTAACGGAGCTGTCAATAGCAGCCAAAGAGGGCGCTACCACATGTCTAAGGAAGGGAATTTCAAAAGAGCTCTGCTATTCTTCCCTCAAACTTTTTCATGTACAGTTTCCTACCAAGGAAAAGAAAATTCTACTTTGTCCCACACACCCTCGGACTGCTCTGTGTTTTGGTAGGAAAGAATATTAAATGTGTTTGATTTTTCCAACAAACAACAAATGGTAATCTCTAAGCTGGGTAAGTGTATGCATGCTTTGTGCCGCCCTCAGAAAAGAATCTGAATGTATTAGTTCATCCCATGCCACTCCACTTGGAACATAGGGAAAGTTTCATTGCACATTCCACAAGGCAGAGAATAAATGGACAGTGCTAGGACTTGACACACTGTAGAGTCACTTATTTGAAGTCCCCAACAGTGTGATGTTCAGCTGTGAAAGGATTTACGTTAGGAAGATCTCCCCAGCACCTTCACAAAGGATGAAGGGGGCCTCAATAGTCTTAGAGCAAAATTCTGGTTTGCAATTGGACTTTGTATGGTATATTTCTCATTAGAAGAAAGTTACTTCAGTGGGATACAGGATGCAGGCAATGTCTATTCATGGCTACACTTGAAGCTGTTTTGAAACATTACTGGATAGGATTGCTTTCCTGAGTTTCTCCAGGCTCCCACTCAGGATTCAAGTGGACAAAACACTCTGCTAGGAATAACCTGCATCAAGGAGAATGAGCACACAAGTGAGTGAACCAGCCCCAAACCCAGAAGCAGGTATCCCAAGGACACCTTCACTCACTGCTGTTGCTGTGACCATGCTTTGTAAGTGCTGCAGGTTTTCCGTGTCAACCTTCCCAGCCACTACTATCTCCGAGCCACCAAAGTAGTTGTGGAAGCTGCTCTGAGTGACATCTGACACTGACTCCTTGGGGTAGTTGAACTGAATCTTCTTCAAAAGGGGAGTGGAGACCTGGTTGTAGAAATTCTGAGGAGGAAGGAGACAGAGAAGTGAGTATGTTGTAGCTGAAGCAATCCTTCTACATGTGCCACTTTTACTGAAAGGACAACAGAACAAAAAAAGAGAGAAAGGACATAACCTGGAGCCCTAATGGGCAACCAGGACTTCCCTTTTCCCAGAGAATGTAGATGCCTTTATACTTAGACATTAATGCACTTCTAAAAGGCTACAGCAAGGGGATTTAGCCCAAGTTTGTGGAAGTCAAAGGATGGTCAGAAGACAATGGGCTGTACATTTCCTAGACTTAAAAGGCTTGAACATATGTGTATATGAGCCTGAATCTATTAACAAGCTGAGCAGCAATTGGCTACTCTGTAAGACACAGCTACTTCGCACCTAATTCTTGCCAAAAACTTGTATTTGCTTTCGTACTGTAGACTGCCTACCCTATTCTGACCCTGTTGTTCATGGCTGATGTGAACTGGGATGTGTGCACAGCTAGATTCAGCATATGGGATCAGAGAGAGAAAACAGGGACCCATTCAGTGCTATGGATGGAAACTGCCTCACACCTTAGGGCTGCACTTTCAGAGCTGCTCCGTTTGGCAGGACACCAAGTAGTGTGTCCTGGCACACGTGTGTGTGTCCTATCACGCTTGTGTTGGGAAAGAAGTAGTATTAGAGGCCTACATAGGTCATTAAACCAGTTAATACAAGCATGCATGTTAATAATGGAATTATAGAATGATTTGGGTTGTAAGGGACCTTAAAGATCACCTACTTCCAAGCCTCTTGTCATGGGCAGGGGACACATTCCATGGAATCAGGATTGCTCAAAACCTCATGCAGCCTGGCCTTGAAGATGTCCAGGGATGGGGCATCCGTGACTTCTCTAGGCAAACGGCAATTGCCGTTCACAAATTTGGAGTCAGAGTCTCATAGAATCGAACTTTTTCTTACACTGGTCAAATTTGGGTTATCATTTAGAATGTATATCTAGGCCTTATGTTAGTGCTGAAGTGGCCTGAGATAAAATCCAGCCCTTAATTATAATTCAGCAAAAATTTTTTTAGTTAGGACTGCTTTATAGGAAGTCACTCCTACACAGAGCAGTGTATTATAGACACTATAAAAATTGTAACTAGGAGCAATTAAGCTAGTATATGATTGTCATCTTACAGGGCTCTCCAGAAGAAATGATGCTTTTTGTGACCCCACCTATGAACCTACAGTAACTCCACTCCTGCTAGTGTAGTTACCCAGCTGTGAACAGGACTGGACCCTCGGTTTCAGAGGCAATGGGCCAGAAACACACCTTCATTTGGGCAGAAGTCTCCTGATTTCCAAAAATCCTCTGGGCCATACCCCGGTTGTCTGTTGCAATTCTCTGCAGGAAATCATAATCTACGTCAAATCCAATCCCGAGGCAGAAGAGGGAGAATTGGTCCTTTATGCTCTGCTTCACATTCTTCTGGATCGTTGTCAGCTTTAGCTCACCTTGGAGACAAAGAGTGACATCCATCTGAGCTACAGAGGCAGTTATCAAGGTAAGCGCATTCATATTCTTGCAGTGTCTCTGGTTCTCTCAATATAATAAGAGTTTGGACAGCTAGATCAGATGACGAATCTCCATTGTGCAGTGCCTATAGTGACACTGGAGCTTACAATTAACAAATTGTTTCCACTGAATATGATTCCTTCGCACTTTTTTTTGTGTATCTGATGCATATTCTTTGTATATCCAGTGCTCCTATTAACTGCCAGGGGAGTCTGTAATTGTAACACATCTAGAATTCTCCTAGAATTACTGCTTCAAGCTCTCTGCAGGCTAAGACATCCCCATAAAAGGTTTAACTTTGTTTCTAATACTTAAGATATTCTCTGTTACCATTGGGACTGACGTTTTTCAAGATTTCAGCCTCTTCCGGGCTGGCATCTTGCAGTAAGAGATTGGATTTGACCTGTACCAAATCCAACCCAAAAGAATTTTCTTTCTGCTTTGTTTTCCTGATTTTGATACTACACTTGGGACTGCCTAAATCTCTGTGGGCTAAGGTCATTGGAAAAGGAAATTATTTCTAAGTTTCTTGTGATTACCTCTCCCACAGGACCTGTGCGTCTCTGTAATTGCACTAAGTACATAACTCGCATAACATAACCTGCTCATCTTTTTGGAAAGCTTCTGTGCAAAGCCTGTGGCACCTATAGCACTTAACATAAGAGCAGCATGGGCATTGGAAGAAAGGGGAAGAGAATTTTTTAACTCGCTATCAAAATGGTTCATGATTTTCTCAAGGTAATCCCATTGGCCTTCCTTCTCACCTAAAGTAGGATTCTTACCTACTGTCGGGTCTCCATCAGACACCAATACGATCATGGAGACTGAGTTAGGGTCCAGCATGCCTAAGTTTTGGGCTTCGTTCAAGATGAACGTGGCTCGAAGAAGAGCTTCATTGATATTTGTGCCTGTGAAAGACACAATAAATAAAACCAAGTTTGACTTTTGCTGAGTTTCCTGTTGAATCCAGATCAGTTCTGAGATTTCAGTGGAATTCATCAGCATGGATAAGACTAAAGATCAAGGGAGCAAACCCCCTCCTATGTGTACACCTGCCAGTACTCTGGTTCCTGAAAGAAACGAAGCTGAAAGGTGTTGCATGTGGGTCATTGTTAAACAGATCTTTCCCATTTTCCTAACCTATAGTTATACTATTTACTGGAAAAAAACAGAATTAGTCAGCATGTACATCTTTGTAAGTGGAAATGGTCTCAAATTCATCTTTCATGGATTTTGTTCATGGTGTTTGTTCATCATAGTGTTAATTTTTTCTTACAATGATGTTGAAATATATGAAGACATATTTATATGAATTTATACATGTCTGAATATACATTTAAGAGATCATTGAATCATAGAATTTTCATCCCAGACTCTCATCTCCACCTGCCCCACCCCCCTGGCTAATTCCACTGGGACCATTTGTGGTGTCAGGAATTATTTGCTGTGGGTTTGCAGGCAGGTGATTGAATGAGAGAAGGAGAAAACTTCTTTTTTTCCATCAGCCTGTTAATAGGACGTCTTGATTGGAAAAGAAGACATATATTCACTGACTCTGTCTAAAGGTTTTGTTGTGTCATAGAAGGAACTTTGAAATTAGTATGAGAGACAGGAGCAGGAAGGCTCAACAGTTACAAAATAGGTATTTTGTTTGTCAAAAAAAGGAAAGCACGAGTAGCTCCAGAGACAAGATGATAAAATACTGCACTGCAAACTGGTTTTGCTGTATGGAAGCAGGTCTCTTAGATTGTGTTGTCTGTTCATTTAGGGTATTGAAGAGAGGCTTATAAGACACTCACATACCTAACAGGGATTCCAGTTCCCAGCACACTGATGACTTCAGACAAGTCTGTAACTTCATGTTGATCCTACCTTACATGTTGTCAGTGAAAGTTTCTGGAAATTTAAGCACCACGGCTCCAGAAGGCTCTGATGTTGGGTAGAGCCTCTATATGCTATTGCCATACAAGTTACTGAAATCAAATTGCACTTCAGAGAACAACAGATTAAAATAATCATGAGTCTTTTCTGTACAAGTAGCTCAAGCACTAACAAATGAAGCATCCAAAGTGCTGTAAGGCTTAAAAAGGCTACAGTCCTTGCTTATCAGACAGGGAATGAAGGCACTAAAAGGATGAATAGTTTGCCCAAGGTGTTATTAGTAAATCTGCAGCTTATCTCCAGTAGAGACCCTGGAGCTGGGCTGCTTATAATCTGCATGAGACAATCTTAGTCTTTCAAGGATATTTTGGACCCATGAGGCTGCAGGTAGGACCTCTAGATTGAAGGCAACTCTTCTCTCTTCTATGGTCTATCTTCTATCTCTCATAATTTATTCAGTCATTCTGTCCTCTAACACAATAAATGGGAATCCTTGCCCTCCCTTAGCCCCAGGGCACAATTTTCCCATCTAGGGAATCAGATTTTTTTGTTAGGAATACTCTGTCCATCTGAAGGTTGTCTGAGGTACCCATTCCTGTGATGTCTAACTTCCATCAGCACCTTGCAATCAGAACCTCATACCCCCATTGGGATGGATTGCCTGGATGTACTTCTTAGCATCTTCAACCTGTGATGGGGTGGCTGAGACTAAGTTATCTCTCCAGCATCGGACATTATGGTTGAAGTCGATAAGGGAGAACTGATCAGCAGCACGGAGCTCACTCAATATTGCCTTCATAGCCTCGATGGTCTGAGAAAAAGAAATTTAAGAGAGTTTATATTTCCTGTTGCTGAAAGTGCCTTCCTAACTCATGACTACAAGCAAACAGATGCCTCCGATGAATAAGAACATAAGCACTGCAGTCCAAAAATAGCATCTGCTATCTAATTCTCTCCTTTTTTTACACTTCTTGCATAAAGTTGAACTTTTCTCTGAGGAAATACAGAAAAAGTGTGATTAGCAAGAACAAACCCATATGCCTTGACCCATCCTTGCTGAACTCCTGCTAACACAGAATGAGGTGAGAAAGAGAAGTTGGTGAGACACTGTGGTTCAGGAGAGAGTAATTGTTCGTATCAGCTCAGGACACTTAACTGTCAGCGGTGCTGTCATTTCAGGCTGGGTAACATCTGTTTGAATATGATTTAAATAAGTGTCAGCTAGCTTGTGTCCTAGTTTTGCAGCATAGATCTTCCTAGGAAGCAATCTGCGAAGCCTTAGTGTTGTGCTCCAAAGCAAATTGCATATACCTAGATCATCCCCAACTAATATTTGTCTATCCAGGTCCTAAAAACCTTCAGTGACACATGATATGCAATCTCCTGAACTCCTCTCTCAGCACTAAAAAGGCTTTTTTGTATGTAATACAAATCTCTCCTACTGTACATCCATCTGATCCAATCTTATCCTACCCTGGGTGGGCATAAATGTCAGTTGATGACAGTTGTTACATACTTGGGGGCTGATGATGTCTCTCCAAGTCTTTTCTTTTGCAGACTAAAATATCCTAATTTTTTTTGCATTTCCTCCTCCTCTACTGGCTGTGTTGTTTAAACAAATCTTACTGCTCTTCAGTGGGCTTCCAACAATTTGCTCACAACTTTTTGAAAGCAGGGATGCAGTATCCCTACTGAGACTTTGTTAGGATTCAGTAGAGGAGATGAGAGAAAAAGGGCATCACAGTCCTTGCAAAATGTTTAACAATTTGTAAATTGAAATATTTATGTAGGTCTAAATTCCATATTTTTGTAGCATCACCTTTTCCTTACAACATGGAAAGAATATTACAAATAAAGAGTAACATTATGAGATTTTTGATTTACCATATATTCTCCAAATTCAAAGAGACTTTTGACAGAGTAAAGCGTAAAAACTTAGCTGATAATTTTGAATGTCAGTCTACTACAGAATTGTATGGTAAAACACACAGGAAAAGCTGGCAGGAGGTTAATGTTGCAATAGAGGTCAAACACTTACTTGTTTCATTTTCAGTCCCCACATTGAGCCACTGACGTCTATAACAAATAAAATGTTTTTGGGCAGAGGATCAAGATTTTCCGGAGCAAAGAAGTGAATAAAATAACCATTAAAAATCTGCAGAGTAAAATAATAAAAAAAAATCATGTGGAAGTGATGATGAGGTAAGGATGACAGAAAACTAGGCAATCACAGAGGAGAAAACATTATTCTTCTTTATAGGCCAAATCTAACTTTCAGCTCTGCACGTCTCTATATTCGTAGCCTTGCACCATTTATATTCCATAGTCTTTACTACTTATCTAGTAAAGCCTGGTTCTCAGAAAACTGCCATGCAGAGGGAGGAACGATAAACGTTTCTAAAAAAGACTTTTCTGTCTGTAATTATTCAACCCCATAAACACAAAAATAGTGATATTCTGGTTGTCTCCTTGTGATATATTGTTACAACTTCTAACAACTCCATCCTCTGATTGAGCACTAAATCATCAGAGTTCTGCTAGGTATAAAACACATTGGCTTTTGGACGAGACAGGAGTCTGACTATATGTAGGACCATGTCTTAGTCATAAATTAAGTAAATCCATTCTGCCCACTTAAAAAAATCTCTGTTCTTTCAATTGGATACAGAACCCTTTCTCATGTTTATTCTCCTGAACAACAAAGTTTAGAAGTTTGCTTAGTGACAGCAATTCTTCTATTCACAGATCTCCCATCCCCGGTTAAACAGCAACACTTACTTCCAATTCTCCACCTATGTTTTCTCTGTTCACATCGTATTGAACAACAAAATTTCCATCTACTGCTGTGGATGAGCAACCGCGGCATTTTCGTTGCTGATCCATCGTTGGCTTGAAAGAAATATGAGCCTTGAAATGAGAATTGATCATCAGTCAATCCAAGGTTGTATGAAAGGCAGATCATTGAAACAAAATAGTTCAACAATTTAAGAAATACCTTATTTCACTGAATGCTTCTATTCTTTCTTTATTTGTACTTTTAGTTTAAGCAAAAAATGGACTTTGTTTTTCAAAAATAAAACAGCAACAAGATTTACTTGGATATTTTGATTCAGTAGTTGCAACGGTGGTACAAACATTGTAAATTCTGTCTACAGCACCAAATATTTAAACTAGAGCTGTGCAAACCATTTCCAGCAACTAATATTTTGGCTCATTTAACATTTTCCTATTTGAAACTATTAATAATTTTATAAATCTTCTTAAAGAGCTTTATAATTTATTTTTGTTCCCAAACAAAATGAGAGCTTGTATTTTGCCTGGAAATTGAGTAGTATGAACCATTTTGACTAACCACATGACTGGTTATGCAGAGTTTATGATATTTCTCTACTTTGACTGGATAACTCACAGCATTCTGCTACGGAAACTGTCAGCCTCTGACCTGGACAGGCACACACTCTCCTGGGTGGAAAACTGGTTGGCTGGCCAGGCTCAGAAAGTGGCGGGAAATGGTGTTAAATCCAGTTGGAGGCCAGTGACAAGTGGGGTTCCCAGGGTTCAGTGCTGGGTCCAGCCCTTTTCAATGTCTTCATCAACGAACTGGATGAAGGCATCGAGTGTACCCTTAGCAAGTTTGCAGACGACACAAAGCTGTGTGCAAGTGTCGATCTGCTGGAGGGTAGGGAGGCTCTGCAAAGGGATCTGAACAGGCTGGACTGCTGGGCTGACTCCAACGGCATGAGGTTTAACACGGTCAAATGCCAGGTCCTGCACTTGGGGCACAACAACCCTATGCAGAGCTACAGACTGGGAGAAGAATGACTAAAAAGCTGCCAGGAGGAGAAGGACCTGAGGTGTTGGTTGACAGCCGACTGAACATGAGCCAACAGTGTGCCCAGGTGACCAAGAAGGCGAATGGCATCTTGGTTTGTATCTGAAATGGTGTGACCAGCAGGTCTAGGGAGGCTATTCTCCCTCTGTACTCCACACTGGTGAGACTGCTCCTTGAATCCTGTGTTCAGTTCTGGGCCCCTCACCACAAGAAGGATGTTGAGGCTCTGGAGCAAGTCCAGAGAAGAGCAATGAAACTGGTGAAGGGGCTGGAGAACAGGCCTTATGAGGAACAGCTGAGAAAGCTGGGGGTGTTTAGCCTGGAGAAGAGGAGGCTGAGAGGAGACCTCATTGCTCTCTACAACTATCTGAGGGGAGGCTGTAGAGAGGAGGGAGCTGGCCTCTTCTCCCAAGTGACAGGAGTCAGGACAAGAAGGAATGGCCTCAGGCTCCGTCAGGGGAGATTTAGGCTAAACATCAGGAGGAAGTTTTTCACAGAAAGGGTCATTGGGCATTGGAATAGGCTGCCCAGGGAGGTGGTTGATTCCCCTTCCCTGGAGGGGTTTAAGGCACGGGTAGATGAGGTGCTGAGGGACATGGTTTAGTGTTTGATAGGAATGGTTGGACTCTATGATCTGGTGGGTCTCTTCCAACCTGGTGATTCTATGATTCTATGATCTTTAAATTTCTTGAGAAAAGAAGATATGATATATACAAGCCAGCAACAAGCTTTCTCATACACTCACAGAATCCAGTGCTTGTGCAGGACTCTCCTTATAATGTAAGATATTTTGAACGTGAAAATTCTCTCTGCCTTAATGAACAAGACTACTCGAGAATACCCTAATATCGGTAACGTTTTGCTATATCTTGGTTACATATGCCATTAAAAATGCTGTCATCGAAGTGAAGTTTAATAAGAACCACAAAACCCAACTCCAGATAATTGACATGAGTGGAATAAGAATAACTGCATGAGGCTCTGAGTTAGTGTTCATTTGCCTTCAAATTAGTGATTAAACTTGGTTAGAAGTCACCTATTTACAGTACCTCTGAAATAATTTGCTGAACTAGGAGTGTGAGTGAATGAGCTATGAAGCTGAGCCTTTATACTGAGAAAAATATTGCATGATATATTATTATAGCAGCAAACAGAGATTTTTGTGGCCTGATTCACATACTCTGTGTTAGACATCTTTGTAAGAGTAAGGGTTGTACCCTCCCACAATCACTGCTTGAAGTTTCTTGAGGAAAACGTCTTTTCTGTTGAAGTGTTTACTTATACACAAGAACAGTTCTGGAGAAAGCTGGGATTAAAATATTAAGAAAAAAAAACAGTCCTAAAATAACTTCCTATGCAGATGTTCTCAGTTGAAACTGAGTTGTGGAGTTATTCTAAACTGGCTATTCCACTTGATAATCATCACCTCCCTTTTTCATATCCAGCAGTATTGCTGCACTGCCTTTCAGAATTAAAAATGAAAAGCTTTGCACAAAGACAGATGTATAAGACACTATTTTTATACTGCTATCACTGTAGCATTTGAGCATCTTGCACCTACATCTAGGTAGTAATAATGAATACACTGTTTTTTGCCATATTTTCACATGCTCCCGGCAAGTATGAAAAAAACCCATGACTGCTTAGGAACAAGGGTGTAAACTGAAGTTTTCATTCTGTTTCTAGTCTGTGACTGTTACCTTTTTCTCTCCCTTGGAGATGGTGGTGATTCCATCAAAATGATTTCCAAATGAATTAGGAACGTGCACATAGCGAAGTCCCTGTGGTTCAATGATGCGGACATCCACCTAGAGGTGGGAAGGGAGGGCATTAGTACAAAGCAGAGCTAGTGTTGTACGAGAATCTCATGCACTCTCTGTAGGTAAACTCCAGCTGGGTTTGATATGCTTTTGAGAATGTTTCTATAGGGTTAGTCTCATTTATGGTGGGGATTCATGCAATGATCAAAAGAGACCATCATGGAAATACAAGAAAATGCTCCCAAAGAATAGAGAATGTTGTGTGGAAATGCTCATTCTTCATCTCTTTCCCACCCTGTGAGGCAAGTTGTGGAGTAGGAGTCAAGGGTGATATCATTTTTTATGATGAAGGCATGAAAGAAGCATATTCTTGACCTAAGTGTTAGGACTTGACCAAAGTGTTTCATTGGGTTAGGAGTCCAGGAGGATGATGAGTTCTCACACTCAATGATGAGTTTTCTTTCTCTCTCCTCATGCTATTGACAGGACAGAGAGTATCTTCCCTTTTCATTGGATGGCCAAGGAGATTTGGAAAATAAAAATTTTACCCCTTCAGCCTGAGATAAGTGTTTTTTCTGGTTGTATTTCTGAACAGTTAGTAAGACCACTAGGAGACAGGAAGTGGTGTCCTTTACAGTAAGATTAACTCAGGCCTTCAGACAAGTTGAAGCAGATTATAACCTGCACCAAGGAAATGTGAGCAACAAGCTCTCGTATACAACTTGTGCTGAAACCATGGAGAGCTGAAGAAGATATTCATGATACAGGAACATGAAAATTGCCAGATAGAAATGTGCAGCTAGACCCGGATCTTGTGTCTATTGATGGATGACAAAGGTCAGAGGAACCTTAGATGATTTTGCAATAAGGATGCACCTGTAGGATGCTGCTTACAGACACCACCTCTATTTTACCTCCATGTGCTTTGCCAAGCGTCCTGGTTTCACAGAAATGGTGTGCTCGTAGGAACTCAGTTTTCTTCGAATCATTTCGTGATAGTGAAGTTCAAACTGTATCCTCATCCCTGGGGGCACATTCACTTCAGTTTTGAAGTTTTCCATATCCAAGGCATTGCTCCTGAAAAGTCAGCTATGGGGTTATTTTGAGAAAATACAAGGAGAAAGAGAGCTTCTTTCCATTCTCATGGATCCTGTTCTAACTGTGGCTTATACCAGGGAATTGCAGTTGTCTGTTAGCACACTGGTTTTATCAAAGTAGAAATACAAGTCCTTGACAATTATATATCAGAATTGCTGTAATTAACCAACCCATTTTACTTCCCAGGGTCCCCTCCCTCATTTTTCTCCTCCTGGAGTGTGTTGCCTCAGTTCCCCTATGAATAAATTCAGTACAATATCCACATGCCAAACCCTTTATACCTTACTATTCCAGCAGCTTTGCCTTTGGCTTTTGCTTGAGAATACATTTTTCTGGCTTCAGATTTTTCTCGTATATGGCTAGTAAATGTTATACCATTGATATCCCTAGGAGAGAGAAGCACAGTCAGCTTGCAAAAGAAATGACTTAACAATTGACAGTTGTTTCTCCACTTTAGAAAAACATCCGTGAAATCTAAGCTGGTGGGACATGAAATGATAAGGCTGTTGTTTAACACCAAAGTAATGAAGTCTGGTCTCTACTAGATCTGTACCTTTTTCTCTACCTGATTCTTTTATCTCAAGCAGCCCACACTCTTGTACTCTGAGGAGCATCTGCTCTCCCCCATCTCCTTCACACTTTCCTTGTCCTTTGGGCAGGTCAGGACAATCACTCAAGTCATAGCTGGTTTAGAATGTGGACCAAGATGTGTCTGCTGACCAGCAAGCTGGCTGCTGTCTCTTTGAGTGGATACTGACCTAGGCTAGTTTCTTGCTGTTCAGTGAGGGCTCTTATTTTGGTCTCTCTCTTCCCTGACCTGGTGCAAATTTGCACAAGTAGAAGATGAGTCTGTCTGAGACTTCTGTCCTTCTGTCAAATTCTGTTGACATTGGCCAACGACCAAATAATTACTGGAGAAGAGATGGACAGACAGACAGTATAAGAGAGGAGTGTGCTGGCCTCTTCTCCCAAGTGACAGGGGACAGGACAAGAGGGAATGGCCTCAAGCTCCGCCAGGAACATTAGGAAAAAAGTTTTCACAGAATGCCCAGGAAGGGGGTGGGGTCACCTTTCCTGGAGGTGTTTAAGACACAGGTGGATGAGGTCCTGAGGGACATGGTTTAGTGCCTGATAGGAATGGTTGGACTCAATGATCCAGTGGGTCTCTTCCAACCTGGTGATTCTATGATTCTATGACAATGACATCAGCCCTTCTTTTCTTTGAGAAAGCCTGCTAAAGTTACACTGAACCTGATAAATAATGACATTTGCCTTTACAAATACCTCTCTCCCATCACATTCTACCATGACATTGAACCTACTGACCCACAAGGCCGACACCTTCCCAGAACTTACATAGTAAAGTTGTCAATAAAAGCTCCTTTGGGGACTTGTACATCAAACACTATGTGCTGGGGCTTTTTTGCGTTATTCACCATTTTGGCTTGGACCATCGTGTTGGCCAGTCGTGATGTTATAGTGGATTGAACTTTGTAGCTGTAAAGACCTATCTTGTCATCGTCCTCCACCTGTAATTGAGAAAATTGCTTTATAAATTTGGGGCACAGCTAGAAAACAGACCCTAGAGGGCAATATTAACCCCTTTTATAATGCAAATGACTTTTTCTCAAATGCTGTTCGTTATAGTATGGCAACCAGATGGAACAAGAGCTCAGAGCTCAGGTTCAAGGTATCTCCATATTTTACTTGGCAATTGTGATGGTGAACAAAGTTTATTATAACATATTAGCCGAAAAGAAGGATTTATTAAGCTGGAGTGTTTTCATGGCTTTTGACCGTGCAAATAATCCCTGTGATGACTCCATTAGTGTAATCCAGCATAGGAAGTTGTACAGTAATCCTTAATACTAAATACTGAGGAAAAGAGAGCTTACATTGTCAGTTAAGGTCCTAAACAAAGAAGGCCTGAAGCATGGGTTACTGACCTAGCCATAATTGGCTAAACCATGGCAGTGAGAGAAGAGTATTAAACTGGTGTATTAAGATACTGCCTTTGTCTAATCACTTTTGTTGCTTATTTCTTCATATTTCCCACACCCTTCTCCCTCCAAGAGCAGCTGTACGAACAGTATTGTGCAAACGGTGCTCTGTTTAAAGAAAATAGGTTAATATCCAACCAGCAGTAAAAACAAGGAGCTAAACAAACAAAAGGATTGATTTCCAAAAACTGGTTAACTAGGAAAATCACTTTGTTCAGTATTATTTTCCAGAGAGGAAGAAAAAAACTCACCAGATCTCCAACATACCCCCAGTCGGATGTACTTCGCTGGAAAAGAAAAATGTGAGACATATTTCAGTAAATCAAAGAACATAGATTATGCCTTTTTCAAGACGGGAATCTGACAGTGGTAATATTTAGAGGCTGTTTTCCAATATGATCAGAGTAAGTTTGAGATTTCAGACTTAGTGTACATAATTTTTTTGCCTTATTTTATAGAGTTATATAGGGGATATAGGAGTATGTGGCCTCCCAGCAGTGACATAGAGGCTATCAAGAACAAAAGGACAGTCTTTATTTTTTATAGAAGACATTCTCTTCTAGAACAAAAACATTCTTCCTGAAAGCTAAATGTGCTAGTAAAAACTCATACATGGAAACACTAGCTTTTAACACAAAACCCCCCTTTATTTTTCTAAGAAAAGTGGAATAAACTCAAAATCCAACCATTTTAATATAATTTTCTTTTCATCTATGTTATAGAGTATATATTTATATAATTGCAATATGTATGCATACAAAAACTTATTGCATAATTGATATGAAATCTATACACTTATATATATGTAAAGTTAGGTATGTATGTACTTCTTGGAAAGCTGAAACTGATCTCTAAAAGTGATGGGTTTTTTCCTGCCATATGAATAGTTAGACTTGGAAATTTCTATGAAGAGTTGGTGACATCTTGTGGCCATTTCAATAAGTCTGTTTAATTCCCTAAAACTTAAATTTGCATGACTAACCCTGGACTGGGATTTGGCTCACCTAGTTCTATGAAGAGATGCAATTGTTTAATCCAGTTATCTATTTTGGCATCATCATCACAAGTAGGTAAAATTAGCTCTTCATAGTCAATGGAGTGATCCCTTTCATCTGGAAGTATATAATCCCCTTTGGTAGAATGAGTCCCTCCCTATACGATGCCAACTGTACAGATCAGAGGAACAGCTACCCAGTGTAGTTGGTAGTGCTCAGGGGTGCCACTCTGGCCTTCAAATGGGGCTTCAGGAGATCATGAGACCCCTGCAGGTCTTGTGTGATACCTGAAGATAAGATGTCTTGGGCATCGCTAGATCCATACATGCAGGTGATTGAATCAAGCCATTCAGCTCCACTGGTGATGAGCAGGAACTCAGGGACACTAGTTCAGACACTGTCGGCTAAGTTATGAAACATATCAATCCCCTCTCAAGTTTCAGCAGCACTTGAATCTAAGAGGACCCAAGTCCACAGAAGATGCTCATGAAAACTGCATGAATCACAGTGCATATAAGACTTGCTATAGTTACTAAGTTAATTTGAAGCTATTTAATATACTATTACTAGGAAAATCCTGGGCTGCCTAAGAGATGATACATGTCATTGCAAGATCATTTTAATGAGATGATTTTGAGGGTACCTTAGAGCAAGATAGAAAGACCACAGGACCTCTGCCTGCCTGAGAAAAAAATGTGGGGTTTCATGTAGCAACCAACACATTTGGACTGGAGGATTTCAGGTTCTGGAAGTTAATGCCTCTGTAGAGACCCTCTGCAAAGTCTGATGGACCTGCTCAGTCCATCCTCACACCCCACAGACAACACTGTGCAGTGAACTGGACCCTCCACATCTGATAAAGAACCAGAAAAAATCCACATCTGATAAAGAAATGACTGCTATCCCCACATGTTCCCTTGGCATAGGAAACAGCACGAATACAAGTTAAAACTAGATTAATGTTAACTGAAATAAATTTTGAAAAGTTGAAGACAAAGACCTCAACACAGAGGGGATTTTTTTTCATGTGGCACTTTTCTGGTTCTTGGAGAACCTTCAGTTTCTCAATTCAGTTTATGGATGGTGCTTAAAGCTTTCAAGATGCCCAGGTTTCCTTCCAATTTGTTTTTGTGAGGGTGGAGGGAAGAGGATAGTGCTGATGGAGACATGAGCTTATCACCTGCGCATGTAATGATTCCTACTGCTGTTGTCAGAGATCAGACTTAGGGTGGGTTAACCTTAGGATCTCAAAGGTTGCAGAGCACTGCTGCCCTAGCAGGTCAGGAGGACAGAGCTGTAGATAACTACACTTCATGTGTGAGTGCTGGTGCAGTTACTGAGAACATGAGCTTTGTAGGGACATGAGACGTGTTGTTTCTGGTTTGATGTTTCGTGGCTGATCCTTGCCTTTAAACTGCATCCAGAACTGCTGATGACCACACTGCATAGAAACAGTATATTGTGCAGTACATAACATGTGAGAAATTAGGGTAGAGATGACTGTTATAAGGATCTGGTCTGATATGCTGCAGCTACTGAGACCCATCTTCTCCAGATATCTGTGCAGGCTATTTTCAGCCCTCCATAACAATCTTTGATCAAATCACTGTGCATAAGTTTTGCAACTATTATGCAGTCTACCATTAAAAAAATGCAGGGTACTTCAACCTAACTATTATCAAGGGATGCTGACCCTGATTCTTCCTGTCTTGTCTTCCCCAGACTACTTTTGGGAATCGTGACCCTTACTGTGAGGTGCAAGAACAATTGAAACCTAGGTCTTGGCAGAGTTTGCCTGTACATTGCTGAAGATGAATCCTGGTCTCTGGTCATATTTATATCCTAGGAGTGAACAGGGCTCTCCAGCTAGGATAATAGAATCATAGAACAACCAGGTTGGAAGGGACCCATCGAATCATCGAGTCCAACCATTCCTATGAAACACTAAACCACGTCCCTCAGCACCTCGTCTACCCATGCCTTAAACACCTCCAGGGAAGGTGAATCAGCCACCTCCCTGGGCAGCCTATTCCAATGCCCAATGACCCTCTGTGTGAAAAACTTCCTCCTAATCTCCAGCCTAAATCTCCCCTGGCTAATTACACCCTCTGCTTCCATACTTCCTTCTTGTGCTGGTTCTCATGGAGAGGAAACCAGGTAGGAAAAGTGGTAAGGAAGTAGGCATGATCTCACCTGGCTCAGGACCAAGACTGAGGGACATGCTACAGAACATCCCTCCTCACAGTCTAGACACAAGTTCCTATATCTGCCTCTGAAGCAGAGATAACAGCAGTGCACCACCACATAGAAGTTCACAAGGCTACCTGCATTCCAACCCATGAGGTGTTCTGTTTCTGCGTTCACAAGGACCATTCACATACCTAAGACATAGCATTTTGGAATTACCTAGGAGCAAATATTTTTTCTCCAGAATGCCTCATCTGGACATAAGAAAACTATTCTTTCTATTTAGAGCTAATCGTAGAATCATAGAACAACCAGGTTGGAAGAGACCCATCAGGTCATCGAGTCCAACCATTCCTATCAAACACTAAACCAAGACCCTCAGGACCTCATCCACCCGTGCCTTAAACACCTCTAGGGAAGGTGAATCAACCACCTCCTTGGGCAGCCTATTCCAATGATTCCAATGATTCCTAATCATTAGGGTCTGCGGAGGAGTTCTGTTGTCTTGTTGCCAATGGGCTGGTGACCTCACTGTAGAAAAACACAGTCCCAAAACAATACTTTGGAAGACAGCCTTCCTCTAGCAATCCACCACAAGCAACTGTATGCCTGCTGTTGGCCAAGAGCTACTGTCTCAAGATATTTCATATAGTTCAACTTAATCTCATTTATTAATATTTTATTGTGACTCAAAGAACATAAGGACAGCTCATCCTACTGCTGAAATCTTAGTTCTACCAGATTGCAAAGACTCATTTGATAGGTAAAGGATGGGAAATAATACACTGGAACATAAGGAATAACTGATATAACAAAAGAACTAGTAGAATTGCAAATTGCGGAATGCATATGTTTGTATCACTGTGTATTCAGAAATCTGGGGAAGAGAGGCAACATAATACATATAGTGCTAATACAGACACGTTGGAAAGAAATGATGCCCTGGAGAAGGGCAACTAGAGAGGATTGAATTATTTAAATACTCATCTGGCAAATGTGAGCTGGCTTGATTCATATTTATGCTAAAATCTTCCTTTTTTTCTGGCTGTATAATAGGGCTTTAGGTGTCAATAAGTTACACTTACTCTCTGTGTGAGGCCCCTTTAGAAAAGCTTTGGGATGAATAATAATCACGTTTGCCTGTGCTTGAATTTGAAGATGCTGGCAAATCCAGCTTTGCTCAAGAGGATCTTTTGTTCTCACTACACTGAGCAAGATCAGGAAAGGCAGCACCAGAGGTGGCCAGAAGACAAGGTCCATTCTGATTGTAATTTCTTTCATGAAGTGTGATAAAGTTAATACCTTTGTACAATTGAGTTCATTATTATTATTATTGTCAATAATAGAGTGTGTAAAACGTAAGAAAATTTCTACAATGCTGCTCCAAATGTTTCTGTTTCAGAAATCAACAAAATACAACACTCTGCAGCTCATCAGTATGCTGGAAACAATTTTATTTTCCTTTGTCTTATACTCCACTGGTTTATTATCAGAGTTAAAAAGGAATGAATGGACTACCTGCAGGACTGAAAGGTTTCATCCTATGTTGCCAGTGTCTGAAGTTTTCCATTTTCTTATTGAGAAGCTCCACCAGTATTTATGGGATTTATCCCACATATGAAGTTAGACAAGTACCTCTATTGTTTAGCATCTATATTATGGTCTCTAGGAGCACTGACATGGAAAAAAATGCGTCAGGTACTGCATAAAGGATAATAGCAGTTCTTATCCTGACAAGAGATATGGAGGTCTTAGAACGCATATGAGGACCTGTTGGTCCCACCCAACTACACCCTCACGTTCTTGACATGTAATAACTCACATGGAGAGAGCTCTCAATCATTCTTGCTTCTCATTTTTTTAAGTATTTCTGGGTACCGTACCTGATACCTGCCATTTCTTGTCTTGGAGCTTGAAGGAAACCCATCAATTTCTAGGTCAATCAGGTTTTCCACTTCCTAGAGGAGAAAAAGGAAGAAAGAAAGAGGTGTCGCTGCTGCCTTACTGTTTGTTTTATCACTTCATATATTATTGATTAGCACTTTAATAGAATTCCAAAGGGAATTTACCTCCCCTTGGTGGAAATGGGGAGCAGAGGAACAAACAACCTCAGACCAAAATGCTGCATCTTTACAGCTTCAGCTTCCCTCTGTGGCCTGCTAGCTCTATCTGCTCTTGTAAGACCACGATCTTTACAATCATTTTACAATCTTTTCTTCTGAAAAAAGGAGTAATATTGAACACACTGAAATGACCATAAAGAGCAAGAGGCAGATTATCATCAGGGTGGGTCTAAGCATGGTTTTGACAGCATTTCAAGTGCTGATCTGACTTAAACCAGCAAGTTCAGAAATTTCTGCTCAAATCAGTAGAAATAGAGTCTGTCTTTTTGCTAATATACCCGAGAACTAGATTTATTTGAATGGCAACCAAGGAACATCAGGTCTTTTCCAAGTGCAAAGCTGCACTGATTCAACATGGCTCTTACACCACAGCAATACTCTAACTTAAATTTTGTTAGTAGTTTCATTTACAGCAAAAAGAAGTGCATCAATTAATCTCCAGTTTATATAATAGCAGAAACACAAGGATTTGCACAAGAGTATCTTAAGCTGCTGAAGCACATTGGTGATAAACTGAAGCAACATCTATGGTTAGAAAGGACTGCAAGTCTCTAGTGTTTTTCCTGTGAATTGCAAAGACAGTATAAAAATTTCTCTGCAAAAGAAGTACTGTAAGAAGTAAGAAAAAGAGGGTATCTCTGCTCACTACTTCTTTTTGTTAATCTTGAAAAGGAAAAGAAAGCTTCACATCATCCCTACTGACTTCGTAGAAATATTGCAATATGGCAACATGGAAATGGGTGCAGAATTTCAGTTCACCTGGTTCTGAGGGTTTAAATTTGGACTCAGCTTCAGAGTCAAAGCTATAACTATACCTCTTTTCATCATGATATTAACCTCAGTAATTACAAGCTCTTCTACAAATTATCTCATCCCTCTGCTGAGGGATGTACAATCAAGAGGTTCTTCACTCCATATTTGAATTCCAGTTAACAAAAACATGAATCCATAAGAAGCTTTGCTGAAGTTCATAGTGATTTATACAGGAGACCCCACCCACAGAGATATTTAGGTGCCCTGTTTCTGCTTATTCCAGGGAAAGAGAACATAAAATATGCTGAAGGTCTGAGTGTACAAGCCCATTTCAATGCTCAAAAGTTAAAATCACCAGAAAAGGCAAAGTTGAGGTGAAAATATGAATCCTGCTTGAAAAGAAATTTGGAATTATGCCCGTGCTATCCCAACTTTAATAACATGAAAAAAAAGAGCAATGCTACAAATGACAGCTGGAAACAAATTATCAGAACAATTCCATTTACAACTAAAAGTAGAAGAGAATTCATGATACAAGCAGAGCTATGAAACAATGACCCAGTTCCACTCCCACCAAAACCAGCTCCAGCTTCAATATTGACTTCAGCAAGGCAGGGAGATGTGGGCCCTGCCATGAAATACTCACATCTGGGATTTCATCGATAACAAGATCAAAGCTTCCTACTCCAGAAGTGAGGCACAAAACCAGGAAGCAGATCAGATGCTTCATTTTCTTGCTGCTTGCCTCCTGAAAAGAGCCCGCATAGGTACTAGACACAAGATCTTTCCTTCTCAGAGACAAGTTCAAGGAAACAGCTCAGGATTATACAGTATTTTGAACAAAATTTTGAAACGCTGACTTTGCTTAGGCCATAGGTAAATATTTGCCTTGCAACGTAGCTCTGAGCTGTGGTGCCTGAGCAAGGGTTATCCAAATAGTGTCTTCATTCGCTTCTGCCCTTGATAACAACCCAGGTTTGGATAGGCTCACTCCTTGCTTTTGTAGCTTCCCATGATGTTTGACTAATTTCCTGCTAAGGCACAGACCTTGGAGTATCCAAACCTTTGAAAGATCAAAGCAGGAACTCAGTTCTAGCTTGTTTGTTTATCGTAAATGAGGTGAAGATTGGCTCTCAAAGCAATAGAAGCCACAACATTATGCTTCTCCAAGGGCTTACCCACCCAGCCATCTCACAGTGGAGGGCAGAGACCTTTGGGCTGGATCCTGACACACACAAATAAGTTTTTTCCACTCTGGATTAGAAAGGATCACAGCTGGTGGAGGGATAGTTCTAGTTTTTCAAAGACAGTTATGTGAGAACTTCTGATGATGTTTTCAGATGAATAGTGTATGGCTCCTGGATGCTTTTGAAACCGTTTTGGCCTTTCTGCCTTTTTGCACATTTCAAGAAATAAGATAAAGGAAACCAGAAAAGCAAAAGGGAGAAAGAAGCAAGGAAGGTAGTTTCTAGCAAAAGGAGCTCATCCAGTAGAACAGGAAATTTGCAGGCATCTGAGAAACCTCAGTGGAAAAGACTGAATAACTGTGTGGACCCTGGAGCAAAACACCAGATAATTGTGTTGTGTTGTGTTGTGTTGTGTTGTGTTCTATTCTATTCTATTCTATTCTATTCTATTCTATTCTATATTATAATATTGTATTATATTTTTATGTTTCAGTAAAAGTTTTCTGCAGCAACAGTCTTCTGTTAACACATTTTTTCAACAGACTGTTTCTCAGCCTGAAACCTGAAACTACATTCAGAAGCTCACAAGAAATGTGAGCAGAATAGTGACCTTTCAGCCCACTGCCATTAAGAGCTGCCAAAGTTTCCTAGAAGTGAGCATAACAACTTGAACAAGCATATAAGGAGTTTTCTAAAGACCCTCCTACTCTTTAGTTACTTGTAGCTATGGTACATCATGACCAGGAGATGGTTTCCATTTATTTAGTAGTCCTCAATTAATTAATTTTCAATAAACCTATTTCATCCTCCGAAGAGAGGATAAAAATGTAACATCCATAGCATCCTGTGAGAAGTTCCACATCCTAATTCTGTTCTGCAGAAGGAATCAGGGCCTTTTGATCAATTTGAACTTATCACATGAGAGCTGCATATACTGTTTCACAGCTGTTATGCTGAAAGAGACATTGAAGCATCAATTCTGATTTGCCTTCTGATAAGATCTAGGCAATCCTGGATTTTGGACTTGGAGATGACATAGTTCTGTATTTCCTACAAAGAATAGGAACCTGCAGGGTGCATCCAAATTGTTATACAGCCTTCACAGCACATATACTGATCCATCCACACAGTAAGCAGTCTTTTCTCATCAGAGAGATAACAGGTTAGGATAGCTTATCTGGGGATATCAGGGACCCTAGACTGAAAAGCTGATCACTGATGTTTTGAAGAGATGAAGAATCATAGAATGATAGAATGGTAGAACGATAGAATAATAAAATGGTTTGTGTTGGAAGGGACTTTAAATCATCCAGTTCCATCTCCCCCTGCTATGGGCAGGAACACCTCCTACTGGATCAAGTTGATCAAAGCTTCAGCCAGGTTGGCCTTGAACAACTCCAGGGATAGGGCATACATAACTTCTCTGGTGAACCTGTTCCAGTGCCTCACCACCCTCACAGTAAAGAATTTCTTTCTAATATGTAATATAAATCTCCCTTTTTCAGCTTAAAACCGTTACACTTCATCCTATCCCTGCACCCCCTGAAAAAGAGCCCCTCTCCAGCTTTTCCATAGGCAAGAAATCTCTATAGAATAGAATTTTCTTTAATTGTGTGATCCCTTATTACGATTCTTCTTTAACTGCTAGATACGTCTTCACTTTTTACGTACAAATAACAGGATTGGGAAGATAGTGTGACCACTAGATGGCACAAACTGCTCAAATATACTGCCCAAAAGAGTCCAAAAAGCTGAAATTTCTCAAGGAGAAGGTTCAGAAAACATACAGGAGGAACAAGATCTGAGGATGCTCAGAGCTCTATCACTTGCTATTAGGGTAGGAGAACTTCCCCAGGATTTCATGGGGACGACAGGATCTCAGTAAGACGTTTTGTAGTATGTGTCAGTTGGGCTGTTTCATTCACTATCCTTCTCGAAGCACTTGGAGTTACTGCTTGGTAGAGTCTGTCTCTCAGATTAATTAAATTGTATTAACTTGGCTTGCCCCTGGGGAGGAATGCTCACAATTTCTGTGTCTTATGACACAGCCAATTTTGCCTTCTGATTTTCCTGTATAACAATTTCCAGCGATCCAGGTAAGAACAGGGTTTACCTGTGAAGCAACTGGGCTCGTGTTGGGTGCCTACTGCCCTGACATTCATCCTGCTACACCCCAATCTTTCTGGGAAACTATATGTGGACATCCATGCATGGTTTCTTTTGCTTCAACTTTAATTTCTTTGTATTGCCATTTCAGGCATCAGAACCTGGCAACCTGTCTGACCAAGTGACCTCTTCCAAGCATGCTACTCAGAAGCCGCACAGGAAGACTCAAATATCCTCTGCACCAAGGGCCTTTGGCAGAGAATTTGGGCATATTTATAACTTTCATCCTGAATCAGAACAATACCAGGTTTTGAAGTTCTGAATGCTCTGCTGGGCCATGACTTACATGACTAAAGGCAATAGGGAGTTCAGAAGCCCCCTGGGGCCCCAGAAAAGTTCTCTCAGGAGCACAGGCACCTCCTAAATTGTGTCATAACTGAGGCCAATCAAGATGTTTCAGAGGAGATTGATTAGAGCTAAAAGAAAATATTTAATGTAATTTTATGAACTTACACCATAATCAATTTCACATCTGGACATTTATCTATGTCTATGCCTGTGCAACACTTTGGGACTTCTGCCAATTTCTTGAGCAAACTGTTTGTTGTGAATGCCACTAAATTCATAGTAGAGTGGTTTGGGTTGGAAGGGACCTTAAAGGTCATCCTGTTCCAATCCACATGCCATGAATCCCCTGCCACTGGATCACAACTTCTGCTGTATCAGGTTGCTCAAAGCATCATCAAACCTAGTCTTGAACACCTCCTGGGATGGGGCATCCACAGCTTCTCTGGGCAACCTGTGCCAGTGCTTCACCACCCTCACAGGATCTCTTCCTAATGTCTAATCTAAATCTCTCCTCGTTTAGTTTAAAACCATTCCCCCTCATCCTATTCCTGCATTCCCTGATACAGAGCCCTGCCCCAGCTTTCCTGTAGGTCTTCTTTAAGTACTGGAAGGCTGCTATATGGTCACTGTGGAGCCTTCTTTTCTCTATGTTAAATGTTTCCACCTCTCTCTTTCTGTCCTCGTATGGCAGGTGCTCCAGCCCTCTGATCCTCTTTGTGGCCTCCTCTGGACTCACCCCAACAGATTCATGTCCTTCCTGTGCTGAGGAATTCGACAGTTTGTTAGTGCTTTGGGTAGATTTAGTTTCTGGTTCAGACACTTCCGCTTGAGCATTTTGGTCCCTCTGTGTGAGGTGGGTGTCTTGTATGCCATTCTTCTACCTAGAAGAACAGAGAACTGAAAACCTTTAATTTATGTATCCATGCAGCCATGGCACTCATGTTATGACCAGACACAACTCAGATCTTGTTCCTTCAGCTTCAGTCTGGAGTCTGGAAATCCCCTGCTCTTGGACTAGATGGTATCAAGGTTTTCTTTAGCTTCAACACTCCCCACAGGGTTTCTTTAACTGGTACAGTGAAAATGGGAAAGTCTACTTATATTCATTAGCCTTTAGTGGAAAAATAAGGGTGGAGTTCAGATGTGTGAAGAGAGCATCATTGAGATGCATGTGTTTGTATGTCAACACAGAAAGATTCGTTGACATAACATGTCAGCTGTTGCAGCTGAAATGTGTGTGTGAGCTCAGTATTTCTGCTCACGCTGGCCGCAGGCATGCCAAGCAATTTAATTTGCTGAGCTCCCACCCAAAGAACAGATGCTCACCTTGCTAAGTCGGCAAAAGTCAGCATGAAACATGTCTAATGTGAACACACCTGAGTAACTGCTTATCTCAATCTCGAATGGCATCCCCAGCACAATGCCTTCCATGTTCCCCCTAAAATCAGGAGACCTTATTCCAAGGAGGGGGATAATGTGAACAATCAAGACCTCAGGCTTAATGCTCAGTCACCAAACCTAACTGCATCTGAAGCACGTTAAAACACACCTTGGTCTTATTTACCTACACGCTGTGTCCTTATGTACCCTTGTTGAGGAAAGCATGAGACGAATTGACTCTTCCTAGTCACTTTTGAAGAGCAGTGTTTTTCCTAGCTTATTCTCTCATACCTGTTGGTTATCCTGTGCCTGCTCTGGAGGTCTGCTTTGGTCTGAATGTCCTCCTTTCACCAGATGAGCTTAGAATTTCCTTCACTGTGTTTTGCACTGTCTCTCTGTTCTTATTTACTCAGGCCCTCAGCTCCTCATCTGTGCAATGGGAGAAGCAGAGTGGCTGTAGAAACAAGCTGAACACTGATCAGGAGGGAAGGAGTAAATGAAGGTGAGATTTGGGTGGTTTTCCAAATGTCTCCTGACTGCCCAATGGATGTTTCAAACTGGTAAACAAACATCTCCCCATCCTGCCCAGGCACTACCTTTACCTCTATGGTTAACAAAGTAGTTCTGACTTGCTTTAAGAGGGTACTTCAGTTTCCTCTAGGTTTTCCAGAACAGTAAGCAAATCATCCTATAAGTACTGTCTTAAATGCCCTTTTCCAGTATTTCTAAGTGTATGTTGCAAGGCTTTTATTAAGTCACGTTTCCTGGTTAGTGAGATATGGACAGAGCAGATTCTAATGTCAGTACTGAGAGCACCGGAGGCTGCAGCACTACTTTTCATGCTACTCCAGTGCACTTCTGTGTCTAAGCTAGACAAGATATGCAGGAACTGAAACAAACTGGGCTAAGGTGAAAATCACTTCAAATCATTTCAAGTCTCAACCTAAACTATACCTCTGAAGTCTTTCATTCCTAAATAGATGGTTTAGCCCTCTTGTGTCACCCTTTGAAATGGTGAGAAGCTGAAGAAAATGCCTTGACTGTGTTCTGGCAGGGACCAGACCCGCAAAGTAAACATTTGAGGTGCCTCTGGGGACCTGAAATACCTTGTCTCAGGCTCCCTTCAGCTTTCTCCCACCATACTCTCCTCTCCAGCCACATAAGGGACTGAGTTTGCTGATGACACCAAGCTGTGTGGTGCAGTCAACATGTTGGAGGAAAGGGATGCCACCCAGAGGGACCTTGACAGACTTGAGAGGTGGGTTCATGTGAACCTCATGAAGTTCAACAAGGCTTCAAGGTCCTGCACCTGGGTCAGAGCAATCCCAAGCACAAACACAGACTGAGTGGAGAATGGATTGGGGGTAGTCCTGAAGTGAAGGATCAGGGGATGTTGGTTGATGAGAAGCTCTACATGACCTGGCAATGTGAACTTGCAGCTTAGAAGGCCAAATGTATCCTGGGCTGCATCAGAAGAAGCATGGAACAGGTTGCCCAGCGAAGCTATGGATGTTCCCTTCCTGAAAGTGTTCAAGATCAGGTTGGACTAGGCTTTGAGCAACCTAGTTTGGAAGGTATCCTTGCCACATGTTTGATTTGGAAGATGTAATGCTCCCAGGATATACACTCTTAGAAAATGTATTGTCTCAGGTGTGTCCATGTGTTTTCATCTAGAAGGAGAAAATCCAGTGGTCCAATGGTGTGTTTATACATCCCAGCAAGGTACAGAGACATTGAGCCACTCACTGGATTGTCACTGTTATGGACTAGAGCTGAAGCAAAACAGCTTCAGTCCCTGATGGCCCAGAGCTGGAAAGGAAAAAGAGAATAAAGCGGTTATAATCCTTACAGGTTTGTGCATGCAACATGTAGTACCTAGAACCTGCAAATAAAAAAAAATATTAAAAAAAAAAAAAACAAACAAAGAAAAGGAGAGGAAATTTGGGTCTGATGGATTTAAGGAGTTACTACTGACTTAGAAAAATGAAGTAGAAAATGCTGCTGATTTGGGGTTAGGTGAGCAGTGTAGATGCAAGTTCCTAAATACCTGGGCGTGAGACATGTCTGGTCTATACCAGTTGGCACTGCTGTTTCTGAGGGAACGTCCCTGGCAGCTGAGCAGTAGGGATCAAACCTGCCCAGCCTGCAGCTGCCTTTGCCCTGGGCTGACTGGGGAGCAGAAGGCTTTACCTCCAGGAAGAGAGGAAGGCTCACCCCAGTTTTTCCCAGCTGAGGAATAGAGTCCAGACAACAAAAGAGGGGGTGAAATCATGGATCTTATCTGGTTTTGCTGGTGGGAAGGTACCTGGCCACCTGACAGGGTGCAAAGGCAAGGGTGTGGGGGAAGCCCTGCCCTGCTCTGAGATGCCAACTCCAGGGCAGTTCTCACAAACAAACCAGGGCTCTCCAGAGAGGGAGCAGGAGAAGCTGTCCCTTCAGAGAAGATCAAACTGAAGGGGTTTACCCCTCCTGGGTGAAGACCTAGCCTTGAAACATACCCTTGGATCACAGTCCTGCTGGGTAGGAGGGTGCTTTTTCATACAGACTGTGGTGTAAGCCATGCAGCCCTGCCCATCACCATGGCTTACACCATAAGGAGAGACATTGGCAGTCCAATGTGTTTTTCCAGCTCCTGCTGGTGCTGGGCACCAGTCCCTCAGGCAGGTGCTGTGTGCCATTCACCATTTTAAGCCCTGGCTGAGCACCCACCCAGGCAGAAGAAAGGTCATAGAATCATAGAATAACCAGGTTGGAAGAGACCCACCAGATTATTGAGTCCAACCATTCCCATGAAGCACTAAACCATGCCCCTTAACACCTTGCCCATCCGTGCCTTAAACACCTCCAGGGAAGGGGAATCAACCATCTCCCTGGGAAGCCTGTTCCAGAGCCCAATGACCCTTTCTGTGAATTTTTTTTTCCTAATTTTCAGCCTAAACCTCCTCTGGTGGAGCTTGAGGCCATTCCCTCTTGTCCTGTCCCCTGTCACTTGGGAGAAGAGGCCATCACCCTCCTCTCTACAACCTCCTTTGAGGTCTTCTCAACCTTCACTCTTGCTGAGGGCCATCATGGGGATTGGGTGCTGCTGGTCCCAAAACAACAGGTGGCTGTGCCTCAGGGACCCCCAGCACCACCCATTTCCATTGCACGAGGTGAGGTGGGAGCTGTGGGCAACATCAAGAGGGGCACAGTGGTGGCTCATGCCCAGGAGCTCATGGGACCCCTGGCTGAGGGAAGCATCTGCAGGGTGGAAGCCCTATAAGGATCCCCTGAAGTGCCTGGCAGCATGGGAAGCTGCCCTGAGTTGAAAAGGGGCTGGTCCCAAGCTGGGAAGGAGGAGAAGAGGGTGGATCATTCTGTCTCCTGTCAGCCTCCTTGCAGCCCGTCCAGCAGCACAGGCAGCAACTGCAGGCACTGGGGTTTTCTTCTCACGTGCGGGGCAGGGAACCCTGGCCATCGCTCCCCTTCCACCATGATCCTTTGGCTATGGTTCTGCTGGGGCTTCTCCACTTCAGCAGCACAGCCCGACTCAGAGCTGATGGCGAGGTACCTGGAAGAGAAGCTGTTGGCAGACTACAGCATCATGGAACAAGTAGGTTTTAAGACGGTCATCATTTGGGAGAAACTGGTGGTTGGGACTGGCTTTTCTCCTCTTAACCATCTGTGCTGACATGCAGGGCAGCCTGCTAAAACTGCATTTATTGCACCCATTCCTTCAGCGTGGCCATGGCTCAGCTCCATGGGCTCCTACTAAGGAGCAAAGCAATTATTGGAGGTGTTAAGACAGGAGAGTACTGGCACCTTACTGTGCTGGGTACTGCTGCCTGGGGACGGGATCAAAGCTGACATCCCCATGACTGTGCTAACAAGGCATTTTGCAGGGACAAGGGAGTTAACGCAGTGTCCTGGCTGAGCGCCAGTCTGAGTAATTCAGAATATTTCAGGCTCGGAGGGAAGTTTTTCTGCCTATGAACTCGGTCTTACTGTACTTGATTTTTAACTCATGCTGGATAAAATGAACCATATGAGTTTCGGCTTGTAAATTGCTTCTTGAACAGGTGAGAAAAGAAATAAATCCTGCACCTGAGAGCTGTTGTGTTGTGTCATTCTGTGGCTTAGATTTCCTAGGGAAACAGGACTGAAAGGGCAATAAACTCTTTGCAAGTTAGCAAGAGAGTTTGGGTGGTGGTTCTTGAGGCTGTGAATTAAAAGGCTGAGCTTTGGATCTTCACTCACATCCTCCAGGTCCATACCAGCTACCATGTGTGACTTTGGGTCACTTAGGTCATTGATCTAAATTTGATCAGATCTGAGAGGCTCAGTAGTGTCTTAAACACCTGTGTGAGAACAGCAGATACGAAGCAGGACCTATGGAAGACCTGTACCTTGCTGGAGGCCATGTGGGATACCCTAGATTCTTTAAAATGCCACTAGATGCCTGTATTTGGCATCTTCTGCTATACAATAAATGGGAAGAGTGAGGCTCTTCATATGTATCACTAACACTGTCTTAGAGTTGATCATTCAGCTGCTCATTCCACCCACACTAGAATGGGAAGGATTTCTCTCCAGAGGTGCCCATCTCTCTCCACAATGAGGATCTTGGCAATTTCATTGCCGATCCTCATTACTGTGAACACATTTTTCCTGCAGGGGAATTCAGCAAAAAAAACTATCACTGTCTTACAGTCTCATCTGTCCAAGTGGGAGAGAGCATTTCCACTACCATTCTGCTAGTGGAGTCGTATCTGGGAACATTCACTTATCTGCTTTAGGGGAGAATCAGTTGTGCAGCTCAAGTAACTGGATCATGGTGTTGAAATATCCTGGCTGATCTTGCTTGAGGCAGATAAAGGTGTTTTCACGGGAGCTGTTTTGCTGGCAGAACAGTGACAGCAGTAAACAGAATAGCAGTGTTGCCAAAAAAAAGTGATGCCTGAAAAACAATCTGCCCAGGGAGGGAGGTGGTTGAGTCACCATCTCTGGAGGTATTTGAAAGATGGGTGGATGAGGTGCTCAGGGGCATGGTTTAGTGGTTGATAGGAGTGGTTGGACTTGATGATCCTGGAGGTCTTTTCCAACCTAGTGATTCTGTGATTCTGTATAAATAAATGTGGTGACCCAGTTCCCTGAGCCAGCCAGGTCTAGAAGAGGGTATCTGTCTACCCTAACTCAACACACAGGCCAGATTAAGAAGCAACTGGTGCTTCCCCACATCAACACACTGTGCTATAAATAAATCTCTTTCAGATTCAAAAGAGTGTATAAAACTGCACTTAACATCTTGCGGGGATTTTCTTGCACAAAGGCAGGTGAAGACACAAGCCTTTGCAAGATTGTGGTATTTGCCGTGAGAGGATCACTTGTCAACTAATTCAGTGACTGACCACTCAGCTAAGGTAGTTGGCAAGGTTGCTAGTTATTAACATTGTGCTAGTGGTTATCTAGAAAGCTCTTCATAAATAGTTGGGTTGCTACTGTCCAGCTTATTCTCTATACCGTGTTAAATCAAGTAGATGGCATCAGCTGTGGGTTCACTACTAGTCATTATTTGGCTTTAATAGGTGCTTTTAGAAGGCTTTAAAGATAAAGGTTGATGGGAACTTGGAAATCACTATATCACTGGATGATGCTAGATCCTCAAGATCACAGAAGGCAGCTTTTGAAGGAGCTTCATCATACAAAATCTTCTTATCTAAATAAGCAAGCAAATAAAATGGATGTGTGGTGAGGAAAGATAAGACTAGGAACCATAGTTCCAGCCAATTCACCAATTAGTCAGTAAAACCTTTGTGACTGTTCCGTACAGGATGACAGGTGAATTTGTTCCAAAAAGTAATCTTTTAATTAAAAAAAGTACTGAGGAACACTGACCTCTCATTCCTACTTCTGGTCCAAGCAGGACCAACTTCACAGAGAGTTGTCTGGCTTGTTCTGAACAACCTATAGTGATGGAGATTCTTCAGCCCCTCACAGCAGGCTTTGAAGATACTTTACTTGACTGAGATAACAGACCCAGACAGAAAGTTTCTTCCACAGTTTAAACTGCAGAGAATTCCCCTTCCCTCTTCTCCTCTTCACTGAGAATTTCCTGAGCTTCTAATTTTACAAGATGTTGGCTAAAATAATGTAGAAGGAAATAATAGAGATTCTCGCAGAGGAGACTGTTTAATTTCTCCATTGGGCTTTCCTGAGCTTTTCAATGCAAGATATAAACAGACATAAAATCATCGCTTTGGCAAGGAATGATGTTATTTCAGTATAAATCAACAGAAAGGGCAAATCAGGTAAAAAAAAACCTCAAACACATTGCATTCCTCTGCTCTGTGGAGTTTTACTGGCATTTTGAGAAGTTACTTGGCTTCCCCCATTCACAAGAGACCTGCACTCTCTGTTTTGGGAGGAATTGGGATTGGAGATGTTGCTAAGCTGAGATTTACACCACGCACAGGGAGGAATCCAGAGGGGTTGTTGCGAAGGCTGATACAATGAGTATGATTGCATTGTCATGCGTGAAGCATGTTGTTTCATAACAAAAACTGTGGCTCAGTTTAAATATCTTTATTCTCCTTTTGCCCTTAAGTAGTGCTTTTCTGTCATCACACAATAAATCCACAGTACCCATGAGGAATCTTTAGGCAACAGATCTGCTATTGAGGTAACATCAATGAAGCTGATGCTATAACGTTAATTTACACAAGTTCTGTCCAAATGTGTGGCAGAATGGGGTTATGTTTGCTGAGACCCATCGCATGGATTTTGGGTTTTAATCTGTTCACTACTCAAGCTTAAAGTAGCCACACTGAGCTGAGTATAGCCTCAGGTGACTTAGCTTGTGTGCTCTACCCTCTCCCTGCCCAGCATCTGTAACCCATAATGAGTGCTGAATGCTTTTGCATGAATGAAGATCATCTGGACTGAGGAATGGGCTTTGTCTTTGACTTACCTGAGGATGTAAATAGGCCCTGTGTGTTGCTTGAAGAGTATTTTGGACTATGTTTGGTCTCTTGGGAGGTTGTAGAGAGGAGGGTGATGACCTCTTCTCCCAAGTGACAGGGGACAGGACAAGAGGGAATGGCCTCAAGCTCTGCCAGGGGAGGTTTAGGCTAGACATTAGGAGGAAGTTTTTCACAGAAAGGGTCATTGGGCATTGGAAAAGGCTGCCCAGGGAGGTGGTTGATTCACCTTCTCTGGAGGTGTTTAAGGCATGGGTAGACGAGGTGCTGAGGGACATAGTTTAGTGTTTGATAGGAATGGTTGGACTCGATGATTCGGTGGGTCTCTTTCAACCTGGTGATTCTGTGATTCTATGATTTAGCAGCCCTTCTCATCATATACCATACACCATGCAATGGGGCAAAAACAGCAAGACAGAGCCTTTGTGTGACTTCCTAGGAGACTATAAGAAGATAAACTTCCGGTAGAGCTAAGGGCTGAGGACTGAGACAGAGGGTCTCTTGACAAGTAGAATTTGCAAAATACACGAGCCACATTCAATCCAAGAGCCACATTCCATTACTGAGCTTTGATCGATAGGTCTGTTAACATACAGGGGGTTTAAGTTTTAATTTTAACCAGAGGTTAATTTGAGCCTGGCCATGGGTGATCAGTCACACAAACCTGTGTCTGGATTTAAACAAGTGACACGTCTTTTGTACGTATACTAGGCTCCATTAACTCTCTTAACTCTTTGCAGGTTGCACGTCGTGTTCCAAGACAGGCCAAATTTTTGCAGAGGCTGGTATGTATCGCACTATGTCTTTACTTTACCTCACGAGTATTATACTTGCTCTATGTATATATGTGTGAGCATCCCTGTGCCCAGGTATAAATTATGTCAGTGGCTGATGGTAGGGTGAGAGTCTAGGCAAAATATTTACATTTTGATCAATGCAACAGGTAGAGATTCTTCTAGAACTTCCCAATCCATCTTTTCAACCCCAGATTTGGAGAGAGAACATCTGATGCTAGGAACCTTAATGATTCAGTTAACATAAACCTGATGAAATCTTAGTTAATTTGAAGAGAAATGGAGAGTTTACTTTGAGATTTGAAAATCTGTGTAGTTCTCTGTCTGAAATTTACATAAGGAAAGAAGAAAACAAGGAACAAAACAACCTTCTTTCAGCACAGGAACCTAAACTTTAAATGTACAGCAAACCTGTGGGATCTGCTAATAACGGTGAAGTGAGAGTTGCATGACTTAGACCAAAACTTTGTCTAAGAAGGCAGCCAGTGAAGTTGCTGTTCACAGCCAGTTATTTTTCTGGCTTTGCTGAGAGATGGGGGCTTCCGAGTTGAAGAACTCATTTCACACACGAGCAGTCATCACATGTTAACAGCTTCTGGTCCCTTTGATCTTTAATATATCTGAATCAGCAGCCTAGAGGAGTGAAACTATGAGACTTATTACCAGTTTATTACTTCTAATCTGAGATACGGTCAATTTGTTCTGATGAAAGCAACTGATAAAGGTAAAAACACGAAGTTTTTTTCATTTATCTTCGGCTCTCTTCTGTCTTTCCAAACATTTGATGTAAACAAGCATAAAATTGTTTGTTTGGCAAGAAAATTTCAGCTCCCAGTTCATCATAATAACTGGGGCACCTTCATAAAGCATTCAGCCAACCTGCCTCATAGCAGTGTGCTAATCTCCTGCCTTGGCATTCCCCAGCCTTAATTTTAATAGGGATAATAAATCACAGTAATAATAATATTAAACAAATGGTTTGTTTGGGTTTTTTTTTTTTCCTTTGTGTTGCCTCTCATCTTCTGAAGACCTTAATAAAAAGTGGGGAAAACAAACAGGGATTTGCACAGCTGTAAGTCAGAGCATCAGGCACTGATGGTTTGTGCAAGACCTCCAGGGAATGCACAAGAATCACATACTGGAACTTGGGCTGCCTGCCAAGCCCAACCTAGCAACCTGTTTGGAAACTGCCTTTGCTCCCACTGTTTATATTTTCTATATACAAGGAATAACAGATCCCTTCCAGGGCTGGGAAGATGAATCAACTCTTTCATCCTCAGTTGTATGTGATGTCATTGTTCAATGTTTGCTTTCTCCAGCAGCAATTCCTAAGCATCAAGAAGAGGGAAAGTTGTTGAATGTCTTTTTTTTTAAAATTCTGCTTATTTTTGCTGCTCCTCAGTCTGTGAGGATATCACAGCTGGAACTTGTTCAGCAGGATAGGGACAGAGATGAGTCGAAGCGAGCAAATGAGTTCAGCAAAGAAAACTAAGTTTTCTTTGTGGTGGTTCTTCAGCTATGGAACTCCTTGCTACAAGATGTTGTGGATGCGAAAACGTTACATGGATTAAAAAAACTGCTGTGTAAGGTCATAGAAGAAAACTCCACAGAGGTTTACTAAGCACACAAGTGCCACGGTTGGTTCAGGAGTTTCTTCAGCCACAGATGACTGAAAACTGAGAGAGTGTTTCTGGGTAGTATCAGTACAATTTGAGCTGACTTTACACTCTTCTCTATTGACCTCTGCCAGTGACAGGGTGTAAGGTTTGAATTGCTTTTGTTATCACCCAATACAGCCATTCTTATGTTCTTGTCACAAGAGCTAGTCCACATCCTCTGTCATATTCTAAAGACTTTCTGATTTTAGGTGAATCTGTCATTGCTGTCCCATTGTTAGACTTAGTGTCAGATCTGTCACTGCAGAACCACTTGTATTTCAAATAAAAAGTAAAGGACTCAATCCTCTTTTGCTGTTGAGCTGTCGGCAATGTCTGAATCAACATCTTATGATGAATAGGAGTAGATGCAGAAGATCTGGAACCCAAGAATTTGCTGTAGTTTCATATTATTTTTATTTCTGTTATTAAGTCCTCTCTACCTCTTGCTGTGCCACAGGCAATTAGTGGTATGGAAGAATGAAACATCAGCTCATTGTATCTGAAAATATTCCTAAAACACTGCTTCTGATCAAAACTGCCCATCCACTCCACCTTCAGGATAATGAGACTGGAAAACCATGCCAATGTATCAGGGAAGGTCCTAAGAACAACAGGGTCAAGTGGCCTAAAGAGGGGATATTAGATCTGATTCATGGAACAGGTGATCTTGAGTGCTATCATGAAGCACTTACAAGAGAACCAGGTGATCAGGCCCAGTCAACATGGGTTTACCAGAGGCAGGTCCTGCCAAACCAACCTGATCGCCTTCTATGACAAAGTCACTCAGCTGCTGGATGAGGGAAAGGCTGTGGATGTGGTCTTTCTGGACTTCAGTAAAGCCTTTGACACAGTTTCTCACAGCATTCTGCTACGGAAACTGTCAGCCTCTGGCCTGGACAGACGCACACTCTCCTGGGTAGAAAACTGGCTGGATGGCCGGGCCCAGAGAGTGGTGGTAAATGGTGTTAAATCCAGCTGGAGGCCAGTGACAGGTGGTGTTCCCCAAGGCTCAGTGCTAGGTCCAGTCCTGTTCAATGTCTTCATCAATGACCTGGATGAGGGCATTGAGGGTACCCTTAGCAAGTTTGCAGATTACTCAAAGCTGTGTGCAAGTGTCGATCTGCTGGAGGGTAGGGAGGCTTTGCAAAGGGACCTGGACAGGCTGGACTGCTGGGCAGTGTCCAACGGCATGAGGTTTAACACGGCCAAATGCCGGGTCCTGCACTTGGGGTACAACAACCCTATGCAGAACTACAGACTGGGAGAAGCCTGGCTGGAAAACTGCCAGGAGGAGAGGGACCTGGGGGTGTTGGTCGACAGCCGACTGAACATGAGGCAGCAGTGTGCCCAGGTGGCCAAGAAGGCCAATGGTATCCTGGCTTGTATCAGAAACGGTGTGACCAGCAGGTCCAGGGAGGTGATTCTCCCTCTGTATTCAGCACTGGTGAGGCCGCTCCTTGAATATTGTGTCCAGTTCTGGGCCCCTTACCACAAGAAGGATGTTGAGGCTCTAGAGCAAGTCCAGAGAAGAGCAACGAGGCTGGTGAAGGGGCTGGAGAACAGACCCTATGAAGAGCGACTGAGAGAACTGGGATTGTTTAGCCTGGAGAAGAGGAGACTGAGAGGAGACCTCATTACTCTCTACAAGTATCTGAAAGGAGGTTGTAGAGAGGAGGGAGCTGGGCTCTTCTCCCAAGTGCCAGGAGACAGGACAAGAGGGAATGGCCTCAAGCTCTGCCAGGGGAGATTTAGGCTGGAGATTAGGAGGAGGTTTTTCACACAGAGGGTCACTGGGCATTGGAATAGGCTGCCCAGGGAGGTGGTTGATTCCCCTTCCCTGGAGGTGTTTAAGGGATGGGTGGATGAGGTATTGAGGGACTTAGTTTAGTGTTGGATAGGAATGGTTGGACTAGAAGATCTGATGGGTCCCTTCCAACCTGGTTGTTCTGTGATTCTGAGCAGATGTGTTCTAGTGTTGATTTCTTTCCGTTGTTCTCCATGGGAGCATAAGCTCAGAGCACATCACACATTCTCCAGCTGACAAAGATATCTGTCATGATTAAGCTGATCTGAGACACATTTATCAGAGTATTTACAAGCCTTGAAAGTGTAGGAAAGTGGGGTTTTATTCCAAGTCCATTGATAGTTTTATGTTTGTTGCCAGTGGACCCTCATTCTTCTGTTTGCTTGGAATTCACTAGCCCAGCAGCTTGGTTAGCTGGATGCTTGGTTATAATACTGCCTCTGAGACCATCAGCTACTACAGAAATGTTCTTGTTTAATACTTACACAAACACTTGCTCCTTTTGTTAAGCCATTTGTTAAAATGATTTTTGTTTTGGAAAGAAACCCTGGAAGTAGAGCTAAAGAGCATGTTCTTCACAAGTCTTATGTAGCTGTGACTATTTATCAACCTTGGTAGGAAGAATCTGGGTGTATTTGGCTTAGTGAAGTTGCTCTGTATTTGCAATGTATTTTATTCTTTAGCTTCCTTCTGTTCTTGAGGGTTTAGTCTTTGACTGTTTAAGGCAACATACAAACATCTTTTTATTTTACTTGAACAGCATATAGTTAAATACACTGAAGTCTTCCAGGAAGAAAACTGTTGAGCTCCACATTAGACTGGAGAAATGTTCCAGCCTGGGACTTCTGCTCAAAAACACATTCTCAAGAAACAGAAATTGGCTTTTAGCTTCTGTCATATGTCATTCATTTCAGTCTCTGCTGCTTCTTTGTTGGAAAGAATCCAGTATGGGCTAAAAGTCTTAAAATATTTTACTGAAGACGTCACAGTGTCAGTATTTCTTTTTAAATCTCTTCCATCCATTGCCTGAGAACTCCAGGATGGATACTCAGCAGAGGAGGGCTGAGTCAACTCCGTTGACAACTAACTAATGGATCTGATTGTACGAATTTGAAAATGCTGCTTCATACAAAGTGATTTCAGTCTTTCAAGGGGACTTAGATGTGTTGTGCAAAGTACATGAGGCAATTTCTCTGACATCAGTTCTAGACCCTACAGGGATATATTTTAGGCTTCTCTTCCAAGGCCCTAAAGGACTAATTCTGATCCTCTTGCACAGTCAGAGTTGAAGGGTGCAATTTAGGATACAGGTGGATTTTATCAGCGTGTTTCATAACATAAAGGCTGGCATCATCGGAGCTCTCATCCTGCTTGAACCCTTCCCAAGGACAGGAGAATGTCTGTGGTCTTTGCTCTTGTGTGTGAACCATGGCAGTGCCACCTCTCTGGTTTGCCTTTGCCAGATGACCTGGAATTTTGAGGGCAAGCCCATCTTCCCTGTTGTTGACTGTTTTTCACAGGGAGTATGTTACTCATAAGGTGGTTATTTGCTTGAGCATATTTAGCATTAAACGCAGCGAAATACTGAGTTATCTACCTCTGTGTTAACAGGTAACTTTTGATACTTACAGGAAACCAGGCCTCGGATGTCTGAATTCTCAGTGAAATCCACAATCATTTCTAGATATGCTTTCACCACCGTGTCCTGCACAATGGTGAACAGCGGATCTGAGGCACGAGAAGGTGTCTTTGAGATGCAAATCCCAGCTGCAGCCTTCATCTCCAACTTTACTGTGTAAGTAAGTAATGCTGACAGCTGGATGGACAGTAGTTCTCCCATACCACAGGTAGCTCTCTCAGGTTTCCAGAACTGGGTAATCTGCAGTAGTACTGTAACAAGGCCTTTTTAATTATTTCTTTGGGAAAACTTAAAACCACACACATGATGTATTCTATCCAAGACTGGTCATGGCATCAAACCACAGAGCAAATCCTTGGATGACAGGCTGCTAAGATTCAGGTACCTGGGGAAGAACATTCTTCTATTTCCCATTTGAATGTATTTTAACAACTTCCTTCTCCTCCTCTCTCTCTCTTTTGGACCAGAAAAATCACTTGTAGCCCTCTGAAACCTTTCCAATTAAAGTTCTGGCAACAGTGGCACACCATAGGTATTCCACCTAACTCTGACAGTGAGAAGCTTCTTATCGTTCCAGGTTTTCCGTACTATAAATGGAGAAGGAGAGTGAACTCCAACTAGAAGACAGGTAGACTTACTGTTGGGGATTCTATTCAGTCTGTATAGATAATAGAGCAGGTGGAGGGCAATAAAGCTCATTATGGAATGACTCACTGAAGAGTAAATGAAACTTTTGATTTCAAACCCATGTTTGTTTTAGTGATGCTCAGATTCCCTGTAAAGGTAGACATCGGAGCAACAGTTTTGGACCTGACCATAGCAGACAGGGGACTGACTCTTGCAGAGAGACTTCTATTTGGACTGAATAGGAGGAAAACCATCCTTTTGCCATTGACCAGACAAAGTACCTGTTGAGGGCTGTTTCCTTATTCAATCCAAGGCCCTGCAACTCATTCCCTGAGAGTAACTTTATAGTTAGGGAAGCAGCTAACTGAGAGCAGCTATCCTGAATATCACCCTGTGGATTAACACAGACGGTGGATCTGAAACCACACAAAAAGTGCTTTTTGGGACTCTTGGCAACTGCTTTGTTTACTGGCTTGCATAATTTTGTTTGTAGTTTACCTGATGAATTGGCATTTTAGAGACATAAACTCCTGGACTAAAAATATACTCTGCTCATATAACCAGCCAGGGAACTTCTAACTCAGTTTCTGTCTCAGTGGCTTCAGTGGACATAGAAATACCAGAAGCACACAGCCTGATAACATGTACAAAGTCTGTGAACCCTTCCAGAGCTATAGGAAATGAGCTGTGCAGCTATATCAGTGTATGGGTGCAGAATGGTCATCCTGATGTCTCTGCTCTCTAGGATCATTGGGAACAAGACTTATTATGGAGAAGTCACAGGGAAAGAAAAGAAACACAACAGTGATGACAACGCAAAGCACAAGAAACCTCCAAGCCCTACAGATGGAAGGTAAGTGTCCTGCATTTGTCTGTGCTCTGGGAAGCAAAATACCCCATCTTTACTTTGGCTCCTTTGGCATAAACATCCATGGATTTACAGGAAGAAAGAACTAAACACAACGTTATTCACACTGACCTGTGTCATTCATGTAAAACTGCGTGTAACCTTTTCTAGTCCTGTTGTGCAAACTTTTCATGTCCGAGACACTCCAGGACATACTTGGGAGGGAAAGAAATCTTGTTACCTCCTGAATAATAGGCAGGAAAATTGGAGTGCATAGAAATCCAGTGACTTACAACTCCAAAACTACGAAGTTAGTCAGTGGTAGAATCACAAGCAGCCTTTTGCAGTTGTGTTTATTTGCCCTGTTCTCAGTATTTGCCTGTGTTAAGTCCTCGTGGCCAATCACTGCAAGAAAGTCTCATCAGGTCTTAAAACCTATATGTTCACCTTAATGCATTTCTTCAGCAGCACTATGAAGCATTATCCTCCTTCTAATTTTACCCAAATAACTCTCAGAAATAGGCACCACTGAATGGATTTTCCTGCTCTGGGAAATCCTGCATTATTCCCAGTTACCAGGGACAGTGGCACTATTCCAATGTCATCATATGATCAAGAACAGCTAAATAACTACTCTTTTCAGATAAAAAGATGATGAACTGTGGGGATAGAGTTCCCACTCATTAGAGGAACTAATGAGTGGTATGTAGAAGAAGAATAAGGAATTGTTCCTAATAAGGAATTTTGTCCTAGCTGGACACTATGGTGCACTGAATGAGAGATAGAACATCTTAAGTTATCTCTGTTTAACAGAAAGGCAGCTGAAACAAATGAAATCTAAAGGTGGGAATTCATCTCACTTTAAATTAACAAAAAGAAAGATGACTGTCAGTTGTACACCGGGTGACTGGTGGCACACTCTGTTCAATCAGGATAAATGAATCTTTTTAGGGAGATCTCCAGAGATGGAGTTTCTTTAAGGGTCCTCTTTCTCCTAACTGTGCATGTAGCTCATAAACTGCTATATATAAATAAATATAAATATTAGGGAGGAGGAATTCATTTCTACTTTGCTTAAGGTACTGCAATGAATGAGCAGTGGAAAAGTTGGGTATTAAATACAAGTCTTGTGAATTCTGTGTAATAAACCAAGAGGAAGCTATTCTTCTGACTTTGCTCCATGTTATACATGTTTGCCATATTCCTCTCTGTAAGAAGTCATCTTGTTTTTTTAAGACATTTCCTCCTGTGGAAATCTTTTATATGTCCAATGCTTTGAGAAGCATTAAGTTGTTTACTTGCTTGTTGTTTTCACATATTCATTGATGGAACATATTTATATTTGACAAACAAAATCCAGATTCATCATTCACTGGAGAAGACAGTACATGATGTGTATGGGATGTGAAGGTGTCTTTGGATTTTCCTTCCAGGGAGAATGGCTATGAGACATTCAAAGCTTCTGTCTTCATTCCTCGCAAGATGCAGACCAAGTTCCTACTACATTATGAAGAGCTTTTGCAAAGGCGACTGGGAAAATATGAGTATACAGTCAGCATCCGGCCCCAGCAGCTGGTGGGGAGGTTACGGGTGGAGGTGAACATCCTGGAGAAGTCGGGTATAGTTTCATTGGAAGTGCCTCCCCTTCGAAACAGCAAACATAAAGGCAATGGGAAAGTTGATGGTAAGGAGAGATTTTATGAGCCGTGGTTCTATTACTTGTGGGGCCTTAATCACTTCTCCAGAACTGTACTGGCAGTGTTGGGAGTTCTGCAAGGCAATCTTGTATAATTATGTAGACTGGTGTTTCATTTGCTTTCCCTCTGCTCCAAATGAAGCATTAAATAAAACCCGAACATTGCATGAAAGCAACATTGTCTAGGATCAAGACAATGTTAGAAACTAGAGGACACATCTCATGAAGACAACAAGAAAAATGAATGTTAGCATCTCAGTGGATACAAATTATTCTGGCAAATACCGACTGTTTAGAAAGATGCATTTTTACTTTCCCTTTCTTGTTCTTGTTTCTCCTACTGTATGACAGATACATTCCACCCAGAGGTGACTGCGTTTGACAGACAAGCAAGTTTCAAAGCATTGCAGGCTATCAGCTAATCTATTTAGAGATCTCTCATTCACTGGCAGGGCAATCTCAGGGTTCTTGGAAGCTGGTGTAATGTGAAAGGGATTTCAGAACTATGAACTCTATGCAGTTTGGAGGTGGAAATTCAGTCTTATCATAAAGGCTGATGGCTTTTGTTCTGTTTTCTGTAAATGACTGTGTCCGTGTGAAATCTGTGCATAAGCACAGAATCATAGAATCATTAGGGTTGAAAAAGACCTCTAAGATCTTCAAGTCAAATTCTCTTCCCAAGAACACCACGCCTCCTAAACTATATCCCTGAGAGCCACATCCACTCCAGGGATGGTGATTCCACAACTTCCCAGGGGCAAGAGAGTGGTGTTAAGACCCTGGGGGCACCAAGATTCTTGACTGTCCTTAACTTTCTCTCCCATGGTCACCACCAGCCCTGGGACCCCATTTAAGGCCCAGCCAGAAGTCATCAGTCCCTGACCCAGACTGCCCTGTAGGATGTGACCTGTTTGCCCTAAGGCAGACCCTGCAGGTCCGTCCTTCAGTGAGCCCCTGGCAAGCAGTTATATTAATATGGAATTTTTTGTGTGTCCCTGTTCATAACACACAAGTTTGTGGGAACTTTGAAGCTTAATGAATATAGGGTTGCTCCCATCCAACTCAGTACTATTATTTTTTTCCCCATTGTCTTTACAAGCTTTGAACTGGGCCTTCAGACGTTGTACTCAGCAGTTGAGCAGACTCTTCCCTGGCTCCATATCTCCTGGGAACTGTTTATTTGATGTGAGTTGTTTTTTCCATCCATCCATGCCAAGGTAGATAGGAAATCCTGCATTTTAGAACATGGGAAATTCCAAGAGGAAAATCCATGTTTTGCCAAAGCACTAACTGTGGTCCGAGTGTCTGCTCTTACCTCCAGCTGATCTCACTCGCTGTTCGGACGGTGTTAAGGTAATCTTTCCAGTGTAAACTAGCAGGGAGAAGCACAGAATGCTGTGCTTGCTACATGTTGACAACAACAAAAAAAAACCAACACCAAAAGAAGAGAGCGAGTCTGACCTGGAAGGAGGATATGGAGTCTGTGAGACTCAGTCCTCAGTTACTCCAGGTGATATAATGCCTGCAAAACCAGTGGAGCTGTTCGTTTCTGCTGGGTAAAGACCCTAAAGCTTGTGAACTGGAGTTAAACTGAATACTCAATGTAATACTACTGATATACTCCAAATTACAGTGAAATCAAGATTCTCAGTGATTTGGACCAGCTTCAGGTCAAGCCTCATGCAGCTAATTAGTTGCTCTGTTGCACATCCATGCATTCCATCCATGCAATGTACTCTTCCCCTCACCAGGAGGGACAGGAGACCTTTTTCACCTATCAGGGAGTATGATAATGCATTGTGGTGGGTGGTTTCCTGCAAAACATCTGGAACCGATTAAGGTCAGAGACAGCCTAAGCAGAGCAGACACACTACTGGTCTAGTGCAGCATGGAAATTCCTATAGGCAAGTGACATACAGGGAAAACTCTAATAATGTGCTATCCAACCTGTGAACACAGATCGTTCTTGGCACTGTGCTTTAGATTTGAAACACTCACATAAAAATGGGCTCAAGTTCAAAGATTCCATAATCTTCCCTAGCCACTAAAATGCATATGATATAGATGTCCCATTTCAGGTTGGATAAAGCAACCGAAACTCCCATTCCTAGTGCTTTATCCTTGCTCAGAATTCAATTACAGACTCTTTGTATATGGAATTCCCCTATACAGTCAGTGAAATCTATTTGCTGTGGTGAAATCACCGAGTCTGTCATGGGCAGTTGTGAGTGGATTGTGTCTCTACCAGATCAGGTCTTCACAGATACTCAGGTGTGTGCTGCCTAAATGAGTATTTGGGTTAATGCATTCAGTGGGATGAGATTCTTTCTAATCTAAAGGAAGACAAGGAGACTAGGATATTGGGAGAGGAGAGGAGAGGAGAGGAGAGGAGAGGAGAGGAGAGGAGAGGAGAGGAGAGGAGAGGAGAGGAGAGGAGAGGAGAGGAGAGGAGAGGAGAGGAGAGGAGAGGAGAGGAGAGGAGAGGAGAGGAGAGGAGAGGAGAGGAGAGGAGAGGAGAGGAGAGGAGAGGAGAGGAGAGGAGAGGAGAGGAGAGGAGAGGAGAGGAGAGGAGAGGAGAGGAGAGGAGAGGAGAGAAGAGAAACGAAACTAGTATAGGGTCTCAGAAGGATCTAATACAGAACACAAAGAAGGGCAGCTTGTTTTGTACAGGAGGGATTTATTGCTTGTGAACTCTTTTGGCCAAAAAAATCAATCACACTTGGAGCAGACAACAGGAACTTCCTACCTTCCTAAACACAAATGGAAACCACAAGAGTACTCCTAGGGAGGCCAAGGCCAATGTAAGGAGCATTTCCCTTTGAAACCCGCTATATCCAGTCAGTTGACTGAAGCTTGATCCAAAAAGCAAAGTATCTGAGTCCATTGATTCTCCCTGCAAAGCCTTCTTGCTTATGTGACACTTGAAGATCCAAACACATGAGATCTGCACATCCAGTGAGATCTCCGGAGAAGGACGCAGGGTTTTTAGTGAAAGACAGGTGAATTGTGAGTCTTACATTTAAAGAGTTGCTGCTTGGCAGGTAGTCTGCAAACTGGGAGCGAATCAGGAAAATTCCAGTGTCTGATGTCATTTTGGACTCCTATGGCATAAAACTTCACTTGACCAGGGAGCTTGGTAGTAATGCAGTAAATAAGTGGTCTGCAAAGAATGCCAGACCAGATGCTGCCATGTTGTGTTGCCTGTGGTGCTCCAAATGAGAGGTCATAACTTAAAATGATGACTAAAAAAGAAACGGAGGCCTGCACATTGCAAAACGGTATTGCCTGACTGGCTCGACTGTGCCACGAAAATTCTCTTCCTCAATATCTCATGGTTAATGATAAAACATGAGATTCTGATAAATATTAATAAATTACTTTCAGATTATTAGGTGAAAAATGCATTATGGCATCAAGTCATCATTAAATGGCATCTTGAGTAATATGTTCAAAGTGCCATCAACCTGAAACTATTATTGAGGATGAGACATAGCTTCAGAAGTCATTTAGGTACTATTGACTCTGACTGACATGGATGAGAAACTGCGTTCTTTTTCTGAGTACAGGTGCTGAAGATCTGGTGTAAGATATGCAAATTTAGTTTGAAATCAAGTATGTTTGTCTTTGAAGTCATACACAGCTCCAGGATGATGGACACCAGCAGTGATTGATGTTAACTGAAATGCCAACCTGTTGTAGGAATAAAAACCATTAGCAAAAGTAATGAAGAAAAATAACAATAGTTTAGATGAGCAAAAGTGGAGGAATGGCTGATTGGCTGATCTGCCTTTATTTCATTGACCAATCCTCTTACAGCTGTGGTACTTTCTACATGATAGCCATAAAGCCTAGTATCCATGCAGCCTGTGATGAACAGAAGAGATAAAACTTAAAGATCTATAGACAGAAAATGTTCCTTGATGAGAGAGAGTGAAGGACAGGGTTTTTTGCCATTTACAGGACAGTGAAGGAATCATTTTTTTAACTGTGCAGAAGCACTTAAGAGTCCAGTTCTGCCTGGTTTTGGCTGTAGAGGCCCAAGATACAAAGATCGGGCTTGGTTCCACAAAATTCTGGTGATTTATGAAAAGTGATGCTGTGCTTTGCTATAGACAGAGGCTCTCGGAATGTCCTGTGTACATCCTCTCTGAATATGGAGCTGAGACAATGTGATGACAGGTCTTTCCGGGATATTTACTCTGTCAGTGACTTCTGCTCCACCTGGGAGTTGTATTTTCCCCAAAGGAAGATCATAGGCATGTGAGTTTTGGGAGGTGATCTTTTGGCAGGTGCAGCTGTAGTCTTCTATCACATACAAAGCCCAAAACAGGAGACATTGAGGCCAAGTATCTTGGCTTTCTCTGGTGACCTCAGAATAGAGCCATTTTCAGAATGATGTCCTACCCAGCGTGCTCAGGGATGGTTGACTGTCCTCATCCTTTTCCTGCAGTGCAGTGCTGTGAGAACTAGTCTGGAGAAGAGGAGGCTGAAAGGAGACCTCATTGCTCTCTACAACTACCTGAAAGGAGGTTGTAGAGAGGAGGGAACTGGCCTCTTCTCCCAAGTGACAGGGGACGGGACAAGAGGGAACGGCCTCAAGCTCTGCCAGGGGAGGTTTAGGCTGAACATTAGGAAAAAAAATTTCACAGAAAGGGTCATTGGACACTGGAACAGGCTGCCCAGGGAGGTGGTTGATTCACCTTCCCTGGAGGTATTTAAGACATGGGTGGATGAGGTGGTGAGGGTCATGGTTTAGTATTTGATAGGAATGGTTGGACTCGATGATCCGATGGGTCTCTTCCAACCTGATGATTCAATGATTCTATGATTCTATGAAAAGGCTACTGCAAGGAGGAAAAGCATACTGTGTTTTCTGTGTTGATAGCAGACAGGACAAGAAGTCGTGGGTTTATTGTCCAGAAAGAAAAATGTCAATTAGAAAATGTCTAACAGTGAAAAAGTGAAGCTTGGGAAAGGACTGGTAAGAGTAGGTACTGAGTTTCCATTACTGGAGGTCTGGTGTATTTCCAGAACCATGTCATAAAATCAAGTAGGAAAGGGTTCAGTCTGAGAACATGTGATGGGTTAGACAACCTCTGTTCCAGACCTGATATCTATTATCCCAGGGTAAAAAAAAAATTATATCTTCTCTATCAGACTATATTTTGGGTTTAATATATGTTCTGGCAATAAGAAATTAGTCACTGTGAAGATGTGAGAGCTTCCCCAGGTATTTCTGTCATTGACAAGGACTGTTACACAACCTTGAAAACCATGTTTCCAGGGGTCCCTAAAACACCATCTATGTCAAAGGCAATGACATTTCTTACCTCTCAGGAGTGTTTTGAAGAGTAATAGAGGGGTGCAATGTGATCCACATGATCCCATTTAGATTCCTCAGTAGTTTACAAAACTAGATACATGTGATTATGCCTATTTAACAGGTAGGGAAACTGAGGCATGAAGTGTCTACCTAACTCAGCTAGTTTCAGATGTCCAGAGTCCATAGAAATGCTAGGACTAGAACACATGATATTGTGGTGTGCAGCTTATTTTTCTGACCCATCAGTGTACTTAATGGCAGAGAAACATAGAAGTGAAGTCTGAAGGCCACAGCCACAGGTGTACGTGTGCAGTGGGTGTACGGGGAGAGCTTCTGTTTCCAGTGTGAGATTGACTTTTGCTAACCCTGTTGTGATGTGGCCAGGCAGCCTGACCAACGGCAATGACTGCTTTTCAACAGCTGAGGGGAAGTAATGTGAAACCCTCAATTAGAACAGAAAATATAAATGAACTGCTAAGCCATTTCTCACACAACAGCAGTTAAATGGGATCTTGGAAGTGATAGAAGACAGGAGGAAAATCCAGGAAGGCCAATACATGAAAATCTAATGCATTGTGTATTAAAAACATATGGCATCTCTTCATTCATCAGATCAGAGGTAAAAAAAAAAATTAAAAAATACAAGTAAACAAAAAAATACAAGTAAAAAAAAATTAAAAAATCAACATTGAGGTAAAATATCGTAGATCTATTGATTTATGACTTTTATGTGCCAGAAGAAATCTGGACCATACACAGATTTTAGGATAAATGTCAAAGCATTGGGTAATCATTTTCTAAGCCCCCTTTAAGATCCGACACCAGTGTCCTTAAGTGATTTCAATATATTGGCTGGGACCTCCCTTTCTGTTTCTGTCAGGATGGATGAATGGCAACTGGCATAGTCAGAGAAGCCACAATGCAGAGGTAACTCTTGACTTTAGAGAAAGAGCGTAATATCTGTCAAGACTTTTGTCCATGAGTTTGCTTCGCATTCGAGGTCCTCTAGCTATTTGTGTAGAAGTTTGGCCTGTCAGAAAACTATTCCCTGCCTTAATAATATGGTCTTGTGCCTTTATATTCACAGAACAGCTATAAAGGTAAACCCAAATCAACGTGGAAATAACATCCTAGAGTGCTATTGATTTATGACTCTTAGTTTCATTCCTCTGCCTAGACGAGTCTAGGTTATGCATAACACTTTAGAATAAATGTTGTGGCTTTGGCTAATCATTTTATAAATGCACAAGAACCTTAGTCTCAGCATTTCTGTGGACTTTGACATGTGGGTAGGTAACCACTCCATTTTCCTACTTGTTAAACGGACATAATCATATGTATCAAATTTTGAAAATCACTGTGGGATCCCTGTGTGAGTTGGATTGTGTTCAGCGTTGCATACAGATGTCACATTGCATTCTTCTAATGTATCGCTCTAAGTATTTTACAGAGATGGACAAGTGCCACTTCTTGTTACAATAACAGTATTATAGGAACCCCTGGAGAGGAGGTTTCTGAGACTGCATGCACCTTGACATTGTAATCAGTGCTGTTAATGGGGTATAGCACATAATTAAAGTTATCCTAAAGCAGATGTCTGTGTGTGGCTAGATGTATTGTACCCTAACTTCCCCTGACACTCTTGATCTCTACCGAGCGTAATGGGAGTCTAGAAAATAAGCTCAGACATTGTGAGCTGCTATATTAGAACTGAATCTCACCCAGCTTTTCTTCTCCCTGCTATACCACAGACTTCTTGAGCCGTCTTTGGTAAAGATTTGAGAACTTCTCCACAGTAAAATTAAATAGCTCATTGCCACCAATTTTAATCAGCACATGTGCAGATATTTTAGAATTTCTGTGCCTCAGCAGGAGTGATAGAATAATCACTGTAAGAGTTGAAGCACCCAAGAAAAACATCAGTTGAGAATGTGTTTTGGGTTTTTCAATAACTAGTTAGGGTAAGGGGGAAAGCCCTCAAAATCTGGGGACGTTCAGGGTGAAATCTTTCCTTTGGCCAGTCTCTTGCAAGGGTTCTTATGGAGTTCAGAGGAAATGAGCAGTTGGCACATCAAAAAAGAGTGAGGTGGAATTTTGGTCACACAGAAAAACAACAAGGAATCTCCGTATCCTTCAGCTTTAGAAGAGTGAACACAGCTAAACAAGACAAGCAGAGGTTCTTTCAGGGTGACTCAAACCTAAATTATTGTCTTTCTAAGAGAGACTTTCTGAAAGGCACATCTTCCTTTATTGACTTTGGAAGGACTCTTAAAAATTAGGGTGCATTACATCTCAGTGATGCAGTTTGCATGACTACACTAATAAGCGTTGGATTTTTGTCTCAATTGGTAGGAATGAAATTGCAGCAATATGCTCATAACTCCATGCTGGACTCAGAGGCAGCTGAGATAACTTGTTCAATTGTAGACATTACACATAAGACTCTTGTCAGATTATGTGATCAGTCAGATCAATCCCACCTCACATACCTACAGTACATCTGAACAAGCCACCTCAAGTATTCTTTGTAATCAACAGGGACAGTGTGATTCATACAATCATAGAGGAAGTGTTTACACAGGTAGAATGAATCGTACTTGGATTGACAGTCATGATCTCAGGTAAAGGATTGATGTTCTAGATGTCTAGGGTTGTCTGGAATGACTACCACATGCACGTCTGGAGTTGTGTGTTCATTATTTACAGAAAGAAATTAACAGTCATGCAGACAATGTCTGACTTCCAAACAGAAGTGAGTGTAGGAACTTTGCTAAAATACTTGTATACCTAATGGCATCGCAATGTTTTTTTCAGTTGAGAATTAGAGGGGAAGGGCTATTAAATTCTTATTTTGTCACTGGTGAGGTGAATGTTTAATGTAACTGTGCTAGTTGACCTGACTCCACAGTAATACTGTGTGTGCTGTGCTTAGACACTTGTAAGACAGTGGGGAAAAAAAAAGATTGTAATACTGTGGTTTTATCTCAACAGGTGATGTTTCTCCTCCTCCTTCTACTGTAGTTGGACATACCAAAACCTTAGCTAAAGTTACGTTCAATCCCACTGTTGTCGAGCAAACCAGGATTGCCCGAAATGGCATTCTGGGAGACTTCATAATTAGATACGATGTCAACAGGGAGCTGAGTATTGGGGATGTTCAGGTACTGTATATAACTCATCTTTTCCATTTTATTATGTGTGAGATGGTTCTATATCCTTTCTGTATTTAGAAGCAAACCCCATTGCCCACCAGAACACCAGTAGGCTCCCCCAGTATGGATAAACAGGTGCCCACAGAATCACAGAATCACAGAACAACCAGGTTGGAAGGGACCCATCGGATCTTCTAGTCCAACCATTCCTATCTAACACTAAACAAAGTCCCTCAATACCTCATCCACCCATCCCTTAAACACCTCCAGGGAAGGGGAATCAACCACCTCCCTGGGCAGCCTATTCCAATGCCCAATGACCCTCTGTGTGAAAAACCTCCTCCTAATCTCCAGCCTAAATCTCCCCTGGCGGAGCTTGAGGCCATTCCCTCTTGTCCTGTCCCTTGTCACTTGGGAGAAGAGGCCAGCTCCCTCCTCTCTACAACCACCTTTCAGGTACTTGTAGAGAGTAATGAGGTCTCCTCTCAGCCTCCTCTCAGCTTTGTTGCTCTTCTCTGGACTTGCTCCAGAGCCTCAACATCCTTCTTGTGGTAAGGGGCCCAGAACTGGACACAATATTCAAGGATTAAGATGGCTACCAAGAATCACTCTTATGCTCCAATGTAGAAACAGACATTGAAAGCAGGATTGGGTGTGACCAACCAGATATTCCATAATGATGTATATGGAACGTTGCATTATCTGCCTTCATTTCCTGACTTCCTTGCTCTTCCACAGATTCTTAATGGGTATTTCGTGCACTACTTCGCCCCCACAGATCTTCCTCCATTGCCGAAGAACGTCATCTTTGTGCTTGACAGCAGTGCTTCCATGGTAGGAACAAAACTGAAGCAGGTGAGGTCCTTGTTTTTGTTATAGACTGGTTGGCTGTAAACTTGCAGAGAGCTTGGTTTGGGCTTTATCTCACCAGATGAGTTTTTCTGCAAAATGTTTCCTATGTCTGAGGTGAGAGGAGGCTTTGAAGACACCTCAAAGAGAAATTATTTACCTGCAATGAGACTTTATCATGTTAGTGGGAATGGAATGGGAACAAAAAGTGAAGAGAACTCCATCACTCTGTAAAAAAGGTCAATGCTGTCAAAACTGAGCTAGAAGTCTGCAGATAGGATTGTCCTGAGGAGCCCTGTTCTGAGCAGTTTGAAGAGAGGCAGAATAGGGATAATTTCCAGAAAGTGCATTCATCAAACAATTGTATCCAGCGTAGCAGTACAGAAAAGATGCTGCTGTCTTTAAATTACCTTGGTAAAACGCTTAGCAATGCATAACTCAATGCATTCTGTTGAAAGAAAAGTCAATTTTGTCATATTTGAGAACCTGAGTCTTTGAGCAGAAGTCTCGAATATTTTCCTCAGATGCTGCACAAATGCACCCAGGGTTCAGCATGCAGCTTTCAGCATGCAGGATAGCACTGAACTGGGGAAATTATGCCTCTGAAGGGCTTTTGGTGAACTGTTCAAATAGTGCTTTGGGTCAGCAGATTAACTTCATACTATAAAAGCTTTTATTTTCCTCCTGAGCATATTAGTGTTTCTTTTTTGTATGCTTACTCGAAACAACGTGGCCAGGGATTAATGGCTGATGGTCTACTGCAGAGCCTAACCAACTCCTGCTGCTATACATACATACGTCTCAGGCCAATTAGGTACAAATATGCATCACTTGAAGAGTGTGAAGTGAAAGAAGAGTCTAGCTAAAAGTTTTGTTGAGGATCCAACATTTTGTCTGTTATATCAACTATATTGTTTTTATGAATAATTACTGGTATGTTATGTTCTTGCTATATGTACAAAGAACTTCTTTCTGGTTTCAACTGCTTCAAAAACTAGAACTTCAAGGAGTTATGATCTGAATCATAAAAACTCCACACAGATTAATCAAGGAACAACGAAATTCAAAAGCTGGCTAAATAATATATCTCTTTTGGTACACTAAGAAAGCATGATCAATTAGAGCCATGGTCTTTTCAGTGGCCTTTTTACCCAATTGTTATTAAGATGTTTGTTAAATTATAGATACATCCCCTGGTGGCAGGATGCCTCTGAGCAGAGGAAATGCCTCCTTTTCTTTTTGTCTCTGGGACTCTTGCAGCTGTGGAGAACTGTGCTGGTGTGCAGAGAGGAACTCCCATAAGACCAGCTTTCCTCATTTCTCTCTACTGAGTCACATGCAAGATCAACTAAAAATACCACCAGCGCTTGTAAAGTGTGCTCTTGCAGGTCAGCTGCTGTAACTATGGCAAAGGACAGTTTTTAGGAGTAGTATGCTCTTGTATGAGAAACGTCAGCTGTGCATCCTCATCTATTGTAACTTCAGGAGATTTTTCACTATTCACTCACCTGCTTTCATGAAGTCAGTGGCAAAGTGACTCAGTTGGGGTCAGGATTTAATGCACTCTGCAGTTCCTACAACCTAATAGTGAATCACATCTTTTCCTCTCCCAAGTTTTTCCATTTCCGTGAATTTTTATGTGTTCATGCCCTCTCTTTCTTCCTAAGATATCTCAGTCTTTGAAGCAACAAGATGTCCAGACCCAGTTGCAAACACTATAGTGGGACTGATCGATCAGCTCAAATCACATTATTAAGACCTTTGAGATGTTCCCCTCACAGAACTGAGAAAAATAGTAGCGTTGTGGGGAAGATCAACATGCATATTCGCCCTGAGACTTTCACAGCCTCTGAACTCTGGTAATTTCTGTAAGACTCAACTGTGCTACTGCAGTCAATCTGCACAGAGGATCTGGGCCTTCTAGCACTGGCAGGGAGATAAAGTTCAGTAAAAGAAAACTCTTGAGCATCACGATAAAAAGAAATCTTACCATAGACTAATAGAATTGTAGAATGATTTGGGTTGGAAGTGACCTTAAGGATCATCCAGTTCCACTGGTTCAGGTTGTTCAAAGCCTCATTCAATTTTCAGCACCTAAAGGGATGAGACTTCTCTGGTCAACCTGTTCCAGTGCCTCACCACCTTCACAGCATGGAATTTCTTCCTTATATCTAATCTAAATCCACTCTTTTTCAGTTAAAAGCCATTACACCTTATCTTATAACTATATGACCTCCTAAAAAGTCTCTCTTCATCTTTCTTGTAGTCCTCCTTTAGGTACTGGAAGGCTGCCGTAAGGTCTTCTCTGAGCCTCCTCATCTCTACGCTAAACAACCCCAGTTCTCCCATCCTGTCTTTATAATAAAGGGACTCCAACACCCTGATCCTCTTTGTGGCCCTCCTCTGGACTTGCTCTGACAGATCCATGTCCTTCTTGTGCTGAGGACTCCAGAACTGAACTCAGTATTCCAGGTGGAGTCTCACAAGAGTGGAGTAGAGGGGGAGAATCACTTCTCTCGCCCTGCTGGTCACACTTCTTCCAATGCAGCCCATGATACAATTGGATTTTTGGGCTGCGAGCATACATTGCCAGCTCATGTTGCACTTCTCATCCGAAAGCACTCCCATGTCCTTCTCTTCAGGTCTGCTTCCAATCCATTCTCAGCCCAGCCTGTATTTGCGTTTGGGATTGCCCCAAGCCATGTGCAGGACCTTGCACTTGACCTTGTTGAACTTCATGAGGTTAGCACTGACGCATCTCTCAAGCATGTTAGCTTCTTCATGCGGTCAAGACTTTGTACATCGTTACTGCTGTTACAGGGGCAAGGAAAATACTGGTTTTGTCCTCATGAGCTTTGTTCTTTTATTTGCAAAGAGACAGTAAACTCTGTGCCGAATAGTTGCTTTTAACAGGAGCCAGAAAAGTATGGGGAAAAAGGCTATATCTGCAAGGCTTACTGGGAAGAAAAACTATTTGCCCTTTGGGTAGTCTGAGCTGCTGATTTTCATGGTATCTTTGGCTTTAGAGGTGGTGTGGAACATAACAATTTTACATTGGTATAACTAGGAGAAAGAGGAGCTGGTTATAGGTTCACCACCTCATGATTACCATGATTATCCCCAGCTTCACTTGGTAAAAAAGTACTTTTATCAGCCTGCAGTTCAGACATCAGGAATGTTCCAAGCTATGAATGTGTCCACATGAGGATGGATTTTCAGATGTTTTGCAGACACACGGTAAAAAGTAGTTGTTTCAACCACAGATTCATTTCACCTTACCTTTCCCACAGGCAATAAATGCCCACACACTCAGTTAAACAGTTGGCTACACCGCAGGTCTGGCAGCTTGTCAACAGTAGCGTGCCAGACTGTAATTTTCTTTGAGGTTAATTGTGCTAGGAGGAGCTCAACTGAAGCTGGGACCTGCTGTGTATTTGCAAATGTTTCAGGTTATTTGCCTGCATCCATTCAAGCGATACTGTCGGTACCCTTGATCTGTGATCCACACTGTCTGAGACCTTCTGAGGACCCATGTGCCTTATATATATATTCCTAAACCTCTGTGACTTGGCACACAGACTCCCTTTGAGTAGTTTCAGGGTGGTGAGACAGCAGACTAGCACCTGAACACTCAATGTTCATGCACCAAACACCACTGACTTCCGCTGGGTTCTGCAGAGCTTGCTGCAGACCTATTGATAATAATAGCTGCTGCCCCAGAGAACTACCTTAAATCACCAAGGGGTTTTGGAAAAAATGCTAATTCTAATTACAGTTCCTTTAACTACAGTCTATAAAGCTGTTCTGAAGTGGAAAGTTTTGTCAGCTTTTCCATTTCTATTGGAAAGTAACAAGCTGAGTGAGCATAGAACTACCTACAGTGTCTCTAGCACCACCGACAACTTCATGCAGCTGCCTCCTACGTGCAGATACACAACAGTAGTGTCATCTCAGTCTTCTCTGTAGTTGTGACTATGGAATATAGGAAATACTACAGCCCAGCTTCCAAGAAAGATTCAAGTAGTTGTCATGCAGCAAAAATGATCTGCCTTCCCCAAACCCTAAAACTTATAAATGAGAAGGTCGTACAGAGAAACAAGCAACTTTCAGAGCAAGGTGCCCTCAAATATTCAGGAGAGAGAGCATCTGCTTCTGATCTCAAGACTAACAGCCAATGTGCACCTAGATGATTTGCTCCATGATGAGGCAGTAGAGGTACAGAGAGTTTCCCAGAAAGACCCCAGACCACCTATAAATGGCAAGCCTTTTAATTGGATTCAGAGTAAACAGAATGCAAAAGCAAATGCAGAGTTTAGCGTGGAGATGCTGCTGAGCCTTGAACTGAAACCCTGTGAAGACATTGAGAGTCATCCTAGGGAATACATAGTTATTGAATCTATCAAAGGATGAGGTGAAAATAGGTGCTAGTGAAGCTACAGAAACAGCCTAGTCAACACCAGTCAAGTCCATAGTCAAAAAGGAAGAGGTTAAATAAAGCTAAGTAGTCAGTCCATGGATCCAGGTCATTGAGGTCTATGACCAGGTAGAGCTGCCATAAAGCTAGGGAAAAGCTATAACCTTTAGTCTGAGGCTCAGACTAGGACTTGAGGGCCCAGCCTGGAGCTTAAATCTGCAGGAGTGTGGGTGGAGGCCCCAGCTGGTGATGGTCAGAGGCACTAAAGCCTGAGGCACTAAAACTAAAACAGTTCTGGCATGCACGTGCCTGGGTGTGTGGTTATAGATCTGCATTTCTTTAACAGGCCTTTCTAAGCTGGAATTGTGATTTTCCAGTTGCTGGAGCAATGCCTAGAAACCGGACCTAGGTTCTATTCATATTTTCATCATGGATCTGTTATGTGAACTTAGGTAGGTTATTCTCTTTGTCTGTGCTTCTATATTTGAAGAGCCTTGTCTGTTTAGGTGGTAGGTCCATGGCTGGGTTTATGGCTTATGATATCTCTGAAGTCTAAATGACACCTGCCATTTAGTCTTTGCCAACTTGTTAGTTTAACAGTGCTTGCGACAACACTGCTGTTTCCAATACCCCTTCACCCTAATGGAGCGTCTGTGCTACATATTGCTCAACTGGGACAGTCTGTTTCTAACTGTGAAGAATAACTGAAGCTCAGAAATGCTTATGGGACCCCGTGTGAAAGCTGCTGGAGTGAGGTCTTCCATTATATTACTGCATGAAATCATCAAGCAGTGGTCACAGGCAGTTTTGACATTGTGGTCCCCATGATGTAACTTGAGGTCCCTTAGGAATTAGTGATATCATACTAGCTGTGTCATGAGGAGAGAGATTTTGCTTGGATAGTTACCCTTGATGCAGTGACTTTGTCTTCCCCAAAATGTCTTTTCTCTTTTCTGTAGAGTTTTGGACAAAAGCTTGGCCTGTGCCCATGCCTGAGGCAGGATTTGGGATGGAAAAGAGCAGGGGGAAGGGCTGAAGGCAGAAATCTGTGGGAAGGAGTGGAAATTCTGTAGCTGGAGATGCTGACTGGCATGAGAAAGTGGCTACGTGATGAAGAATGGAGGCTTCATCAGCAAGAAAAGCAGAGCAGCCTAGGTCTCAGCCCAAATCCTGCTATGTAACATAGCAGCTAATGGTCGCTGAAATTGAGGGGATGTGCTATGGACAGCTTCTTGGGTGTATCAAGTCTTCTCAGCACTATATTGGCAGCTGATTTGTGTGATGGAGAATGAAAATCTCAAGTTGTTGGAACAGTTCTCATGTGCTGGGACTACCTCCAGCTGCTGAGGATGGGTAGAGGGAGAGGTGCCAAGCTCTGCATTGAGGGCATGGGCCACTTTCCCCTTGGTGGTGACCTTTTTGCTGCTATCTCCATGGAAATTTTTTGTTATGTTGACAGGATGGGGGCTTGAGTGTCAGAGGGGCATGCTACAGAATGTTATCCTGCTTAAAATGAGCTAAGTACAAGACAAGAATGTGGCCTTCGTACACTGCTGTGTCAGTCCAGCTGCCTGCCTGGGTAGCCCCGTTGTTTCCAGTAGGATTATTTCAGTATGGCATTGTGGAGCAACCTTTAAGCTTTTCCCTTTGTCTTACTGTGCAGAAACATTTACCAGTCCAAATGTAATCCACACTGCACTGTTGAGAAAGAACTGAATTAATGATGCTTCATGCTGATAAGAACTTACCTCCTTAAATCTTTGTGTAGGCATTTATTTATATCCTCAACATTGCAGTGAGACTACAAAGTTTGAGCATGTACTCTGCCTTCTGGGCACATGATACTCTGGTTCTTGAGAAATCAGACCATCTCTCATTTTTTCATGCATTTATCCTCAGTATTCTGTTGGATGCAAGAGAAATGAGTTAACCCAAGTGATAGCTTAACTTATCCACGTCCCTGACAACAGTTTTATCTTCCACTGAGCAGAAATCCAGTGTTTAAATGCCTGGAGAAAATATGGAACTGAATGGTTTTCTCAATGTTAAATGGAAAACTTTTTTTTTCAGACAAGGCAATAGAAACAGTTGCTCTCAGTGGTGGAGAATTTATTTTCAGACAGGAAACCTGTTTTTCTGAGGCCTTATAGGCAGTCAGCAACTTTCAAGTTACTAGAAAGGGGTCTATGGTATTTAGGCAGGAGAGACTGGATCATGGACTGGAGACAGATTTTTATTGCCTAGAGTCCTACAACCAAACTCCTGCCCATCACAGGGTAGTGTCAGTGTGAAACAAAATGCTTGTTGTCCAGAATTGTGAAGGAGCTTTCCTTGGTTACACGATCAGTGTCTGCCAGGAAGGAAGCACAATGATACATTGACAGGGAGAGGGTGAGGAGTTGCTGGACTGCAGAGAGCTCCCTGCAGAGGAAGAAAGGGCAGATTGTCCTCCTCCGAAAGGGGATGGCGGAAGGTACAAAAATCCAAGGATACATTTTTGGGTTAAAACCTGGGGTTTTCATACAGGCCTTTTTGCTGGCAACTGGAATATGATTTGTGTTATGTGGGTAGAAAGGAAACTGGGCCATAGAAGCGAGTAAAACTCATAAGATGTAGCGTCAAACCTCATCAGGAATGATGCTGCCTGAAGCTTTGCTCTCACTGTACCTCAACTCCTCCCTGTAAAATGGTAGTGGAGTTCTCACAGCCTTTCCCTTGGCTACTGGACCCCAAACCAAACTGGATCTCAATAGCACTACTTCAGATGCGATTTTGATGCCAGCCTTTCTTTAATCTGCAGTGTTAATTCCTCTGACAGACTGTGGGCAGATTTGGACAGATATGGATGTTGTAGCTTGGAAAAGCCAGATCTGGACCTTTCTATCATCTGCCTGTGCATGTTTGGAAAGGGAAAGATATGAACCAAAATGTAGAGGATGTTGAAGTGGAGGGGGCAGCTCTTCTGTTTTTGATTCCTGTACTTCCTTGCAGTGTTCTGCCAAGCAACATATTTACCTGCACTTTTCTCCTTGCTGTACAAGATCTGGTCTGGTTTCTGATTCCTTGGACAGAGTTGTGGGTTCCTAATTCCCTTTGAGCTTACATCTTGTGCTTTAGCTCCTTTCTTGTCAAGTATGGTCTCTCACGGAGGATCTGGAAGGACAAAGTAAAGCCTGCTGAAATTTTGTCTTCTGGCTGTGACATCCTTCAGTTCATGGTTGTAGATGGTCCCATGTGTGTTCTCTGCAGATTGTCCTTATGCAGCACTTTCAGCTGATGGGTGCCGCTTTCCAAAGATTTTGGGGGTAAATGCTTTCCTCCGTGCTAGCCATGCTGTTTAGGCTGACTGGTCTCAAGCCCATGCATCTCCCTGGTGCTGGCTGAAACTGGAAAGGGGCTGTGTCACTTGTGTCTATATCTCATTGCCAGTTGTTTGGAGGGCAGTTGCCAGCTCTGGTTGGGTGTGCAGAGTGCAACTGAGGGTTGCCAAGTGATCTCAGAGGCACAGGAGCGTGGGTGTTGAGAGAGCTCCCTCTGTATCTGGAAGCTGTTTCTAAGAAGGTCTGAGTGACGCTACAGTGCCGCAGAGACCCACTATCCATACAGAATTGGATTCAGCTTGAACTGAAAAGCCTTTTCATAATTTCTTTTAATGGGCTGGCATGAAGCTTGCACAGAGGATGTGGGCCTAAGATGAAGCACTTACAAGTGCTCCTAGGCAATGGAAAGTTTTAATACGTGGGCTTGGGATGCACATTATAATGAGACGCTTGAATTCCCCTCTTACTTCATAGCAGAGCCAATGCCTGGCAATGACATGGCGTCTAACAACCACACATTGTCTTCCCTTTGAACTGCGCAGTTTCCAGGGTAGACAGGCTTAGCCCTCACCCTGATCCTCAAACAACCAAGAGACTGTGAGAGAAATGTCACTGAGACTTGGGTTTCTCCTAAAAGGTACCCAGATGGACTGACATCATCCCAGATGTCTCCGAGGAAGATCTTTGACCCAAGAAAGGGCTGAAGGCTCCCAGCTCTCCCACAGGAGTGTGCCTCTTGCCATGCCTTACTTCACCAGCCTTTAAGCAAAGTCAGGTCTATCACAGGTAGACACAAGGGCCAGGTACAAAGGTGACAATTCACCACCAAACTAGAATGTAGCTGTTCCTGCACTTGCTGGGAGTTGTACAGCCCCAAATCATGTTGGTTGTGATGCAGAGCCCTCAGCAAGCAAGGACCAGAAAAGCATCAGCTGTATTGCATGTCCACATATTGGTGTGGAGGTGACACTGAAAACAGAGTGGTGGTTGGGAGCTGGCTTGCCTCTGACCTTGTAAGCTTGAGGATACACTACCTAAACATCAGTCATTCCAATAGTGTGAGTCTGTCTTCAGCTTCTCATTATTTCTGAAATGTGGGCAAAAAATTGTGAACACTCCCTGGCAACTGTGGTCATCCCACTTGCCTTCAGCTGTAGGCCATGACTCTTCTGCTCCAGATTTGGGGAGTGACGTTACTTTGTAGCCCTGGAGGTGGATGCTTTAAGCCCCAGGTTGCGGCTGTGCTGACAACTCATTCACCCATACAGTTTCTTGACTCAAATGCACTGCAGCAGTGGTCCAGCCTCCACCTTTCAGCTCAACTTCACCCCTGCTAATATGAGGGAAATAGAGGAATCTTCCTTCACTGAGTTATCTTTTGAATCCTGATTTTGAACTGGTCTCTAACAGCTACAAACTCTTCCTGACTGGCAAAATGGATTATTTTTCAGCTGTATTCTGTATTGCTACTTCCTGGCATCTTCTCCTTTAATCCTTGTTCCAACCTCCAGACAAAAATGCATCTACTCACTCAAACAATTTGGGAGAAGTGTTTCAACTAACAGTGCCTGGAATGAGGGTGCTTGACTCTTTAACTGGATTTCCTCAGTGAGAGTGGGTTAGACCTGTGCCCAGCTTATCCCCAAAATGAATCATAGAATCATAGAATCACCACGTTGGAAGAGACCCACCGGATCATCGAGTCCAATCATTCCTATCAAACACTAAACCATGTCTCTCAGGACCTCGTCTACCTGTGCCTTAAACACCTCCAGGGAAGGTGAATCAACCATCTCCCTCCGCAGCCTATTCCAATGCCCAATGACCCTTTCTGTGAAAAACTTCCTCCTGGTGTCCAGCCTAAATCTCCCCTGCTGGAGCTTGAGACCATTCCCTCTTGTCCTGTCCCCTGTCACTTGGGAGAAGAGGCCAGCTCCCTCCTCTCCACAACCTCCTTTCAGGGAGTTGTAGAGAGCAATGAGGTCTCCTCTCAGCCTCCTCTTCTCCAGGATAAACAACCCCAGCTCTCTCAGCCATTCCTCACAAGGCCTGTTCTCCAGACCCTTCACCAGCTTTGTTGCTCTTCTCTGGACTCACTTCAGAGCCTCAACATCCTTCTTGCGGTGAGGGGCCCAGAACTGAACACAGGATTCAAGGAGCGGTCTTGCCAGTCCTGAGTACAGAGGGAGAAGAACCTCCCTGGACCTGCTGGTCACACTGTTTCTGATCCAAGCCAGGATGCTATTGGCCTTCTTGGCCACCTGGGCACACTGCTGGCTCATGTTCAGTCAGCTGTCAACCAACACCCCCAGGTCTCTCTCCTCCTGGCAGCTTTCTAGACAATTGGTGTTGTAGGCACAGCCGTGGAGGACTGATCTGACGCTCACCAGGGAAGAAATGGTTAATTTTCTGCCTCGCAGGAGAGTGCCTTTGGCATGGGTTTCAGTGCAATGACTCACTGGGGCCAGTCAGGAGTGGAAGTGCAAGGTCCCTATCCACAGCAGAGCAGCTTGGGAATCCCACAGCAGCCTCAGCCCTTGGTTGCTCTGAGCCAGAAGTTCCAGCTGTGGCCTTACAAGGCCAGAATGAGAAAGCTGCTTCTGTTTCCTGACTGAAACTGTTGTCAGGCACACTCTGCACGAAGAACTCTGCAAATCCTTGCCTGGGGCCTGGTGGAAACTGGAGGAGAGGGCTGGGCACCAACATCACTCAGTCATAGCTGTGCTTAAGGGTTTCAAGCAGTGCACTTACACTAAAATATTCTCCTTGTTTAAAGTTGCTTTCGTCTGCCAGCTCTTGAATCAAATCCAGCCCTCTGGAGGGAAGTCACGTCCCTCTCACAGCCTATTTATGGGTGAGGGATATTGGTAGCAAAGTGTGTAGCGCCATGCTGTAAGGACTGCAGTCTTCAGTATAAACCTGGAGGTCATTATAGGCTGGGAGGAGAGAAGGAAACACAAGGGATGAGGTGGGCAATTCAGAGCACTCTGGGAGAGTTGGAGAGCCAGTACAGCTCCTTTTAGTTTCACTAAGTGCTATAATGCTCAGGACTGAGCAGAATTAGTTCTTGAGGTGAGTCCCATCTTCTCTATAGTTTTGCTGCTCAGCCTCTTGGAGGCAGTGCCTGGAGGCCGGGAGACAGGCATTTCCAGATAGTGACTCAGCCCATCCTAAAACCAACCCAAAACAGATGGGATGTATTACTCTCTGGAGGTGTTTTCCTGTGCCTAGACAGCAATCAGATGCAATGCCCAGTTTTCTGATGACTGAGTTGGGAAAGCTGAATCCCACCCTTAATATTTACTGGGAATGAGGTAAAAGCTATGGGAGAATGAACCATCTGGCCTCCCTCCTTCAGTTTGCTTTGGAGCAAAACCATATGCACGTACACACCCTGGTGCATATATTTGTATGTATATACTACACAAATTCCAAGTGCTTTTATTTTATTTTTTTTAATTGCAAAAGCAAGCACATGATAGAGATGCCAGAATCCAGGCTGTCTGTGCACATGCATTAAAATATGACAGAACATTTTCCTTGGAAAAACTGACTCAAACTCCATGGAAATGACCTAAGTGTCACAAAAATAAGAGTGGCAAGGGGAAGAGAGAATGAAACGAGAGAGAGAGATTGAGAGAGAGAGGGAGAGATAGTCCCAGTCTCACATTTGGCCCCTGTATGAGGGTGTGGGGAAGTGCTGGTTTTCTAGGAAAAAAGTGCTGGTTTTCTTCTGTTCCTTTATGACCCCTTTGCAATTCTAGCTTGGATGCTGTGTACACACAAACTACACTGCTGCTCTGTGCTGTTTCTCCTTTTCCTTTGACTGAACACAGGCAAGAATGCCAAAAGGAATTTCTGAGCATATTGGAGGTGAGATGCATTTTCTCTGCAAAAAGGCCAAAGCCGAATTATTTTTTCTCTTGCCTTGTTCTCAGAAACAACAGAGCAGTTTGGGCATAATAAATCCCTCTGAGAAAAGTGCAGCTTGACAGAATTGCAAGAAAATGAAAAGAGTGGTTTTGTAATAGCAATTATAAAATTGTCAAGCAACATTAATTATAATCAGAGATAATGAGACTTGGGAAGTTTCTTAGCAAATGTTCTGTTCCTCTCTTCCCTGCTTTGGTGGGGAGTGGAGGAGGGATGTTGCATATTGGGAGCTGTTTTTTGGTCTCATTGTTTCTCGCCTTAACATGCTGCCCAAAATTTCCTTTAGCAGAGGTTGGTGTGAAGGCCTGTCCACACTCACACGGTATAGAAGCTTCTCCATTTTCACTTTCTGCTTACTTTCATCCCACTTTTTGAGGGACAAATACATGGGCCACTCTTGTTAACATGAAATAAATCCAAGAACCCTTTTCTGCACTGTGGGATTGCTGCTTTGCCCCTCTGCACATGCGTGAGAGATAGTTTGATCTACAGGATGAAGAGCTGGCAACTCCAAGTTTCGGAAGCTCTCAATTTGTGGCCTTGATGTCATTACTAAATTTGTCTGTGTCTTGGTTTTCACTTGTGTAAAGTGGGACTGTGAATGTTTGAGGGTCCCTCCAAAGGGTCATGTTATGTAGTATCTGCCGCATTTTTACTATATAAAGGCTAACGTAAAAGGCAAGATGAGAGAGCATGAAACCCTCCCTTCTTTTTTAAATAATGACTCACTACCTCATCTTAGCAAGCTCTCTATGGACTGTTAGACTAGGGAGACAGCCCCTAATGTTTGGGATAGGCATTCATGTTATTGAAGGTTTATTTGGTGTACATCATGATGTGAGCCTAGTGGGATTATCCCCTTCTCTTTTAAAGAGCCTCTTCCACCAGTATTCAGTTTAGTATTCTCATCTATGAAATATTCATAAAATGCACAGCGGCAAGACGTGGAGCAATGTTCCAGCTAAGCAAATGGAAGGATGAATCCTGCAATCCCTACAGAGGACAATGATTTGTACAGAGGACAAAGAGTCAGGGAAGGATGCCAGACCTAGCTTCAAAAATATTTGAAGCTATGGGAAATATTCCCCTTAACTTCAGATGAACTGTAAACCAAGTCCCCAGCTGGAAGGATTAGAGATTTCACTGTGGTGGGTAATTTGTTTGCAGTTGCATCATTGCATCATCAGCTCCAATGCAGAATCCAGAGGGATATTGATGACACAGCTTGACCAGTCCTTTTAGCTCATTTCCAAACTGTCTTTACATAGCAACATCAGACCTAGAAATATGTGGTTTTCAGCACAACTGGTTACATTTTTTACTTTTTTTCTGGACAAGATCTTCATATATCTCCCTGATAGACGTAAAAGAAACCTCTGAATGCTGATGAGGCCATCGTATTATTTTCTGCATAGTTTTCCTTGGAATTTGAAAGGCTTAATGATGCCAAGAAGGGGCAGACCTGAAAAGCTGCTGGTTCCTCTACTTACAAATATTGTCTCATACACTTCCCATGTGTTTTGCATCCAAATATAGGGTATGTTTGCATGACACTTTTGGGCATCTCTCAGCTAGTCTTCTTACTAAGCTGAAGTTTGTCTCCATGTGAACGCAGCTGCATGGCTGCTAAATCAGCTGGGGACAACTGAACACATCTGCATTGTTTCTGTTGGATTATCCTCAGTGATACGTCTTTAATCCAGGAACCTTAACCTCTCTTGCTATGAACTCATCTTGATACCAGCTTTCCTCACTCTGGATGCCTAAATTTACATAGGATGATGAACAGCAGAGCAATATAATCATAGAATCATAAAATGGGTTGGGTTTGAAAGGACCTTAAAGGTCTTACAGTTCCAACCCCCCTGCCACGAGCAGGGACACTTCCCATTAGACTAGGGTGCTTAAGTGCCCATCCAACCTTGAATACTTCCAGAGAGGCAACATCCACAACTTCCCTGGGCAAGCTGTTCCAGTGCCTCACCACCCTCATCATGAAGAATTTCTTCCTAGTATCTGATCTAAATCTTCCCCCTTACCAATTTAAAGCCACTCCTCCTCATTCTATCATTCATGCCCTTGTAAAAAGTTGCTCCCCAACTTTCTTGTAGGCTCCCTTCAGGTACTGGGAGGCTGCTATAAGATCTCCTCAGAGCTTTCTCTTTTCTCTCTCTCTCTGTATATATGTTGACATATAGCTGGAAAAACAATATGTCTGGCACAAAACTGGCTAACAGGTAGAGCTTGCCATGACAACTCAGGACTTCTGTTTGTATCATCTTATTCATTCATTAATAGCTTAAATATTTGTTAACTGCTGGAACCATTCATTAGAGTAAGTATATGCCAATCAGTATTCTAATTACAAACAGAGCAATTGCATCCTTGAAATATTTATAAATACTTAAGATTTTTAGCCATACACCACTTATAACAAGTCTGGAAGGCTCTAGAAGAACTACACAAGGCATTTGGTATTTGTCAATATTATTCAGTATCCCTTTAGCTCAGGGCTTTAATTGTAATTTCATGTGTGATTTTTAAGCTTAGTTAGGCCAAGGTGCATCTCTCACAGCTTTGCAAGATGTTTTGGGCAAGAGTTGTTTTGGTTTATATCTGCATAGCAGCTGGCACCACAGACGTCAGGCCTTGAGACAAGGAAAGACATCACAATTGTCCTCATGAGCCAAACTGGCAATGCAGAAATATCTGTAAGATCATCTTAAGAATAAATTCTTGCCCACTAAAGCAATGACAGTTGTGCCTACTGGTCTCTTCTCTTTCCAGACCAAAGAAGCGCTCTTCACAATTCTCCAGGACCTAAGGCCTGAAGACCACTTCAATATCATTGGCTTCTCCAACCGAATAAAAGTTTGGCAGCAGGACCGACTGGTTCCAGTTACTCCAAATAATATAAGAGATGCGAAAAAGTACATTCATAACATGTCACCTACTGGAGGTATGATCCAGAGATATGAACGGGATTAATTTTGCTATCCAATTAACTACATGAGAATGGAGAGGTGAAATAAAAAGATATTAAGACTTAGGTCATGGGATAAGAGGGACCCTTCTCTGCCTCCACCCAGGGTTATGTGACAGAAGGATATGTGCAGCATACATGGTGGGAAAGTATCCCCAGGTCTAGTCATATGATCTGATATGTTTATTAAAGCCAAGTTGGACCCATTCTTCTGTTTATCTGGTGAGATACTCGGAGAGGGAAAGTTCTCAAGGTTATTTCTTGAGGGTAGAGGTAAAAAATATCTGGTGAAGGACACACGGCCTAGGACTTGTGTAGTTTCTGAAAGCCTGTGTAAAATAAAAGTAGGCACAGAGTTTTGTCTGGGATGGAAACTCCAAGGATGAACTACCCAATGTGGGCTGTGCGATTACCTTCTGCAAGAGTGTGTTTCTCACCTAGTGCTGTCTCCTATGTCTCTCTACCAAAGAGCAGCCAGAATGATGTCCAAGAATTAATTTCTTCTCCTTTTTTGCTTGTACCTTGTTGCCAGGAGGGAATAAGGGAGAGTAGGAGACCCCATAACGGTGGCAGAGTGCAGGCATGATTTTGAATTTGATTCCATGGCTTTCTATGAGGCTATGGACACTAGAAAAAAAAATAGGGAGGTTTGCAATCAAATATACTTTGACAGCTGTGCCCATCCTAGCTGAGCACTCCTCAGGGAAGCAGACCACTGAAAAAAGACCTACGCAAATCTTCCCCCATGGAAGCAGTCACAGCTTGCTGAAGGTCAGACAAGGCCTTCCCATGGCTGCCCCTGAGCAGTGACCATTCCTAGCATAGGAAACTCTCTGATGGAAAAACACAGGAAACAGGATGGTTTGTCGTGCTGTTTCTATTGTGAGAGGAAGAGTTTAGGAAGTGGTCAAGGGACCTGCCCAGTTAAACAATTACTGATAATGGGACCAAATTCAAAGTACAAAACTTTTTAAGTCTGAAATGCCAGAAGAGCTGTGCAGGAACCAGCTGAGTTTGTCCATGAACCTGCCAGAGAACAGAAGTAAAAGGAAATTATTAACTTAAGTTCAACTGAAGGTGCAGTAATTCTCCACTACAGGCCAGTGGTCCTTCACTTTTGACTAATTCTGCATTTTTCCCTAAAGGTGTTTTTACTTGAATATCTTCCAGTGAAAATGAATGCACTCAGGCTCATAGATTACATACATGAAGAGCATGCTGTGCTTACGCTGCTGTGTCATACTCACACCAAAGAAGTGGGAACAAAATGTTGCTCTGAATATTATTGCATGCATGAAAAGGCAGTTTTTAGTGCTTTGTATCTTCTCTGATGTGGCTGGGTTTGAAATGGCTGAGTCATCTGCAACATGGGATGGTTTTCTTTTGTTTCTTGGGAAAAATTTCTCTCTGAAATGTTGGGTCTGGTTGGAGACTGTGAGAGAATTAGGATACTTAGGTGCAGGGTTTTGCAAAATCCATTTTGCAGAATACACGGTCTCGATTTTAAGGACTTCTCAGAAGTCTTAGCCCCTTTCCTGTTCCTCATCCTGCTGCAACCACTGGAGTTGTGCATGCAGAGTTTCTAAGTGCATGAACAGTTTTAACCCAAACATACTAATCTTACAAAGGTGCCACAATCAATCCTTCTTTGCTTTAACCAGCACCAGAAATACATGAAGCGAGGAGATACCTGTATTGATTTTCCTGTTTTCTTTTTTTCTGAACACGCAGTAGGTTTGGAACTTTTTCATTCTTCTGAAGTACATCTACTCCCTAATTTTTCCATGTTTTCTTCTCTCTCCTCACTTCAGGCAGCTCCATTCTTTGTTAGGCAGTTGTTTTATGAAAACACACTCCTCAGCTAACAAAACCATTTATCTTTCTTTTAAACTTGGGTAGCCCCTGGGGTTTGAAGAACAAACCAAACAGCTTGTTTTCCCATTAGAAGGCTTTTCCCCTTTCTCCAAGTCTTGTGCCCTTCAGACAAAGTGAGCAGAGGCTGTTTTCCCAATTCAGATATTATTTGAGAGAGTCCTGTAAATAAGTTTAACAGGTTTTATATGTACCAGCAGAACGTGGTAGGTTCTGTGACTCTGCTTACCACAGCTGATTATAGTACATCTGGACATTCAAGGATACAGCAATTTCACATAATAAACTGCAATTTATTGTTCAGTTCCTAAGCCTACAAATCCCTATTCCAAACTGGTGCTGAGTAACAGAGCAGAACAGAGTTAAAGGGCTAGTGCAACTTCATGTAGAGAAAAAGAATGTCCCAATGAACAGAGAGGCTGTTGTTGTACTAAAGGGAGCATGGAGAAGTTATTTGTACCGATCTTAGAAAGAAAAGTAAGCTAATCACTCTGGTACCTTCCCAGGGACTAATATTAATGGTGCTATCCAGACTGGTGCAAAGCTGCTAAATGATTACATTGCTCAGAACGACATTGATGCTAGGAGCGTCTCTCTGATCATCTTCCTCACGGATGGGAGGCCCACTGTTGGGGAAACGCAGTCTTCCAAAATCCTCAGCAACACCAAGGATGCCATACGTGATAAATTCTGCCTTTTCACCATTGGCATTGGTAATGACGTGGACCAGAAACTGCTGGAGAGGATGGCATTGGAGAACTGTGGCATGACAAGGCTTTTCCAGGAGGATGAGGATGCAGCCAGTCACCTCAAAGGGTTTGTTCTACTTTTTCTGTCCTTATACCAGTATTGTGTTCTCTGAGCAAAGAGTTTTGGGAATGAAAATCCTGTAAGGAGACATCACAAGAAATGGGAGTTTCTCTGGGGCTCAAATCTCGTTGAGAAGGGGTAGAATATTCTCAGATAGTGAGGGGACCTACCCACAAATTATCCTTTTCTTAGTACACATAAGGTGTACTAGAGCTTCCCAGCCCTCAAAACAAGGCATTTGTTTCCTTAATACAGATAGTTGTTTTGTGCACATGAATATGAAGAGATGGGAGGCATGAGTGTCACCTCTCCACAGGTGGACAATGGGAGGAAAGGATGCATTGCTTGCTTCAAATTGACAACATAAGCAATGTGGAGGGGCTCAGGATTGGAGATCCCAGTCTGGGGCAGAAAATTAGTTCTTTATTTTTTGAAAATTATAATATTACGGCCAAACTGCAAAAATTTTGACTTTAGAAACCACACAAAGATCATTCCTGCAATGATCATGTAGTAGTTTAATTCCCTCATTCTTTGTAACCCAGGATCCTAATAAGTTTCCTGTAATCCTCATAATTCAGTAGGAATAGAGATTATGTTCCCCTTCTGTGATCAGGCAGCTGTAGTCCAAGGGAAAAAAAAATCCTAGTGAGGAACAGCAAAAAGATGTCTGAACCACACCTCCATCTAAAATGTCAGGCAAGTGTCAGTATTTTCAGGGAAAAAAAAATCTTGCCTTTCACTCCCAAAATGTTATTGTTTTGAACTTCAGAAACCCCAAAGAGACAATCATTGAGCAGAGACCTCTTACCTTGCTGATGTCTAATTTATCTGGAGCAATGAGGTCATGCATCTTCCACAAGAGCTTTTCTCTCTGTGGTGGTTAAGCATGGACAAGAGGGTCTTCCTTTTAGGCCAAATTTTGTGGATCCATCTGCCACTCCACCCATGTCATTTGCTCCTCAGAACATGTATTTTTGGAGAGCAAATGGTGTTCTCTGGCACATGAGGGATGTGCTGACTGATCAGGTTGCAGAAAGCCAGCATTGCAAGTACTTGTTCAAACACCTCTGTCTGATAAACAGTTCACTGTTTATCAAGCTCATTGATGGCAAACCCGTTTGGCATCTAATGCCCAATTTAAACAGAAAAGCATAATCACTTTCCAGAGGCCAATTCCAATCACTGTTGGAGTGAAAATTTACATGGGTGCCAGTGTCATTCCTGATTTTTGTGGTCCTTGAATTCTACTATAGGACAGGTTGTATCTCTAATTCCAACATTTGTTACAACTCTGGAGTTATTTCATGGAGCATTATCAGGTTTAATTCACTCTTGTTGTAAAATGTGATTAGGTCTGTGTCAAAGAAACTGAGTGCTTAGAAAGATTTTAAAAGAAACTCAACGAATTCTGGCTTTGGGTTTCTTTGGCAAGAGCATAACACAGAAAGTGTGACTTTAGCTTCGAGACAATCTGTTTAAGCAGATGTGAAAAATAAATGCAGCTTGAATTAAAAAAAGAGCTGAGGCCAATTCTTTGTTTATTTACCAAATTAGACACAAATGACTTGCCAAGAGACAAGAAGCCTGGCATTTAAATGGGAAATATGGCATTCCTGGAGAAGCTTGGGAAGATCTATCAAAAGGACATTACTACAGGGAAAACAGAGTACTGTAAACTTAGGTTTTGACCCCTTGTAAAGGCTTTCTGGTCTGTCCAGTGCAAGGTGTTTGCAGAAGGATGGTAGGTCACTTTAACAAGGCATTACAGGTTTAAGCTCTCTGGTGTCATGGAAGCCATGTCTTGCTCCAACAGAAAACTAGCAGTAAGGCAGCAGTGAGTCCTCTTCTGCTAGATGACATGTATTTATTGGTTAGGATTCCTTTGTTACTTGGAAATACCCTCATTTATGGATGCACAGTGAGATTACTTCTTGATATGTTCTTGATTTACTTTCTCCTTTGGTTTCCAGAAAACTATATTCTTGCCTGTCCTACACCCATCAGCCCAAGAAAAAATTTGGGATGGTCTTAGAGTAATATAGAAAGTTTAGTTCAGAAAATTGCCAGCTTTGGAAGACCTGACATCTTGGTCTTACAGTTTCTGACTCTGGAATACCATGCATAATACCACTAGAAAAATGTGGGTAACAGCATCTCGTCTAAGTACATCTTGAAAAGTAACTAGGATGCTTTCTGTGAGCGTATGAAGCCAAGAAATTACTTTTAGCGGACAGGTCCTCTTAAGCAAACTTAAGTGGTTCCAAATATCTCCTTGCAGAGCTCTGGAATCATAGTAGAAGGTAGGTAACTGCCAGGCCATGCTGGGATGCTTCTGAACTTACTTAAAAGACAGAAGATAATTTTGTTTGAAAGGGGTCTTTGGAAGTCATGTAATCCAGTCTTCTGCTCACAGAAGAGCTAACTTCAAATTTAGATGAGGTTTCTCAGGCCCTTGTCCACTTAAATTCTAAAAATATCTAGAGGGTAGACACTCCCCTGTCTCTCTGGGCCCTGTTACAGTGGTTCCAGTAGTTAAATTTGGGGGCTCGTAACTGTAACTCCTGAATGTCTAAGGGGCCATGCTAGATAGTATGAGTGTATCCTTGGTTGTGCATAAGTGCAAGAGTCTGTGCATAAACTTGAATGAGCTGTACTAATGCTGAGAAATGCATCTTTGTTTAAGGTTCTATGATGAAATAGGGACACCCCTTCTCTCTGACATCCGTGTTGATTACTCTGAGGACAATGTGGAGCAAGTCACCCAGAACTTCTTCCCTAACTATTTCAATGGCTCTGAAATTATCATAGCTGGCAAACTCATCAACCACTCCTCAGAGAGTCTCCATGTGGAGGTGACTGCTAGCAACTCCAAGAAGTACATCCTCCTCAAAACAGATGTGGCTATTGACCTGCCAAGCAGGAATGACATCAGAGGTGTCCCTGGCCTGGAAGATGACAAAGGTGATAAAAATTACATTGAAAGGGCATGGAGTTACCTCACCATCAAGGAATTGCTTAACTCTCGGCTGAAGAGTGATGACGATCAGGAAAAGGACTCTCTGATGGAGAAAGCCAAGTCAATGGCTCTGACTTATAATTTTGTGACTCCCTTCACTGTTCTGAAGATGAGAGAGGCAGGGCTTCATTCAGAACCACCTCAAGAAGAGTTTATCCACCCTTCCACTGACGGCATTGGTGAAAAGTTGCAGAGCTTGCAGGGACACAAGGCACCACCAGGTACGAGAGAAAAAAATAACCGTGTGCTGGTGTGAAAACTTGTTGCATAGATAATGTCTCATGGCTAACTTTGGCAATAGGGATGATCTAGCCAATGGACCAAGGGATGGTAAACAGGAAGCTGAGATTTTCATATTGATGTTGCTAATTATGGGTTGGATGAACTTAAGTAAACATTTTAGGCACCCGACTTTCCCCCTCGAAGCACTTACTACTCTGTAGAAACTATTGAAGACAAATGGGTATTCTAAATGAAGCAAACTATAATAGTTACAGGAATATGTTCTGAATAGTATTTTGAGAACATTATTATACTGTGTCTCTTTCTTCTGCCTAATAAGTAATTGTAACAGTCTTACCTCCCCACTTCTAGGTATACACAAACATCAAGATAAACAAAGAATTCGAATCTCCAAAACTTCAGGTCAGTGCCTGTTTTTTTGCCTTTCATAATCCAAAATACTAGTGGTTGATTTATGGAGACCTCAGTTACATGCCACTGCATTATAGCCATCCTGGTGGAACACCCTAAATCCTATTTACTAGACCTGAAATATTGGAACAACAACAAAATACAGAGAGGATCAGTAATGAGAAGTGTGAAGAAATATATTAAGGCAGATGATCTATAACACTTGATCCTCCTGCCAACACTTCTGTAGATTGGGGAATAACAGGAAGCACATTCTGTCTGTACTAGAAATGGTCAGAAAACGTTTTGTAAAGTAATGTTGCTGAAACATAAAAAGTGTAATTGAAGGTGAAAAAAATAGTGCTTTGCTGTTTCTCTGTTGGTTCTGCACCTCTACTTAACATCCTTTTCACACGCTGAACACTGAGAATAAGCCTAGTCAAGAATTTAGACTTAAATTTCACTGGATAAGGTCAAATTTACCTTAAAATTAGAGGTTTGGCTTGTCTTTTTATTAATAACAACTATCTGGTAGTTGATATGTTAAGGACTTGTTGAAAAACTAAAGTTGTGGGACTGTTTAAAATCTGCTGTTGACTACTTCAATCTGATATGGAAGACCGGGATGGCTGCACTGTCCGTGCAGCAGTTCTTGGTTAGAGGACACATTTTTGTGTGTTGTGGAGCATGTAGACTCACAACAGAGTATGGAGAAGGTGAGTAGAGAACACCTGCAAAACAATTCTCCATAAATCACTGAAATCATCTTCTAGGAAGAAAATATCCTGATTTTCACTTAGACTGCTTTGAGTTTTGAGTTGTCAGGGTAGTAGTCGGGGTGACTACAGTTGTACTGGGGTGACTATAGTTGGACTCGATGATCCGCTGGGTCTCCTCCAACCTGGTTGTTCTATGATTCTATGATTCTATAAGAGCAAACCAAAATAAAATAATCTGTGAAAAACAAAGTAAAATGTGATATATCCTGGTAAACTCCGTATGACTGTTTAAAAACAACAAACTAGGAAGTCTTTTTAAAATACAAGGACAAACACACTTGGAAAAGCAGTTTTTCTAGATTCTTTGGCACTGCAGTTTTGTGCAAGTCTCTCACGTTTATCTCTTTTTCTGTGTCTTCTCAGCGGATGGAGACCCTCATTTTGTCATTGATTTTCCCTCCAGCAAGTTATCCGTCTGCTTCAATATTGATGGAGAACCAGGGGATATTCTCCGATTGGTCTCAGATCACAAGGAATCTGGTGAGAAGCCAAGCAAAACAGTTGGTTGTGGAGGAAAGCTGAAGCGCAAGACCAGGTCTTTAGCAATAAGACTAAGCACAAAGGAGCTTTGTAGGCAAGAAGGTGGCAGGCAGTTAGAAAAAGTTACCTTTCTAGCCAGCCAGGGGAAAACTGGTGCACACGTTTTCCTGCTCTAATCACCTGGACCGGAAGGGGAGATAAATTGTTCACTTGCATTAACTGGCCTCCAACTATATCACAGGTAATGGGTAAATTCATAGCAGACCTAAGCAAGGAGGAGGGCTGGTCACTGCTGCATACACAGTTCATCTGCAGAAGTCTTTGTCAACAGAGTAGACCTAATCGTAGAGGGAGCTGACCTTTATGTGTTTCCAAACTTTTCCTAGTCAGCTGTTCATTGACTAGAATCAAGGGAAAAGCATTTATATGTGAAGAGCCAAGAGACCTGCTTGAGTGCATGAGGACCACTCAACACTACAGGCTTGGGGAAGAGTGGCTGGAAAGCTGCCTGGTGAAAAAGGACCTGAGGGTGCTGGTTGACTGCCAGAGGCAGCAGTATGCCCAGATGGTGAAGAAGGCCAACAGCATCCTGGATTTTATCAGAAATGGTGTGGCTAGCAGGGGCAGGGAAGTCATCATCGCTGTGTACTCAACAGTGGTGAGGCCACACCTCAAATCCTCTGTTCAGTTTTGGGTCTCTCAGTACCAGAAAGGCATTGAGGTGCTGGAGTGTGTCCAGAGAAGGGCAACGAAGCTGGTGAAGATTTGGATACACTAAAATTGCTCTGTTATTGAAACTTCATCTTTTATTTACAGTGCTGTTTGCTTCAGGACAGATCAAATTATCCAAGCAGGTTAATCAAGCACTGAGGCTGTTTCAGTGGAGTGACCACCAAACTGGCTACTGAGTCATGACAGCCTTGAGAAAACCCACACACTTCAGACTCTGATTGCCCAAGCTAGTCTGATTCCCAGGGGCTCAAATGTGGTCTTATCCGACCTGGAATTCTAAGCAGGGCAGCTAAGAAGCAGATTATATCCTTAGCAGTTAAATGGTGGGAGGAAGGGAGGTCAAAACCAGAGGCAATGCACAGACTTCTTTTACAAAGAAGATAAACAATCCCACAATAATGTTACAAGAATTCTATTCTGTGTAGCAATGGTCTAGCCTCCACATTTCTGTGTTCGTGCCTGCTTTAGTGAATAACCTCCAGTTTCTGGCAATGTTTCCCCTGACACTTCTTTCCCAGACTGTGTTTGTGCCGCAGCTTTGAGTGATTCTATGTCTCAAATGTGGAATGAGCTTGAGAAAGACTCTGTAGCACTAGCAAGTTGTGCCTATGAAGGCAGAAATGAGAGATTCCATCAGCGATAATAGGATATGGAGATATTTTAACTGAGTGTTGATGGTCTGGGTCTAGCTTGGTTTAGCTAAAAATTTTGTCCTTCATTGTTAATGTCTAACTAGCTGTTCAGAGACTTGTGGGAAGTGAGACTGTCTTATGGACAGGAAGTCACTAAAATCATTAATCTTATTAGGAATCTTAATGTGGACATCTAGACTTCAGTTGACTCAGTGGGATCTGCACCATAGGTTATTCAAAAGTGGTTCTTTGGGAAGCTGGAAGAGCAACACTGGTGAACCTGGAAAAACCCAATGGGAGTGCAGGGTTCAGTGCCCTCTTCTGCAGCAACACGAAGAGAACCTGAATTTCTTACACTGCCACCTGAGGAGGTTCAGCACTTCACAGAGAGTCACTAGATTGGAAAAGACCCCCAGGATCACTAAGTCCAACCATCCCTATCAACCACTAACCCATGTCCCTCAGCACCTTTGTCCACCTGTGCGTTGTTGAGGCTCTGGAGCAAGTCCAGAGAAGAGCAACGAGGGTGGTGAAGGGGCTGGAGAACAGACCCTATGAGGAGCGGCTGAGAGAGCTGGGGTTGTTTAGCCTGGAGAAGAGGAGGCTGAGAGGAGACCTCATTACTCTCTACAACTACCTGAAAGGAGGTTGTAGAGAGGAGGGAGCTGGCCTCTTCTCCCAAGTGACAGGGGACAGGACAAGAAGGAATGGCCTCAAGCTCCGCCAAGGGAGATTTAGGCTGGAGATTAGGAGGAGGTTTTTCCCGCAGAGGGTCATTGGGCATTGGAATAGACTGCCCAGGGAGGTGGTTGATTCCCCTTCCCTGGAGGTGTTTAAGGCACGGGTGGATGAGGTATTGAGGGACTTGGTTTAGTGTTAGTGGATAGGAATGGTTGGACTAGAAGATCCGATGGGTCCCTTCCAACCTGGTTGTTCTGTGATTCTGTGAAACACCTCGAGGATGGTGACACAACCACCTCCCTGGGCAGCCTGTTCCAGTGCCCAGTGACCCTTTCTGTAAATTTTTTTTTCTGATGCCCAGCCTGAACCTCCCCTAGGGCAGCTTGAGGCCATTCCCTCTCATCCTGTCCCCTGTCATTTGGGAGAAGAGGCCAGCACCCTCCTCTCCACAACCTCTTTTCAGGTAGTTGTAGAAATCAAATCTCTTCTCAGCCTCCCCTTCTCCAGACTAAACAATCCCAGCTCTCTCAGCTGTTCCTCATAAAGCTTGTTCTCCAGCCCCTTCACCAGCTTCTTTGCTGGTCCAGAGCCTCAAAATCCTTCTTGTGGTGAGGGACCCATGGACAGAACACAGTATTCGAGGTGCAGTCTCACCAGTGCTGAGTACAGAGGGAGAATAACCTCCCTGGACCTGCTGGTCATGCCATTTCTGATCCAATGCCATTGGCCTTTTTGGCCACCTGGGCACACTGCTGGCTCGTGTTCAGTTGCTGTCAACCAACACCTCCAGGTCCTTCTCCTCTGGGAAGCTTTCTAGCCAGTCTTCTAATCTATATCACTGCATAGGGTTGTTGTGCCCCAAGTGCAGGACCCAGCATTTGGCCTTAACTTCACGCTGTTGCAAGTCAGGTTATTCCCTCTACAGATTCCACTCAGTCTTTAGCATACTGACCAAGGTAGTAACTCTTACTCCCCTATTCTGTGGCTTCCCAGGCTCTTTCTCTTAGGTGTCAGGTAGAGAGGAACATCAATTGGCAACTGTCTACTACCCCGAGATTTTCTGAGACAGAATCATGCAGATATATCCAGGTCCTTTTCTTAGAAGTTCAGTCCTTATGCCAGCTGCTTATACAAGGAAAAGCAGGCCTACTAGCATCTTTTCTTTGAGCTCCAAAATCTGTTATGTTTGCTCAGATTTGAGTTATGCATCAACAAACAGGTAAATCATACAATGGTTGGATAAGTTATAGCAGTCAGAAGGACAAATATTTGTCTTACGTGGCTCAAAATCCCTGCACATCATTGTCTTGATGGCAGGAGGGTCACAGGTTGGATGGAGTTTAGGAAGTGGTTGTGCTGAGGAGTAGCTGATCATATCATCACCTCCCATCAGGGAGGTGTTGAGTCACCTTCCCTGGAGGTGTTTAAGGCACGAGTAGATGAGGTGCTGAGGGACATGGTTTAGTGTTTGATAGGAATGGTTGGACTCCATGATCCAGTGGGTATCTTCTAACCTGGTGATCCTATGATTCTATATCCTGTACCACTGTATACACAATGTTAGGACTAATGGGGCTGGGGGCACCTGTCTCCAGGTAAGGCCCATATTTCTGAGCTTCGGTAAGTTTAGGTGCTCTAAGATAATCATTTTATAACAGATTGGTTATACTGCTTTGAATACTGGTAGGTGAAATAATCAAGCATGAAGTGGTGGATCTGCATGTCCTCAGTTGAAAGGCTTGTATCTTTGAGACAATAGACCTATTCTTTGTTCCAGCTTTCATTTATTGATTATTTTCCTTCAAGGTGTAACTGTGAATGGGCAATTAATTGGAGCTCCTGCACCACCCAACGGCCATAAGAAGCATCGAACTTACTTTAGCACCATCACCATCCTCAACAATAAGCCAGAGAGATCTTACCTAGAGATCACACCCAGAAGAATCATCCTAGATGATGGGGAAAGACTTCTTCTGTCCTGTGATCGGAATGCTGTTGTGCGGAGCAGCAGCCTTGAGGTCTCTATCTCCGCTAATTCCAACATCACTGTGACAATACGAGACACAATCAGCTTTGTCATCCTCATTCATCGTTATAAGAAGCCGGCCCCATATCAAAGGAATCACCTGGGGTTCTACATCTCCAATAGTAAAGGCCTCTCTTCTGACTCCCATGGACTACTAGGTAGGTAACAGGTTCTCAGGTTCAGAGCTACAAACCAGAGAAAAATGATCCTTTCATGCAGTGTTAAAGGAGGGAGACGAGAGATAATGAACAAGGAAGGTGTGGGGATTAAGTTCCCAGGTAAGACTTTCATTTCCACTCTCAAACAACTTCTCTATTGCTAGAATTCCCAACTCCTCTTCCATCTGTTTCTGTATGTGCTATCTCACACTATCCTAGCTATATGGCTGTGCCTGTTGTTCATATTTCTGCTCTTTTTTTGATTAATACAGTTATCATTAGAATTCACATGCTAGAATCATCCAGTACAGTGACAGAAGGCAAATATTGCACAAGAACCCTGAATAAAAAACAAACAAGAGATTCTCTAACAGTATTCTTAATTCACAATAGCCCAACTGCTAAAGTGCTCTCAGGGACATCGCAAAGTAGTGCCTGAATCTCTCTCTAGGCTGAGAAGACAGTCATCTGAGGTCTTGCAGACTCTGAAAGAGAGCTCTAGTCACAACAGGTAGCACATTGCCAGGAATCATTTGCTTAGCCTTCAAGTACTGAGCTTATACATGTCCAGAGGGTTTGTTTTGGCAGGACTGAGCTGCTTACACCTGAGCCTAATTGAGATCAAGAACCACTCGTAATTTTCATGGCCCCCTTCTGTCAATTAGGAAGTGAAAGAAGTGCCATCCCCACATTTTGAGAGCAACTAGGTTTTAGCTAAACAAAGATAATGACTGGATGGCCATGGCTAATGAGAAGCAGTGATATTATGGCCGTTATTTCCATGACATTCAGGCTTGAGCAGGAGATGATCCCTTAGGAGTGAAGTTTTAAATTCAGGTTACTCATGCACAAATATCTAAATCCATATTTAGGTTTGCGCCCAGAAAGACAAAGGAACAAAACAACAAAAAAAGAAAAAGGAGTTTATTCTAACCTATTTGTGAGATTTAGAAAAGAATTGCAGGGCCTAGATACATCCTGCTATTGCAGAGAAGCCCTTTACAACCCTATACACTGAGAATCCTCAAAACATGACCTATTAAAAAGAAATCAACAATATATAAACAGACAAAACAACTTGTCACGGACTCTGTTTTATCTTGCCTTGCAGGTCAGTTCTTGAACCATGAAGTTAAACTTCTTCAGGAATCCCTAAACACAAGTCATCAGCAGGTTGGTCAGAACCAAACTGAAGCATTAAAGCCAAACCCTACAAGTACCCTAAAAGTGAAGGGACGGCTCGTTCCTGTTGTGTGGAAGCAGAGGAGGATCTACAATGGCCAGCAGGAAGTTAATTGCTGGTTTGCCAAAAACAACGCGGACAAACTGATCGATGGGAGCTATAAAGACTATTTGGCTTCTCATCCTTTTGACACAGGAACCAGCTTTGGGATGATTAACAGCCTTTAAGACTGATCATAGCAATGCATTGCAGCAGCATGTGTGACAGCGGTTCCCTTCTGAAGCCTCTAGAGCTAGGCAACTTATGAATATTTCTTTACTTTTTGGTGCCAAAGAAACCAAGGCTTTTTGGCCTTGGAAATCAGCTGTCTCTCTTTCATGCTAGATCAATGTTGTTCATAAAATTCCTGAAGGAGGGAAGGTTTGGGAAAAGGGCTAAGGATATGATTAAAGGTGCGATTGGTGCTCTCCCAATGGGAAGGGAGGGAGAAATGGGCCAGCACTCATATCGAACAGTGCAGAGAGCTGCTGGCCTTAAAACAAACCCATGCAGGGATCTGTGCAATACCCTCAGGGACTGGTGAGTCACCCAGTGAAAGGCATAAACCATAGAGTACAGTGCCTATCTGGAGAGACAATTTCAGGTGATATGCTTTGCAAAGAAGTGACTTGGAGCACCTGCTCCAGCCATGTTCCCTGGGGAAAGAAGAGTGAGAGAGAGAGAGAGAGAGAGAGGAGAGATGAGTGAATATTCATCTGCAGTGACCTATTAGCATCAAAGATGTAAACAAAGAAATCAAAACCTTAAAACAACAGGCAACAAGAGGCAATTGCTTTCTTGATTACTGGGATGAGGTCTGGGTTTGCCACTAAGCATGATGTTCCCTGAACCACCACAGACCCTTAAACAGTGGTGAAAACCTTCATATGATTTATTGGTGTCTCAGTGCACAAGCAGCAACAAGAGAAGTGTAGACTCCCATTCCATTATGCATCTCACGTAAATAACATTACGGGTTTAGTGATTTCTTGAGTCTTGGACTCCTTCAAGAGAGAAACAAAGTTCCACCATGAGCTTCCAATAGACCTGTCACCTCCTTAAGCAGAGCATCACATCTGTTTAGCAGAGATCTAAATTCTCTAAAGCACAAAGAACCAGTACCTCCAACAGCTTATAAACCTATAAAGAAGACTAGATGTTTCTGGCTGTTCTTCCAATCAGGGAGGAAGTCTTTATGTATTCCAGATTGTCAAAAAATTTTCAATCTAATTTCCCCTGGCTCCTTACACTGCAGGAATTTATATGCAGCAGGCATTTGGCAGCAGAACGTTACAGAAGGGTTCAGTTCACCAGCCACCCCCACTGCAGGTGGTGCTGCTCTGCAAAGAAACCTCCAAACCCCAAGCACAAGGCTGTGGTCTGTTTAAAAGTGAGGCATCACTGAACAATGTTATAGATGATCCACGAGGGAGTTTGTGGTTGTCAAAGTCTTCATTGGCCAAGTTCCTTACTAAGCAAAGACATTTACATGGCAAGGCAAATTTGAGTTCATGCGTACTCTGCCTTTCCAGAACTGAAAGGAAGAAGGGTGAGCGTGGAAGCACCTCCAGGAGCTAAATGATATCCATATGTTAGGAAAAAAGAGTTGCCAGAGATCTACAGAAATAGGTTCAATCTTGAGTGATTATTTTTACATATTTAACAATTAAATAATATGGTTGCTGTAGGAACTCTAGCTGCTGGTGGTGGGGTGGTAATTTTCTTGATTATCTAGTAATGCTAGCACTGTGGCAGCAAAGCAGGTAGCAAATATGGTTGCTCATTCACACTGTGTGCTGTGGGGAAGAGAAATAGCCAGAAGCAACCAGCTAGATTGAATTGCACTCTGGAGCATCCTGGTAGAGAGCTCAGTTACTGCAAAAACTCATGCCAAAGCTTATGTTTTGGCACAAAGCAAAGAAAAAACCCTGCTGCTTTGGGCCCAGCGGTTTTGAGAAACAGCTCTCCTGCAAGGGAGAGTTGAAGGCAAGACCTTCAGTGCAATTCTGAGCATGCAATAACCGAAGGGGCTAATGCTCTGCAGCGTGCTGGTGAGCCCGAAACAAGATGAGAAAGAGCATCTGTGAAGCCGACTTCTCCACCCAAGATGATATTGGGAAGGTCGCCCACCCCATTTCCAAACAATCTCCAATTTCACTGGCCTAGGGTGAACAGAATAGTGGCAGTGAACTACTAGACAGTCCAAGGATCAACAGGTTTCTTCCTCCTACTGCACTTACTGAAAAGATTTCTTTGACATGTTCACTCTCCTCCCACATTTTGCTGTTCAAGTGTATTGCTAAGGGGAGTGATTGTCTTAGACTCTCCTCTTATCTCTCCTGTATATAGGTTTGTGTCTAAATATATGTACACACACACACATATTGCTCATGCTTCAGGTGCATCATTACCTTCTTCCTCCACCTCCAGCCAAGGAAACATATTCCTTTCAGGGCCTGACAAGAACAACGATCAAGTCCAACTTCCCAGCCATATGAAGCGCCTGGAGCAATGTACTCACTTCTCATTAAGGCTCCAGTTATCCATTTCACAATAAATATTTTACAGCCAACACTGCCCTGAAGCTTTCATTTGGTGAAGATAAAATGAGCTTTGAGGTTAGGGTTATGTATGTTTTATGCTACTGGACAAGCTCATGTTACCAGGTTGCTGAAAGAACGACTCATAAGTTAACAATAGGTCGGAAACCAAATTAATTTGAGCAGGAAATTAAAGGTCAGTGATGTTCTTCAGCCTCTGTACACTTAGGTAAGAAGCAAGAAGCATGGAAGGTTAACAGACACCAGGGCTGTACTCCCACATTAAACTGAGAATTTAACCACATAGGAAAGACTGACCCAGCTCTTAAATACAGTAGGATAGGACATGGGAAACCGAAGTTCATGCTCCTACTGTCCTAAAGCACTGGGAGCAAAGGCAGGTCACGGACTGTAAACTTCACCTTTCCCCAAATACAAAGAGAACATGGAGAACATACCCAGGCTTGGTCATCACATCCCTTTGGCATAGCAAGGGCATCGTCCAGCATAGATGCTTCAACAACTGCGCATACAGGCACACTCTCATTCTCATCCCTAGGGTTGTCACCACTTTATTTTGCAGTGATGTGGTTGAAGACTGCAAACTGCTCAGATCACTCGGGAACGAGGGCTAAGCAATCTCTCTGGAGTGCAATGGAAACCACTGCACACCTCCACTGCAGACAAGGGAACAGGACTCCTGAATTTAGGGGTGCTGAGACAATACTGGCTATGAAACACTCAAGAGGAGCAACTTTTCCCTCACATCACACTTGCCTGGCTATTGTCTACTGAGAGCATCTCTGGTCAGCCTCAATCAAAACTTAAGAGTAACATATTTCTTCCCCACTCACTTGCCATTTTAGGACAAGGACTTTGTACTTTTCACGTACTGCAACATTGCACGGTGTGGACTTATAGTAAAAATAGAAAGCAAAATACTAACCCACTGTAAAATAGGGAGCAAGTTTCTAACAGGGAGGCTGTTCTAACCTACTTTCACTCAAGACCTTAAGCAGCACAAGTTATTCCAACCCTTAGCAGTGCTGAACTCCACTAGACAAGCAGAAGTTGCATTGTCAAATTGATTTCACTATCCAAGCTGAATCACAGAATTGCTTGGTTGGAAAAGACCTTTAAGATCATCAAGTCCACTCATACCCGTCCACTACCCAATCACATCCTGAAGCACTTCATCAGCCTGTCTTTTAAATAACTCCAGGGACGGTGATTCAACCACCTCCCTGGGCAGCCTGTGCCAGTGCCCAATAACCCTTTCAAGGCTAAGATGAGAGGCTAATTCTAGGAATGATCCATAAATGATCCATTCAGAGGGTTGTGTGCCATGTGTTCCAAAAACCATTCGATGTGCCACCACAAGCAGGATTTTGACCCTTCATTAGAGAAGAAACAAAAAGAGAATTTCCAAAAATACATTATAAATGCTGCACAGCTGCAAGTGCAACCAAGCATGTCTAGGTCAGTAAGGGGCATACAAAACTCTGATTTGCAGCAAATACTTCTAAACTACTTTGAAGTTAAGGGAAAAAAAACCCCAAAATATCCCACAAAACCAAAAAACTTTACATACCCCCAGCTCAGGTTTTTAAAAGTTTAAAGCTATCAAAGTTAACAAACCCAAATCCTTTATTTTCTGCCCCTTAATAAGGATTGCTTTCTTGGAAAAACACAAGGGAGGGAGGGAAAAACAAAAGATGATTCTTGTCCGAAACTTCTATGGACCATCTTGCAATAAGCAAAACCCGTTTATGGCTCAACTGAGTCTGCTGGTTCAGTTCAGTGGATCCTCCATCATGTCATGCTAAGGACTAGCCAGATTTTGGATTCAAAATGGGTTTCGTCACAGCTCCATATCTGCACCCAGCCTGGGAGTTTATTATGCAGCTGTGCTGTGTTCTTTCCCCAGGAGAGCTGTGAAATGCTTTGCATTTTTGTGTGTTTACAGATAAATACAGTACATTAAACAAGAGAGCAAAGGCAAAGCCCCACACTAGGAGCAAAAGGTGCCAGGATCTGGGATGAAGCAGCAGTCTTCTCATGCAGCAGTCCTACCTGAGGCCATTCCCTTACATCCATTTTTAATTAGTTCCTGCTGAGATCACGTGTATTTATTTTAAACTAGGTAAAAGGAAAGCAGTTGACTTTCCTTCCAGTGAACATCCATTTGCAAGGTGACAGTTGGGATGGGTCTCAGAATCTGTTCCAGTCTTGACTTCAGCACAGGCTGATGCTGAAGCATCAAGTCTTTACCCTGAAGTAGCTCATACAACCCAACTACAGAAACTGAGCTCTGTGGGCTAAGCTCTTCTTCTGCAGGTTTACTCAGATAGTCCTGCTACAGAAAGACAACCAGCTCCTTGAGGAACTGGTTGGGAAAGATTTCAATAGACCCCTTTTCCTCCCCTTTCCAGCATTAGAATCTCACAAAACATGAAGCATGTGAAGACATTTCAATTATGAAGCAGTTTTAGGTCAAATATTTATTGCATTCCTTATAAAATAGTAAAAAGTGTCAGATCCACAGAGACAATCTTCCCAATTCAAGACATTTAAATACACATTTCAAACAAATTCTTCCGAGTATTGTGAATATAAAAGTGTCACATTTCAGGTAGTACAGGATAATTTTTTTTTTCCTTCTTTATAAAAAACCCAGTCTTTTTATTTCAGTCTCTAGCCCTGACAAGAAGTTACACCCAAGATGACCAGCCAGGGGAAGTACATATCCATACCCTTAACCTCAACATGCCTGCATGTGTACAGGTTACAGTCAGACAGGTAAAGCAGATACTGCTCAAGCCTGTACAGGACACACAAACACCATCCCCAAAAGACAACTGCAGGACGGGTCTAGATAAGGCAGGCAAAAAGATCACTGCAGATCCTTAGGAATCAAGTAGCATTCCCTACCCTGCCCTTCCCCGGCCAGCTCAAGGATCACAGTGCTACTTCTCTTCCTCCACCTCCCTTGTCTTGGTGCTGTCAGATGACCACTTGATAGCTGGGCTGCTTCATCTTCTGGCTTGTTCCCTGGAGTCCTGAAGTATCCTGGTCGCTTTCAGATTGATCAAAATCCATGTCTGGAGAGAGTAACACCTGGAAAGGAAGACAGACAGACTGTGACTGAGTGAAAGCTCTCAGCTCCTCTTTATACTGCTTGCTCCATGGGTCAAGCATTCTCACAGGGGTTTTCTGCAAGATCTAATCCTTTCTGGCAGATGGGTAAGGTCTCAAGGTCACCTTTATCATCTCTCCAGTGACAGCCAGACAGATGTGGGTGCAGACATCGTGATGTTCTGTTGTCCCAACCCCCACCTCAAGAGCAGAGCTGGCTGCTAAGAGCTCTAGCTCTGTTCACCATGGGACAGGATTTGCAGACATGCATGTTTGGGCCAGGCTGCAGCCTCCATGGACATGTACAAAAAAAACTAGGTCACAAATTTTGTAAACATCTGTATCAAATGTAGATCTTTTCCCAGGTCCCCAGCTGCTTTCTATCTCCAGCCAGACAGGCAAGTAGAGCTACATGGTTAGCTTCAGCCATGGCTAGCAAGCTCAGCAGCTATGTCCTAGCCTGGCAGGATCCCATTTCTCTCTGTAAAAGCAGCTCCTGGCTCAGTCTGAATGGTAGGAGCCAAAGCAGAGCACTGACAACTCTCATTAGTACCTCTCCAGGTAAGAAAGCCCACAGTTTTGCTGTGTGATCAAAAGGCCACCAGCACGTCCAGGAACATACTTCATACTTGAAGCTACTAACAGCGTTTAGAGCTAACCAGTTGCCACCAGCCTGGAGTCTTTATATGATGCAGACAGAGTCACATCTAGAAGATGAAGGAGGCTGTGATTTACTCAGGCTACAGCTGCACTGACTGCAGAAGAACTGAAACCCAATGCCAGCCAGCAGAATGGCTGGATGAGCAGTTTGCATGGGTAATATTCATGTCTTTACAGATTGTTCACTCAGCCCCATTCTATCCCTTCTTCTTACTTCAAACATCCAGCCTTGTGCAAGAGAAACTGTACTGTCATTTAGCCTTAGTGCAACTACTTCCAAGCACAACTGAAGTGCAGTCAATGCTTGTGCTACAGCTTGTGTCGTGCCCAGCACTACTTAGAATCTGAGTTGAACTATGGGATTTCTGGTAAACACTAGTCATCCACGTTGGAAGCTTGGCCAGATCCTTGGCACCTCAGACCTCAACTCCACCATGAGGTAGAGACAAAGGGCCTATGGTTTTATTTTCCTAGGTGAGCAATTCCAGCAGCCCTTTCCTCCCTTCTCCATTTGTCTATCACAAAACTCTAATAGCATAATTAGTTCAAGGCTGATGCAGGGATAAGGGGCAGGTACCACAACTATCCCCAGGGGTTTTATTCTAATCTCTTTTTCCCACAAACAGCTTCCTCCAGCAAGGCAGTGTAGATCCACCCAAGCCTCAGCCCCATCTGACCCCACTTCACTCCAAAGACTGAACTAATGCACTGCGAAGCCTCCTGTGTGCTTGACTCACAGCAGTCTTCCAGCTCAAATGCATAAGTAAAGGGATGGTGGAAGGGCTTTCAGCCAACAAAATTTACCTGCAGATTGTCTCCAACAGCCTGGCCAGTCCTGGAGCTTGAGCAAAACCAGGAACATGGCGAAACTGATCTTATCCAAGGCGATCTCTGGGCACAGTTGTGAATTAACATGCCCTCTTACACGGTGCTAAGTGCTAACATGGGGCCAGTCACCACAGCAACAAAATTACTAAACAGGAAAAACAAACCGCAATGAGTCAATGACTTCAAAGGACCAGAAGAGCCGCAGGGGATGATTTCCTCTCCACCCTCACACACACTCCAACAACATCAGATGGAGGGGCTATCTTTACAGCAGCACTAAGAGACTCAAAGGGTAGTAGTAGATCAGATTAAGCTCTCTCGCATCCCCTACACAAATCTCAATTTTTATACTTTTTGGGTTCAAGACACATCGGAAAGCTATCTCCAAGTGAAGATTCCATCTGTTTATCATATTATTATAGTAATGCTGTTGAACCTGAAAAAATGGGTGGATAATTAGTCACACAGCTTTATAAACTCTCTGAACCCTGACAGGTTGCAACAGGCTAGTTTTGAGGTGTAATGAACTGGTATTTTCAGTGGGTTTCAGCTGTAAACTCAAATCCCACTGCAGCCAAGTGTGGCTGACTGAGCAGGCACTAAGTTCTGTGCCTCCAGATCCATTCAGGCTGCTACCTGCCCACCATACATCTTGTATGAAGCTGCTCGAGCCAACAGACCCTTAGTAACCTTTCCATAATTCCTCAGGGAGCTTCATCACAAGGCAAGCACCTCATCGCTACCAGGGACATACCCTCAGATATGGTTTTCAAGCTCAACTCCAGGTCTGGAACTTTTCACCACAACTTGGACAAGGCACTTCCCCTGCAGATGCACCCACGTCACAGGATCACAGCAGGTCGGTGGCACAGCTGGGAGTGGACCACAGTTTCCCAGTCCTTGGACAATGTGCTACTGTCTCACTCGGGAGTCCTGACATACTTCATGCATTCCTTCCCGCACCAGGAGGCCAGCAGCTTGCAAAACAGCATGGGTCACGCTACCAAAACAGGGCTGCCCATGTGCTCTGCCAGCCCCTCCTGCTTGGGGGAGGAAGCTGCCTACTGGTTTGGTAAGTCCTTCCAAGCAGGCCCTTCAGATAACCAAGCCATCTCTGTTGCAGAGAAAGAAACTGCACAGACAGATGAAAACCATGACAGGCTGTAAAACAATGCAGCTATGGGGCCTTTTCTTTGCTAGGGATGGAAACCTGATTGCCTAAAGCTTCACCAGCTTGGTGCAGAGGTAGGAATCTGTACTACCTGGAAGAATTTCACCATGAGTTCCCATGAGTTAGTGGGGCTGAGAGGTGGGAGAGTCTCCTTCCAGGGGCACCTCTGTGCCCACTTTCATTTAGATTCTCCATAAGCACCAGAACCCTACTTCACATTGAGCAATTTAAAAAAATCTACTCAGTTAAGCAACCAGTAAACCACACCCGCTCTTGGCTAGTTCTTTTATCACAGAAACATAGAATCATAGAATCAGCAGATTGGAAGAGACCCACCAGATCATCGAGTCCAACCATTCCTATCAAACACTAAACCATGTCCCTCATCACCTTGTCCACCCGTGCCTTAAACACTTCCAGGAACGTGAATCAACCACCTCCTTGGGTAGCCTCTGCCAGTTCCCAATGACCCTTTCTGGGAAAACTTCCTCCTAATCTCTAGCCTAAATCTCCCCTGGCGGAGCTTGAGGCCATTCCCTCTTGTCCTGTCCCCAGTCACTTGGGAGAAGAGCCCAGCTCCCTCCTCCAACTACCTCCGTTCAGGTAGTTGTAGAGAGCAATGAGGTCTCCTCTCAGCCTCCTCTTCTCCAGGCTAAACAACCCCAGCTCTCTCAGATGTTCCTTATAGGGCCTGTTCTCCATATTATATTGAAGAGCAAGCAGTATCTTCAGTGTAGGGATTTGCCAAAAGTCACAGGTCCTATGAAGGGAATGGGGATAGGTGCTGAACTCCATGCTGAACAAAGGTCCCCATGTAGTGTATTAGCTTTCCTTCCAGCCTTAAACTATTTCTAGGTTCACCCTAACAGTTCTCACACTTATCATTGTTATTAGACCAACTTTCGCATTAAAGCTCTCTGAACATGTAAGCCTTCAGAAAAGAAGCAGAAACTTACACATCAGCCTCAGGAAAACACAACAAGTTCAAAAATAGATCAAATAAAACATTATTAAAACTGAGTTATTTTCCTGAGTGGAGGAAACAAAGAAATCACTGATAAGAACTAAAATTTATTGGCACTTACAAGAGCATGAGAAGAGACACTTGGGTCAAGAGCAGGACACACAAAAAAGCAGAAATAAGGACTATGCAGATGGATGCACTTCCCAGCTTGAACAGCACTGGATTCAGTCTGGTGCTCGAGACATGTCTTTCCATCCCACAAGAGGGCAAAAAAAGAAGATATACCAAGGCAAGGAACAAGTCTGAAACAATGGAAAGCTTTAAGACTGGCTTGGAAGGAATGGTGAAGTTCTTCCAGCCATAAGAGTCAGTTTGTCTCTTTTACCCTGAAAAAGTTCAACAGTAGAAGCAAAAGCTCATTGTCACATCTGCGGCTCACCAGAACCACCTTAAAACTCACAAGCAGCTGCAGGTTCTTTGTTCTGTACTACAGCCATGGAGTCAGTAAGTGACATCAGTAGCAGGATTACTTGTTGATAGGTTTCTTCTTGCTATCCAGTTGGTCAACCAAGCCATTAACAAAGCTGAGCTTTCCTACTATCCCTGCAGAAACTATTGAATGAGGGAGGGATTTAACAGGTTAACTTCAGCTCCCTCTTTCCATTCTCCTTCCTTTTGTCTCCTCCTTTTCCAAGCACAAACTGCTAGTTCAAGTGAAAGTAATGACACTCTGTATTGGCAAGATAGGCAGAGGGTTGAAATTCAAGAAGGCAGTGTGATGGGGAGCTGTTGGCGCCTGCTGCTAGACGGCCCTGATGAACCCTGATAAACTGCAGGACACATTAGCCTCAGCCAGCTCTGCCCTGTACAGACGCTTCTCAGCCCCCTTGCTCCTCTTCCATTGGACAGTAGGAAAGAAATTTTCCTACTTGAACAGGCTATTAGCAGCAACAAGCCCAGCAAACCCTTGTTTTCTGTTTTCAAGCCTAAATGCCAGCCAATCCAGCTGTATGGCCCCACCAGCCATCATGATCTTTAATTTATGGCCTAAACAGTTGACACATGAAGCTGGAGCCTTATGGCTATACCTTAAGACCCAGTGCCAAAAGACAACATTAGAAAAGCAGGTCACCCGCTTCTATATTTCTTCATTATCTTCCCTCTCTGACTAGTACAGAAGTACAGGAACACCCCATAGACTGCTCCAAGCACAAACCAGCCCCCAGTAGCTCCATTCCAGTCCTAGATCAGAAGGTTTCAAGATGGACAGATGACCTGAGCATTGAAGGTCTTGGCAAAAATGTGGCTGAGAAAGGCAGAAGTTGGAAAATGGGAGAAGCCTTTGACAGTGAGAGTCAGACTGTGGGATTTGTTCCTTTCACTTGAAAAAGACCTCTCTAGGTTAACATACTAGAATAGTCTTCCCTAGCTCCTGGAGATTAACAGGATTTCCCCCTTCAGATTATCCAAAACTGAGGTAGAGGCCACAAAACACTTGTTCCCTTCTTCAGTGGAGCAAAGCAGAGGACCATGAACTGTGACACCATCTGTTTATCCAGAGCAGCCACCTCTATGGGACTAGATGCTACAAGCTGGTGAAGGGGCTGGAGAACAGGCCCTATGAGGAACGGTTGAGAGAGCTGGGGTTGTTTAGCCTGGAGAAGAGGAGACTGAGAGGAGACCTCATTACTGTCTACAACTACCTGAAAGGAGGTTCTGGAGAGGAGGGAGCTGGGCTCTCCTCCCAGGTGACAGGACAAGGGGGAATGGCCTCAAGCTCTGCCAGGGGAGATTTAGGCTAGACATCAGGAGGAAGTTTTTCACAGAAAGGGTCATTGGGCATTGGAACAGGCTGTCCAGGGAGGTGGTTGATTCACCTTCCCTGGAGGTGTTTAAGGCACAGGTAGATGAGGTCCTGAGGGACATGGTTTAGTGTTTGATAGGAATGGTTGGACTTGATGATGCGGTGGGTCTCTTCCAACCTGGTGATTCTACGATTCTAAGTTTTGGTTCAAAAGGCTGGAAAGGAGTCTCAACTAGAGATGTCACGGCCTTACCCTTGCTTCTGAGCCAGTGTAATTTTAATTGATTTAAACCTCCAGGAACATGCTAGCACATCCAGTCAAGTAAGGCAGATCTTTATCTCTGCTTCACATTTTGAGTAGACCTACCCAACTCTTCTAAGGAAGTACTACTCTTGAACATCACTTACTGCCAAGAAATTGGGACTGCACCATAGCTAGGGAGAAGTTCATGCACAGAGTTAATCCACCTTCACATCCTAGGCATGAATTCTCATGCTTCAACGCATAATCATCAATACATATTGGCACTTCTCAGTTCAGGCCCCTCTTCTCTCAATTTCTCAAGGATGCCCTCATCACACACACCACCCAGGAAACTCCCTGGGGCAGACTATTTGCATGTTTCTAGTGACCAAGCTATAACTGTTTGTCTGGAGGCAGTGCCAGGAGTGACTCACATCTCTCAACAGCTGCTCACATCTGCCTGGTCTTCCTGCCAGAGGGAGGATTCCTCTGACACTGCTTCTCCAGGAACAGCAGACACTTCCTCACTGAGCTCCTGTGCAGAGTGCCAAGCACATCATTTAACACCATCACCTCCACGCGCATCACAGAGTCACCAGTAATTGTCTATCCCGCCCATCAGCACAAGTACTATGTTACTCTATAGAGGAGGTCTCAGAGAGCAAGAGCTATTTCTGTTCATCCTGAATTCCTTGGCAAAAGCTACTCCAGAAGCCAGCCAGTGACTACCAGAAGATATCTTATCTCAGTAAGTCTCAACAGTGAACTGCAGGATAACAGCAGTCATTCACAGAGCACTTTGAAACCAGGTCTGGGTGCCAGCAGAAGGAAGGGAATTCAATCCAGCAACTCAGGTTGTGATCTCTCCCCAAAAAGCCAATGGGAAGCATATTCACCGCCTGCCCAGCAAACCATGCATCATTAACAAGAACAAACAAACTTTAAAGTGTGAAGCTCAGACAACACAACATACAGCTCCTATAGCTAACAGAGCATCATCTGGCTGAAAAATCATCAAGAGTCGACAAAAATAGAACTGCCAGCTAGATCTTGTCCTCTAAAAGGATCCTACCAGTTACAGTAAGGAGAGTAAGTTTGTCCAAGTCATCATCAATTACAACTAAAAATAGGAAAATTGAAAGAGATGGTGTTGAGGTACATGCCAGCTTGAGCCTGCCACTCCAAGAAGCCCATACAGGTTACTGCAAGAGCTAGCTCATGCCCCTACAAGATACTGTCATCATTCAGGGCAATATTCCAGCAAAACTTTGTAGGCTGTTACATTGCCCGTTGTTGGTCAGGGCCAGATCCTGCCAGGAAACAGCCTTCTGTTCATTTCGGCCGCAAGCACGAAGAGTTAGTTTGATTTATCAGCATGACCATCCGCATTCATGAAGCGACACTCTGGGTCTAGACAACATGATGGCACATTGCATGGTTGTAAAGCACACAGACCATACAAGATCGCAGGCTGGTCTCAAATGCAGAATGTCCTTGGTCTTACCCGAGATTCCTCAGTCCTCCTAGACCGAGGAGCTTCTATGGATCCATTGATGTCCAGGGTGTCCTTCTGCTTATATTTCCTCATGATCAAGCTGTCCACAACCCAGAACATAATGGCCTTGGGGAGAAAGAAATTATGTGAATTGAATGACTTTGGCCTCTCCAATCTATCACAGATATTTCAGCTATTTCTTTTCCCATTGGTTTCTCCAGATATCCAGCCTTAATCAACTTAGTTTAATATCTAAATTAAACTTGCATCAGTGTATCCATGGAGGCAGAGTAGCCACGCGGGGCAAATTCAAAGTTGCCTACAGGGCATCCATTGCAATGCTCATAGCATTAATTGAAAAAGTTCAACCCGCTCTTTTGTCCAGGGGACATCTAAACATTAACACCTTGTTCTCTTACCACCTTAGCAGGAACTGAGAAGCACGTCAAGGATTACCCAGAAAAAGAGATACCAGAAAAAAAGTTGAGCTTTCAAGAGGTTTTGTCAAATTAGTTTTGAGAAGATCAATAGTTTTGGGTAATCCAAACACCTTGCCTTGTTGTAATGCAATCTGAAATCTAGCCACATGGTTGGAGTAACAAGTTGTTAAAGGTCATCACTGACAAGCCACCCTATAGGACCTTAAAGGGTTTTGGGGCATTCCCACAACTGTAACTTGGAGCCCACAGCTTTCTTCAGAGAGCTAAAGAGTCAGTCATCAAGCAGCCTGAACAAAGGAGTGGGAATTAGGGTCTTGGCAGTAGTGGCAGTTGTGTATTTTTGACAACAAATACATTTGTTTCCTTTGCCTTCGATCCCGTCCCAGCCACTTCAAAAACTCAAGGCTGCCTCAAGCCAGTTCCTGTACGTGTTCCTGGCTGAGGAGGAGACCACAATTTCCAAACCACTCCCAACCAGTGCTTGCAGAAGCATCACTTACATTGACTATAAAAGGCACAACGAGCATGACGAGGATGAGTTCCAGCTGGGGGCTTGGGATATAACCCAGTAGGATCTGCTGAAGCTGCAGAGGAGAAAGCATTTAGAAGCATTATTTGAACAGCTCTGTTGCAAGATCTTTGCTGCTTACCGGTCACCCTCCTGCACCAGCAGTTTCCTAGGTAGGGCTCTGCAGCCTTTGCTTTAGCTCAGATCTTCTAAAGATTACATGGGTTACTTCTTAAGCCCAGCTACCAAAGATGTGATTTTGTACTTCGCAAGAAGTACTGCTAGTCTTTCAGTGTACCTATGCACGACAACTGGTGGGATTTTCCTCAACTACCTGGAGCCTAGATGCAAAATAAGGACACCAGCCATGCACAATAAGCATGGAGAGGAATCCAGCACCATCTCTGAGTCTAGCAGCATGTCCACACCCAAGTCTGAGCACTGTAGGCTAATGAAGTTTGAAGAAAAAGCCCTGAACACAGACAATTAACTGGTCCCAGATTGCTGTAAATAACTCCTCAGTCAAGTAACATCAGCCTGTGAAGTACTAAGTACTATGTTTAAATACACTCAAAACTAGACTTACCCATTTATTCCCACAACTTGTTTTTATATCCATGCCACTACCAGCCCCCAGGTATGTGGTTACAAGTGCCACAGGTTATTTTTATTTTTAAAAAGAGAAATTACTGATCAACACAATTACCATTGCATGAGCTACCATACAGAAGCAGCTGAAGGTGGAGAGGCTTGGATAGTTCTATCCAAGACCAACTGGATAGCTCTTTCTGAATCACTCTAAGAGTCCCTCTGGTTTAGGCATGAGATCACAAAACACCAACATGAAGTGACTTGATGGGATAGTGCAGAAAACATCTGGCAGAACTGAAGTAGCTCAGCTGCCAACCCAGACCATTTTATCCTTCCAAGGATGGAAGAGAAAATTAAAGCAGCATCTTTTTCCACTAGCTTTTGGTTAGCAAGAGGGTGACCAAAAGCCAAACTGTTATGAAAGTTATGTTCCCCTAAAGTTAAGTAATAGCTACTAATTACAGAGGGATGTCAACAAGTGATAAGTGTCAACCACTAATAAGGCAAAGCCAACAAGAAACAAGCCTCTGCAGCAATGATTAGAAAAATACAGTTCAGGAGCCTACCTTTGTCCATCCAGGGATAAGCAGGACAAGGCTAATCACAGTCTTCTCAAAAACCATTATCAGCAAGTAGAGGATACACTGGCCAATCCAGGCAGCAGCTTGTGGAGGATCACCTGAGAAAACAGTATATTAAATATGAGACAGTAGGAGACAGTCTTGCAGATAAGTTGCCTCACCCTTGATATCTGCAGTCATTAGAGGGACAGGGAATTGTTTCCTTATTGCACGTTTTGCACTGAGACAAATACTCAATACCAGACTTAAAATTAGTGGAGTGATTTTCTATCTATAGTTGTTAAATACTGTCCAGTTCCAACCCTCTGCCATGGGTAGGGACATCTTCCACTAGATTGGGTGGATCTTTTGACCAGAATAGCAGGCTGATAATCCCTTTGAACTAAAGCTAATCCAAATAGCAATCCCCAAGACAAGCTACTGCAGCTACACACTGCATAGTCAGTCCCCTGCATGCTGCTCTAGAAAATAAAAATAATAAATTAAACTAAATCAAATCATTAAAAGGTATCACCTGCAATTTCCTCCCTGTCAAGCCTTACACACTCAGTTGCCAGTACCAGTCTGAAAATTTCTAGTCACCATTTTTAACACAAGTTTTGAGTCCTAAATGGATTTATTTTATTTGCTGATGAAGTGAATGGCTGGTTATGTGATACACGCTGTCTGAGCAAGAGACAGGGGCTCCGTTGCCCCAGGTTTTAAAGCAATTTACTCAAAAAGAATCAATGCTAATTAAATATGAATGTTTCCAATGGGGTACTCACCAAGTAATAAGTAAAAGCATATTTGTATTGTTAACAGTGATAATGGTACCATATCTATTACATGTGCTTGCTTCAGCCCTCTGTAAGCACCCTGCCAGCTGGTTATCATCTTCCCAGGCTCATCAGAATATCTCAGGTCTGCAAAACTGAGCTACCGTATCTGGCTTCAGAAAGCTGTAGCACTTCCTCTTACCATTTGAATATGAAGATAACCCCTGGCAACACTTGTTTCCAGCATAACGGGACCGGAATTTAGAATTGCATCCGTGCAACAGAACACAATCCACCACGACATCCCAATGCTTGATGCATTGTGAGATGGCAGTGAACTGCGAGCTCTACCCCACATTTCTCAGCATGATACTGTTGAGACATGGCAGTGAAGACAACACCAGCAGCTTATAAAAGTATATTTATCCAAAACACTATGTGGACCTCTGGCCACAGAGACCAGCAGCGCATACCAGGATTTAGTACAAGCTGGTATCCAACCAGGCCCAGTTCTCAGGGGATCTGCTTCCCAGCAAGGACTAAGCAGGTTTGCATGTTTATTTGTCCTTATTCTATCATTTGTTAGTAACGTACCAAAACATTTGCATTGTTGCAAAGCTACAACTAAGTAATAGAGGCATACAGCTAGTGTCTCCATGCCGAAGACCTTGCATCCAGTAATCACCTCACATCCCAGCTTTTTAATTGCTCAATCCACGATCAAGAAGGAAGCAAAGGAGGAGACTGATTAGGACTGAGAGGCCAGGGGGGCAGAGAGGCTGCTGAGTTGTGAGGACAGCAAGCAGAGCATGCCAGAGCAGCAGGCAACTGCACGGAGCAGGGGAAGGAAGAAGGAGTCAGGAGGGCTACGTGTGAATGCAACCAGCAGAGCCCACAGAGGATTTCAGAAAGCACACGTCTCAGCTCCCTGGCAGGCAACAGCTTAATGGGTGGTCTGTGGAGGAGATCGAAGCAGCAGTGTTATAGGCAGCTGGCAATTAAGGGCTGCTGTCAGAGAAGCTTTGATCTTCCCGAAGCACGTGCAGCCTCTCCCAATAGACTCGGGTGCCTAACTGTCTTTGGCACAGGTTGGGTATAGTGAGGCTTTTTGCTCTAGAACTGATCAGTTCTCCCACATACCCCCAGGTTACCATCACCCATAGCTTAAAGTACAAACAAAACAGGAAAACAAACATGTCCTTCCTGCATGTGAACTCTTTCCCCTTTGCTCTGTGTTGTCAGCTGTGCTCTGTTCCCCATGGGGGAAACAGGACTCGCATCCACAGCGCCCTTTGCAAGTCAGATCTTCCGCACTGCGGTCATGGTGGCACTTGTGGGACACAAGTGGAAAACACAAGCACAGAACACTTTCCTCTGTCATCTCAGCTTGCACAAGAACAGTAGAAAATTTAAGATCACTGCCAAATACCTCCCCCTTCACACTCTTTTGGGGATAACAGACCACTACCATTCACCATTACAAACAGCAGGCTACAGTCCTTAGTTCTGCATACTGTGCACTGTAGGTTTGGCTAACCTGGCTAGTATAAAGAGACTATAAAAGACAACCTGCTTCTTAATCCACTCTAAGCAAGGACTTGTTCATGTCTCCAAGAGTAACAGCTCCTGCACTTTCCATTTTCTCTGCGCTTTCAATTCACAAGAAACCCATCAAATTGATTTTGAGTTTTCCTGAGGTTTGATTACTTTCAGAAAACAAAAGCCTCTTCTCGCTTTGCCAGAGAACAGTTTTTACTGTGCAACCATAAGATCCTACCTAGGGAAGCCCATTTCTCCGAGACCAGAGGTCTGCCCCAGTTCAGCCTGTTTCACTGGCCAACCATACAGGGCACATGCAGTGGGACAAGCCTGCACTACCAAACAGGACAGACCTGCTCCCCCTACTACCCACCACATCCCACTTTAAGGTCCTCCCATTGTAGCATGGAGCTTCAAATATTCATATTTCTCAGCTGAGTCTTTTCTGTACCACCTACCGTAGATGGTATAAATCTTCTCTACAGTTACAAGGACATCAGCACTTCTTTACATATCCAGGGTAAACAGTGGAAATACACAGAAAGACACCCACAGACCTATGCAGAGGCCAGGTTTTGTCATCTGTTTATCATCTTAAGCAGCAAAAAAAATTGCTACTGTTTTACGAGCTCTTTTTCCTTCTTTCCATTCTGAGCTTTGTTTTCAGACTACGGGATGAGATGTTTCCATAACAGGAATTCATCCTGGAGCACAGAATTAAACAGAACTTATTTCCACCCCCTGACACGAAGATCAGGGTGCATCTCCACAATTACTTTTTACTGCATCTTGGTGTCTCAAGGACAGGAGGCTGCTCAGTAGTAAAACAACTCAAGATGGAGACGAAAATGAAACACCAGCATGGCCCACAGGGTTGCAGGGATGATTTCCACTATAAATACAGTGTCTTGTTTCACCAAGGAGTTCCACTGGCTGCTCCTTACCTCAGCAAGTTTGAAGTCATCCAAAGGCCAGTGATTCACCTCAGAGTGGCCATCATCCAAGTCTAACTCACCACTAATTCATCTAAATGTGACTAATACCAGTGATATACAAGTCACCATTTATTGGCAGCTCATCAGGTAAGAAGGAGCCGTTGGTGTAGCCTCTGGACAAGCACATAAGACAGACTGGCCACATCATCTCCCACAGTTAGGAAGCAAAGCTAGAAAACTTGAGCTGATCCCAGCTAACCGTGCACCTCATTTAGGCACTGGCTACCTCCAGCAAGATGGTCAGAGGCATCCTCCAGTACCTGAAGGGGCTACAAGAAAGCTATAAGAGGAGGGACTTTTTACAAAGGCTTGTAGCAATAGGACTAGGGGCAACAGGTATTAACTGGAGAGGGGCAGATTTAAACTAGACATAAGGAGGAATTTCTTCATGATGAAAGTCATGAGGCACTGGATCAGGTTGCCCAGGGAAGCTGTGGATGCCCCATCCTTGAAGGTGTTCAAGGCCAGGCTGGACAGAGCCTTGGGCAGCCTCATCTAGTGGGAACCATGGCAGGATGGTTGGAACTAGATGATTTTTAAGGTCTCTTCCAACCCAAAATATTCCACGATCCTCCAATATAACTTAGTATCTTTAATGGACCAACTGCTGTTCATGGGTGCCCTGCTCCATGGATAGGAGAGGATTCTTCTTGCATCAGGCATTTCCATAACATTAATCCAGGTGACTGCCTGCAGGACTGTTTCTGCACACTGGATTTTGCTTGCTGGCAACCTGCTA